>SJYV01033058.1:1280716-1386599 GCA_006410875.1 Neotragus pygmaeus
TTCCCCATCTATTTGCCATGAAGTGATGGGACCAGATGCCATGATCTTCATTTTTTGAATGTTGAGTTTTAAGCCAACTTTATCACTCTCCTCTTTCACTGTCATCAAGAGGTTCTTTAGTTCTTCACTTTCTGCCATAAGGGTGGTGTCATCTGCATATCTGAGGTTATTGATATGCCTCCCAGCAATCTTGATTCCAGCTTGTGCTTCATTCAGCCTGTCATTTCACACGATGTACTTTGCATATAAGTTAAATAAGCAGAGTGACAATATACAGCCTTGACATACTCCTTTCTCGGTTTGGAACCAGTCGGTTGTTCCATGTCTGGTTCTAACTGTTGCTTCTTGACCTGCATACACATTTCTCAGTAGTCAGGTAAGGTAGTCCGGTATTTCTATCTCTTTAAGAATTTTCAACAATTTGTCAAAGGCTTTTCAACAGTCAAATGCTTTGGTATAGTCAATAAAGAGAAGTAGATGTTTTTCTGGAATTCTCTTGCTTTTTCTATGATCCAACAGATGTTGGCCATCTGATCTCTGGTTCCTCCACCTTTTCTAAATCCACCTTGAACATCTGGAAGTTCATGGTTCATGTACTGCTGAAGCCTGGCTTGGAGAATTTTGAGCATTACTTTGCAAGCGTTGTGAGATGAGTGCAATTGTGCAGTAATTTGAACATTCTTTGGCATTGTCTTTCTTTGGGACTGGAATGAAAACTGACCTTTTCCAGTCCTGTGGCCCCTCCTGAGTTTTCCAAATTTGCTGGCATATTGAGTGCAGCACTTTAAAGCATCATCTTTCAGGTTCTGAAACAGCTCAAGTGGAATTCCATCACCTCCACCAGCTCTATTTGTAGTGATGCTTCTAAGGCCCCCTTGACTTCACATTCCAAGAGGTCTTGCTCTAGGTGAGTGATCACACCATCATGGTTATCTGGGTCATGAAGGGTTTTTTTGTATAGTTCTTCTGTGTATTCTTGCCACCTCTTCTTATTATCGTCTGCTTCTATTAGGTCCATACCATTTCTGTCCTTTATTGTGCCCGTCTTTGCGTGAAATGTTCCCTTCGTATCTCTAATTTTGTTGAAGAGATCTCTAGTCTTTCCTATTCTATTGTTTCCCTCTATTTCTTTGCATTGATCACTGAGGAAAGTTTTCTTATCTCTCCTTGCTATTCTTTGGAACTCTGTATTCAAATAGGTATCTTTCCTTTTCTCCTTTGCCTTTAGCTTCTCTTCTTTTCTCAGTTAAGGCCTCCTCAGACAAACATTTTGCCTTTTTACGTTTCTTTTTCTTGAGTATAGTCTTGATCTCTGCCTCCTGTACAATGTCATGAACCTCCGTCCATAGTTCTTCAGGCACTCTGCCTATCAGATCTAATCCCTTGAATCTATTTCTCACTTTTACAGTACAATCGTAAGGGATTTGATTTAGGTCATACCTGAATGGTCTAGTGGTTTTTCCCACTTTCTTCAACTGAAGTCTGCATTTGGCAATAAGGAGTTCATGATCGGAGCCATAGTCAACTTCCAGTCTTGTTTTTGCTGACTGTATAGAGCTTCTCCATCTTTGGCTGCAAAGAATATAATCAATCTGATTTCAGTATTGACCATCTGGTGATGTCCATGTGTTGAGTCTTCTCTTGTGTTGTTGGAAGACAGTGCTTGCTGTGACCAGTGCATTCTCTGGGCAAAACTCTGTTAGCCTTTGCCCTGCTTCATTTTGTATTCCAAGGCCAAATTTATCTGTTACTCCGGGCAACAGCCTTGTCTAACTCATGAACCACAGCCTTGTCTAACTCAGTGAAACTATGAGCCATGCTATGTAGGGCCACCCAAGACAGATGAGTCATGGTGAAGAGTTCTGACAAAACGTGGTCCACTGGAGAAGGGAATGGCAAACCACTTCTGTACTCTTGCCTTGAGAACCCTATGAACAGTATGAAAATTCAAAAAGATATGACACTGAGCAATGAACTCCCCAGGTCGGTAGGTGCCCATTATGCTACTGGAGATCAGTGGAGAAATAACTTCAGAAAGCAGGAAGAGATGGAGCCAAAGCGAAAATGGCACCCAGTTATAGATATGATTGGTGATGGAAGTAAAGTCCAATACTGTAAAGAACAATATTGCATAGGAACCTGGAGTGTTAGGTCCATGAATCAAGATAAATTGGAACTGGTCAAATAGGAGATGGCAACAGTGAACATCGACATCAACATAGATGTCAGTGAAAAATGGACTGGAATGGGTGAATTTAATTCAGATGACCATTATGTCTACTACTGTGGGCAAGAATCCCTTAGAAGAAATGGAGTAGCCCTCATAGTCAATAAAAGAGTCGGAAATGCAGTATTTGGATGCAATCTCAAAAATGACAGAATGATTTCTGTTCGTTTCCAAGGCAACCCATTCAATGTCACAGTAATCCAAGTCTATGCCCCGACGAGGAATGCTGAAGAAGCTGAGATTGTATGGTTCTGTGAAGACCTACAAGACGTTCTAGAACTAATACCCCAAAAAAAGTCCTTTTCATCATAGGAGCTACAGTCTATGCGGCCGCAAAAGAGTTGGACCCACGACTGAGCTACTAAACAACAAGCAGAAGGGAGTATCCTGAGTCCAGGCACAACTCTGGCAGGGTGTCTTTGTGGGGTTGTTCCCCAGGTGAGGGAGGCCCGAGCTGATCCCCTGAAGGAAGTGTTATCCCAGGATGGATGTATCTTGAGAGCTATGTGGATGCTTCCTCACTCTCTACCCACTTCCTCCTCCCTCCAATGCTCCTCTCCATCCACCAAAGAGAATGTGTGTTTGGGGAAAGGGAGCCAAGGATAGCAATAGATTCTGAGGTTTCTGGGCACAAGTTCCTCCTTCGCTCCATCACCTCCCTCCTGCCACCTGATCCAGACTGAGGTGGATGCAGTGCTAATACATGACCACTAGAGGGCTTCAGCCCCACAAGTCCCTCTTCCTTAAGGTCCCCGCTCTGGCAGGTGGGTGGGGGCAAATGACGGAAACTTGAGGCATAGCCCCTACTCCTCGGATGTGCTGCAGAAATCCCAGGAACAGACACCGGCCACAAGTGCTTGGTCCTGTAGCCCTGTTACCATCAGAGAATCTCAGCTGGAAGAGCCCTTGAAGGCTTGAGTCCCACCCGCAGCACTGGAGCATAGCATCCTGAAAAATTGCTCTCTCTAGTCATTGTAGTCTCTTCCCAGTCTTTCTCCTCCTCCTTTTAGTATCTGTATAGAGCTTATCAGGCTGTGAAAAGCATGCCCATGCAGCCCCACATTAGACCTTCAGGATCATCTTGTGAAGGAGGTATGGTTATCACCCCCATTTTACAGAGGGGGAGACTGAGGCTCAAAGAGGCATACTTACAAGAGCTACTTCAGCCAAGACAGCAAGTCTCCAAATGCTTACTCTTCTCGTTGCAGCACTCCAAGTCCTTTCTTCAAAGCAGACTGAGTGGGCGCCACTGTTTTTAGTTTCCTAATCGCAGGCATCCTGCCTCTAGTCACAGGAGTCTCTCCTTCATTTTGTCCTCCCTTCAGAGCTTGTCATTTTCAAGGTGAGACCAGCCCAGAGACACGGGATGTGTGGCAGAGACCATACAGCAAGGCAAGGCCTGAGTTAGGAAGGCTAGAACTACAAACTTCCCATCTCTTGGTGCCCAGAGTTGGGGCTATTTCAGCATCCAGAAGTCACCAACATTGAATTGTCCCCAAGGATAAGAGCAGGAAAGAACATATTTCCCTCCATTTAAACCTTCCACCCCTTGAGTCTAAATACATTTAGCACTTGACCCTGTGGGAAAGCAAACCTGATGGTGTTGCCAACCAGTGTTGAAAAGTTATACCCTTGTGGTCCAGAACTTGAGGGCTTGCACCCTGTGACCTTCCCCTTTTAAGATCAGAAGATAGAGCTCTCTTTTTTTTCCCGTCATTCGTGAACCATCACCCAACTGTGCCCCTGATTCTTTATCTGCTAACAAGGGCACTGGGACCTGTGGGAACTGTCCCAGGCTCAACTGTAGAAGGACCAGAGGGGTGTGTCATGAAAGAAACAGTCTCTGGGACTTTCCTGGTGGTCCAGTGGCTAAGGCTCCACGCTCCCAATGCAGGAGTCCTGGGTTCAGTCCTTGGCTGGGAAACTCAGTCCCACATGCTGCAACTAAAGATTCTGCAAGCCGCAATTAAGACCCCATGCAGCCAAATAAATAAAAGAAATTTATTTAAAGAAAGAAAGAAACTGGCTCTGATGAAGGTAGGGCCACAGGAAAAGTGTGTGCTCAGGCGCTCAGTCGTGTCTGACTCTTTGCAACCCTATGGACTATAGCCTGCTCAGACTCCTGTGTCCATGGGATTTCCCAGGCAAGAATACTGGAGTGGGTTGCCCTTTCCATTCCAGGGGATCTTCCCGACCCAAGGAGCGAACCCACATCTCCTGCATTGGCAGATGGGTTCTTTACCTCTGTGCCTCCTGGGAAGCTCACAGGAAAGGAGAGGACGCCCCTTTCCTCTACTTCTGGTGCCACCAAAGGGGAGGAGCCAGGCAGAAAGTGGGGGAGGGTCTCCGAGCCCCACACAGCATTCTACCTCTTCTGCCACTTCTTCCTTCTAGTCCACCCAGGGGAAGCAGCGCTGAGGTGGAAGCTCTCATGATGGGCTTCTAGCTAATACTAGGGGGACTAGTATGTGAACTGTGGACCACAGGAGAAGCCTCAGGCCTTCCCTAGGAGTGAGGCCACAGGAGAAGCCTCAGGCCTTCCCTAGGGGTGAGGGTTCAGGAGCCCCAGTTGGGGATTGCTTGAGAGCCACACAAGGTGGGCACGGTGAGGAGTGGTGACTCCAGGCCGGGGACTGCCAAGAACAGGTGGGACCAGTCAGAGCAGGGGAGTATCTCCTCTCACCAGCCCACTTCTCGTTGGCCCACAGGATCCTGAGGGCCCCTGGGATACACCTTTCTCAGAACTGGAAGGTGTGGGGGTGGATACTGGTGATCCTCTTCTCTGTAAGGTCTTTTTCAGGATCTTTCGTAGTGAAGACACACACATAAGTCATTGTTAGTAGAAGATAAACTTTAAATTAGACTTGGGATTTTCCTGCCCAGGCTAGGGAGTCACTCACCCTTTCTTGGGGCATGACCTGGGGCTAGACCCCCAGCTTCCCCAGTTTCAGAGATTGCCAGGCAATGGCCTCTGCGTGGTAGCCGGTGGGCAGAGGCTGTGATCAGCATCTCCAGGGCCAGGCCCGTAGGGTTAGAGATGAATTCCCGCATCATCTTGGAATCCGTGATTGGATTGGATCCGTGTTTGGTAGCTCTTCATATTTTCAATTCGATTGTCTCTGGGGTTCTCTGTACCCATCATGGATACTCACAGATTTACTCTTGATCTGAGTGTTAGTCACTCAGTCGTGTCTGACTCTTCAAAACCTCATGGACTGTAGCCCACCAGGCTCCTCTGTCTGTGGAATTCTCCAGGCAAGAATACTGGAGTGGGTTACCATTTCCTCCTCCAGGGGATCTTTCCAACCCAGGGGTCAAACCCAGGTCTCCTGCACTTCAGGCAGATTCTTTCTGTCTGAACCACCAGGAAAGACCACTCTTGATCTGAAAGTGGCCTCTTTCAGGTTTCAAGAACCCCTCCAAGGTTCAAGTCCACTTGGCTTGGGGCCATCTCATTATTTAGAGTCATACTTGCCCTGGTCTCCGAGAGAGCCACAAAGGGACTGGAGGTAGCTCTCTCCTTTTCTCTCTGTCACTTTAGGTCCATGCTTCCCATCTCTAGCTCTGTTCTGCCTTCCCTGAGTCCAGAGGCTGGGCTTGCCCCCAGGATATGCACCACTCCTTTGACTCCAGCACAAGTCTGATGGCTGAGTGGATCACAGCTCACGGGGTCAACATCTTTAAGAATGTTATGTGGGGATTCTCAAAGGCTTCTCCAGGGGACATGTGCAAGGCCAACACTTCTGAGCACTTTTCATGTGCCAGGCGCTGTACTGAGTGATGTGGGGAGGATTGTATGAGGATATATCCTTCATTCAAGGATACTCAGGCTCAGAGATAAGTAGTTTTCCTGGAGTCTCTCAGCTCCTAAGTGATAGCAGCCCTAGGTCCCAGTCTTTCATGGTGCCAAGCTGTCTAGAAGCCTCATCTAGGAAAGATGGTAGCACTGCTGGGCATGGACAGAACTATCCTTAGGGCAGAGCTGGCAAGGCGGGATCAAGTCCCCACTCAGAAAATGTTCAATAGGACTTCCCTGGCAATCCAGTGGTTCAGTTCAGTTCAGTTCAGTCGCTCAGTCATGTCCGACTTTTTGTGACCCAGTGGTTAAAACTCCCTGTTTCCAGTGCAGGGGACATGGGTTTGATCCCTGGCCAAGGAAGATCCCACACACTGTGTGGCATGGCCAAAAAGAAAAAGAAGATGTTCAAGGAGCTTCAGCCCAGAATGAGGTCCACAGGTACAGGTACCAAGACAAGCAGCAGAGAAAAAACCACCTGATCAGCCCGATTTAATGAACCAAGTCACATCATCCTTCACATTTGTGTTGCACGTTTCAGTGTACATCACATTTTCACTTC
Organism: Neotragus pygmaeus; assembly: GCA_006410875.1. NCBI lineage: Eukaryota > Metazoa > Chordata > Mammalia > Artiodactyla > Bovidae > Neotragus > Neotragus pygmaeus. The sequence goes on from SJYV01033058.1 coordinate 1,287,302, forward strand.
CTTTATCTCATCGGACCCTTGGGTTTGCCAGAGGATTCAAGCATGGAGGAAGGGCCCAGGAGGGCTCCGGAGTGGGGGTGGGGAGGATGAGGGCAGGCACCCCTGTGAGTTGATGGGGGTGTTGTTTACAGTGGGTGAGGATCTCTGAACAATCTAGAAGTGCAAAACAACCTACTTCACTGGACCTACTGGGTAATTTCACCTCGGGGATGACTCCCCAGGGGGACAAGCCCATTGAAAATGAAGTAGTAAGTACTGGGGTGTGTCCAGCAGCTGTGGGAAGTCTGAGGTGCTTTCCTGATTGGTGCTGTCAACTGGAAATAACCTCTGCCTCCTTCTACCTTATTCTGTGGTTGTTTGTGAACATCTTACCCCCGTAGGGGAAGGTAAGCTCTTTGAGGCTGGGTTCATGCCTTTCATCCCTCCATTCATTCACTCATTCTCTTATTCGTACATTAACCAATTCAATAAGCAGTTGCCGCACCTTCCATGTGCCAGGCATCCAGGTACCGGGCAGATGGGCAGACCTAGATAAACAAAGGACACCACCTTTTCTCTGCTGGAGTTTACAGTCTATGGGAAAGAGAGACAATAGCAAACAAATAAATACCTAACAGTAACATGTATCCAGAAATTTCACACTGTGAAGACTACCGTGAAAGAAAGAGCTAAGAAGTGAGAGTATAGCTCTGGGGAGAGGGGAGGGACTTGGCAGCTGGAACCACATACCCAGGCCCAGGAAACTCAACAAGCGTCCGCCGAGTGGACTGAATGGATGGAAGGACAATGTCAAGGAAAGAAACTCAAATATCCCCCCGGCCAGGAATGGCCAGGCAGGTCATGCCGTGTCTGTAGAATGAACTTCGCATAACAAGTATGGAAAAAATTATAACGTGGGATCTTGCAACACACAGCAATACACACCTGAACAAATTCAAATGTAAAAAGGGGACGGGGTGGCATGCATATGCTGAGGGCAAGCACACAGATGTTCAGTAGACCCACAGCTCACAGAACCTGAGCCCCAAACGGGACCTCACGAGGCGTCTGGCCGCCCACTTCTGCCACGTGAGAAAGTGATCTTAGGGCTGAACAGAACGATGTCTTTTATTATTATTGTTTGCAAAGTGCATTAGGATCTGTATAAATGTGTTTTAACAAACTACACTCTGAATTCAGGGTTTCAGGCTTGCTGTTTTGTGTTCTCTGTGGAGTCACCTAAGTTTCCACGTAAAGGCTCTGGGCTGGGAGAGGGCTGCCAAGGTCTCCCCGACGGACGGGCTGGGTTGGTTTTGGTTTTTGTTTGTATCTGAGTCAATAGCGGTTCCCGAGGATGCTGTGACCAGGTGCAGCAGCGTGGAGAGCAGAGACAAATCCAGAAACTTCACAGTGTGTGGACTCTGAATCTAGCTGCTGAGGTTGCCTGCGGAGAGCAGAGCACAGCGGTGCAGGATCCCAAGCCCCTCACCCCCACTCCCCTGGGGCTGAATGGCTTCTGAGACCTTTCACAGAAGACCCAGCCAGGCTGTACCCTGCTGGGGGTGGTCCACAGACACCCAGACAGCCTCAGGTTTCTGAGTTTTGTTTTTCTCTCATCTCTGATTCTGCTGGAAAAACACCCAAACCCTCTGGCCTGAGAGCCCCTGACCTAGCAGCACCTGCAGACAGGGGGCCGGAAGTCAAGCTAAAACGGAGGAGGAACCAGCTTGTGCTTCCACCAGGCCCCCGAGGGACTGGGCTGGATTCCCCCAGTGGGCAGCGGGGCATGTGCCCACCTCGGGCTGCATTCTGGGAGAGGAAGGCTGAGGATTGGCCCGACACCCGGGCCTCTTAGGAAGGAGTGGGGCCTTCGGGACTCATGAACAAGGGGACACATTTGGAGATGGTTCCCAGACAAAGCTGTCCCAGGGTTCTCCCCTGATGGCCCTCCTCCTCTGGCTCAATGCCTCCGAGCTGCAAAGTCCTTCAGGGGAGGCAGCTGTGATGTAGTGGAAAGAATGCCACACTTGGAGTCTGAAGGTATGTGTGTGACTTGTGGCCAATTATGGTCATCATCTCCCTGGGCCTCGATTTCCTCTTTCGTAAAGTGGGGATGAAGCTGTCCTCTTCCCGGGTTATGCTGGGGAAATATCATATAAATGAATACGGAGGCGCTCCATAAAATCTTATTGGCAGTGAAGAGGTGTTCCATATATAAAAATATGGGGGACCCACTGAGAGAATCTGATTCATGTTTTGTATTTTGAATGTGGTGGTGGTTATTCAAATTTGCACATGTGCTAAAATTTATGACAAGAAAACTTTGCTGTAAGATAATATTCTAAAAACCAGCATCTGGTTCAACTTCTTTCCTTTCGAGAAGTTTTATGATTCCCATTTTGTAGAAAAAGCGACTGAGATCTGAGATAATTATCACTTCCACCAGCATCACTCAGCTTTGTTACCACTGCCTATCAGTTCTGGGAGCCAGGGCCCCATACGACAGACATGCAGACACCCGTAGTGTAAAAGTCTCTAAAACAGAACAGGCCATCGAGGGCTTCCAGATCGAAACCATGAAATCAGTGCCCTTTTGGGGTGTCTGGTGGACAAGGCAGGCCTCGCTGCTCAGATGACTTTCTGTCAACAGTATCTCAAAGCATTAGGAAAACAGTTATTCAAAGATATTTAATTGTCTTTCAAAAAAAGCCAATCCTCCCTAGACTGAGGGCAGCCCCGAGCAGGGGGAGACCCTGCCTGGGGGGAGAAGTGAAGACTCCATCCCACCCCCAGCCGGCTGCCCAGGGTCCCTGGTGGAGGTCGAGGACAGAATTAGCCCCACTATGCAAAGCAGCAGGAGAGGAAGAGCTCCAGTTCAGTGGAGGCAGATGCCAAAACAAGTGCGTTTCCTCTGGCAGCCCAGAGACCAAGGAGGAAGGAGGCCTGACCAGGCCCAGCCCTGGCCTGGCTCAGTGTGGTCACTGCTGATCAAAGCAGAAATGGACCTTTACCCCAGGCGTGGGGTCCTTGGCCACCTGCCTGCCTCACCTGCAGTTCCAGGTGGAGCTGCTTTGACTCATCGCTCCCTATGCTGACCTGGATTTTCCAATTAAACTGGCAGCTCCCTGAGGCCACCTGAATCCAGAACGTAAGTGGCAAATCCAGAGCATGTTCCCCCCAAGGTCAACAGGAAGTGGAGCTCAGCCTGGCTCTGCACACAGAGGTTCACTGCACTTCAGCTCCTAGCCCTGAGCTGCTCCCAGTCACTCCCACAGCAGGCGGGCTGGGAATCCTTTTGCCTCTGATTTTATGCCAGAAAGTCTGAAGGGATTATCTGACTAAGAATCCCCAGGCTTCCTCACCACAAGGCCTCTTGATTTAGGAATCTCTCTTGCATAGCTCTGGGTAAAAAAAAAATATATATATATATATATATATCTCCAGCATCTCATAGTTTAATGTTTGACCAAAATCAGATCCATACCTATACATTTATTGGATGACAAAGAACAATTTTTGACTGCAAAAAGTTAAAGTCAAAGTTCTTAAGAAAAAATATATGTACATATCTCCAGGCTTGGTGGAGGACAGGAGGTGTATAATAGAGGCAGGGGAAGCCCTGCCCTCAGGGACCTTCTAGTTCAACTGGAGAACGAGGCCAAGACAGGCAAAGCAAAGTTGTAGCTATATCAGAGCTGTGGAGGACGGCGTCCAAACAGGCAGGGGCTGGGGTGTTCTGGGAAGGCTTCCTGTAGGTGGAGGACCTTGAAGGACAAGAGGATTGGGTGGGTAGGGGAGGGTAGCTCCTCTAGGGCTGAGACGCTCGGGTCCTGCAGGACTCAAGCGCTGCTTGTCGGCTGAAGAGGAGGCCGGACACGGGCATCCCCATCAAGCAGAAGGACCAGGCCAGTCAGACCTTCTCTCCATTTGGGGTCCCGCCAGTGTCAGAGTGGGGAAAGAAAGCAGACATGACCACAGGTCCCAACCGGGCCTTCAGAGAGTGCCGGGCGTGAGCTGAGCCGGACCTCCCGCCCCCAGGCCCACAGGTGCCTGAACGTTTGTGCCCAAACAGGTACCCTTATCTACCCCAGAACCACAGATGTCACAAGCCTGTTTCTCAAGAAACACTGTTTATTCCACAGGGGTAAGGGCTCAAGGCCAGCAGCCCCCTGGCGTAGGGGAGGGCGGGAGAGAGCAGGAGAGAACGGGAGAGGGAGAAAACTCTCGCGGCCCATCTGCGGCCTCCTGGGTGGGCTGTGACCCTGGCCCGGCTCTCCAGAGGCCGGGCTGCTCTGAGTCCACTTGCAGGTTCCAGACAAGTCTCTGCCTTCCCTGGCCTTCACAGGGCCACGGATCCCCCACACAGCAGCCCCAGAAGGCGGGGTCCAGTCTAGCCCCCGAGGACCCCCTTGCTCCTAATCACTGCCCTGCAGCCCTTCTGCGCCAGTCCCTTTGGTGAGAGATGGGGACCAAGGGCTGGAGGGGCAGGTGGGTCTGGTGGGCCCGTTTTGGAGGCTGACAGGGGTCCAGGGAAAAGCGGGGGACAGCTCTGAAGCAGTCACTGAGGGCCCAGTGGGCTGTGCCCAGGAGCGTGGGGAGGGCCGGCCCCTCACTCCTGGCCTGGGTGCTCACCCACCGACCACTTCACCTCTCCTGTCCGCAGAGTCACTATGTCTTCGTAAGTGGCTGTCTGGTCAATGTCCAGGCCCTGGAGACGTGAAACGGAGCTCAGGCCTTGATCGCTCCCCTGGCTGCACACTGACGGTGCCTCTGACTGCCCCCCTCGGCCCTCAGAGCTTCCAGGAGTATAGGGGGTCCACCTTGCCCCTTACCTCATAGGTGTGATCTTCCTCCATCCCGGCCTTGCTGTCATCCTGGCAGGGGAGGGATGGAGACCAGAGTGTTAGCTTCCTCCACCCCATCCACTGCTGGGCCAGCCTGGGGAGGGCCAGGGAGACTGGTCTTGGGTCAAGGGTCAAGGGTCAGGGTTGAGGGGCACTCTTTGAGAACAGCTGATGCATGAGGGAGTGTTTGAATGGGTGAGTCAGTGGGTGGGCTCTGGGGCTGGGGAGACGGAGACCCTGCCAGCGTCTGGCTGGCCCCCATGGTCACCTTGTCCAGCAGCAGGAAGATGGGCACGATGATGAAGAGAATGATGAGCAAGGTCTGGATCATGATGATGCCATCTTTCAGTGTGTTCCGCCGCTTCAGCTGGGCCAAGGTGCTGAACCCTGGGAGGAGGTGGGTGGACGTGGTGAGGCTTGGTGGGACATGTCCCCGCTGTGGGCCTGGACCCCTCAGGACCTGCTTCTCCGCGGCTCTCCCGGTACCCAGGGTCACAGCCATCCCATGCGGTGTGACCCTCCCTCCTNGGAACAAGTGTTTCCTGTGGGTGTCAGGGCTGGGGTCAAAATCCTGCTCCTTGCGTTCTCGAGCGCCGGCCGACCGTGGCCCGCCACCCCCCACCCCCAACCATGGCCCCTGTCCCGGGCAGCGCTGACCCCTGGCTTGCCCTCCTGGCTTGCCCTTGTTTCTCAGAGTGTGGGACAGTCACGAGGCAGAGGTGTAGGGGAACTGAGCCATGTGAGGAGCCGCAGGTCAAACAGCCGGACCCCGCCCCTTCCCAATGGCCCACTCTCCCCATTTGATTTTCCTTTAGGAGGGCCTGGAAACTTCCAATGCCTTTGCAGGCCCATTACAGCAGCCTGATGCAGGCCTCACCTTCTGAGGCCAGAGGGCCCCCAGGACAGCCTCTCACCTGACCTGGTGCTCTCACCTCTCCCTGCCCACACCAGCCCCCAGTCCTCAGGGTGACCCCACAAATCCCCAGCCTGGCAATCAAGGCTCCTGCATCAATCTCCTGCCCATGTCTCCCTTGTCACCCCTTCTGCGTGGTCCTTCTCCTCTTTTTATGCCTATGCCTTTCTCAGCTTGCCACACTCCCACCACCCATCTGCCCCAGGAAGCCTCCCTCCTGCTTGGTCCCCAGTCAGGGGTGCCCCAGGAACCCCTAAGCCCCTGCAGCCTGTCGGGAGGCCCCCAAGTTTGGAGGCTTCTGCTGGGGCTAACCCAGACAGCCCAGGCCTGCATCCCCAGTGGGATCCCCTCCTCCCTGATCGTCGGGACTCATGTTTGACGTGGGTGACATTGGAGGAGTAGGGGTTGGAGAAACTTTAGAGCCAGGTCTTACAGAGGGAGACAGATCCTCAGGAGGCCTGGGGATGGGTGGGGAGAACCCAAGGGGGCCAGGGCACCGGGGCAACCATAGGGCAGCTCGTGGACAGTGACCCCCGCGTTGGACACAGACATACTTGCTCCCGGAAGGTTCAGGGGAAGTTGCTGACCTTTGGGATCCCGGAGCAGGTCATCTGTTTGGGTCGCCAGCACCGTCTCACCTGCTGGGTGGGAGGAAGTGGGCGGGGCTGGTCCCTCGGAGTTGGCTGCCCCGCCCCTGCGTTCCCGGACCCACTTCCTCCCCCTAGGACATCAGCTCCAAGACCCCTGTCCTGGAGAGACTAGAGCGGGATGGGGTCACCAGAGGATCTGATTCCCAGCCCCGCTTCTGCCCTCGGCCTTTGAGTGGGCTCCTGGATGAGACGAGAGGGAAGAAGTCTCCCCTGGAGGGCTCTACCACCTTCCAGACCAGGGCGCCTCGCCTTCAAGACCAGGGCGCCGAGTGGGGAGCGGGCCTGTTCCAGGTCTGGTGGGGGGCGGCCTTTCCACCGCCTCCCCCACCCAGGGCCCTGCAGCGCCTGGGGGTGCATAACCCTCTCTCCATTCTTCCTCCCCAGCCTAGCTCGTCTCTAAGGTCAGAGCCACCGGCCCCTCACCCCCAGCTCAGCCCGACCCCCTCCCGGCTAGAGAAGGGCTCGGGGCCGCAGACTCCAGAGCCCACCAGCCCCTCAGCCTGGCTGATTCCCACAGACCCAGTCCCCAGGGCTGTCAGAGGGAGACAGGAGGCAGCAAAAGTGAGAGACGAAGGCGGAGGAGGTGAGAGCAGGAGGCAGAAGCAGTGGAAAGAGCAAGACCAGGGCGCCTCTGGGCCCCTCGAGCAGTACCTGAAAGGAGCAGCAGCCCCAGCACCAGCCAGTTGCTGAGCCCAGGAATCAACGCTGGCCCTGCCATGCTCACCCTGTCTCCAGCCCCAAGCCTGTGACAACGGAGGCTCCTGGGGGAAAACGTGTAACTGCCTGGGCTGCAGTCTGCCTCCTCCCCGCCTCTTCCCCACCAGGCCCCTTCCTGCCATGCAAATTGGGACCCAGGGGAGGCACCAGCTCTCTGGGGACCCTGGGGGAGGGCAGGCTTTCTTGTCAGCTGTGCCGCTAAGACCCAAGGGTCACCCCGGCTCGGGCACTGCGACTGGGGTCCGCGGCGGATGCCCCTGGGAGGCAGGGGCCCCTGAGGCCCCATCCCAACCCCCAAAGTCACGTCCTGGGGCCCGCTGGCCTCGCAGTCCGGAGTCCCAAGCACTTAACTGAATCTACATGGGTCCTGCAGATGGATGTGGTCACAGCCCTTCCACCCCGGACCAACTTACACCCTTCAACTTACACATCCAGGAAGGATGGGGTAGGAGTGCTGGGGGGACAGCTATGGACCCAGAGCCCAGCCTCTTGGCTAGAGTGCAGGTGGCCATGTTGGCAGTTGATGGAGGCTTGACCTTGTGTAGGAAGGGAGCCACAGAGGCCCTTGAGCAAGAACAGGCCAAGAGCAGGAGCCACTTGGGAGAAGATTTGGTCCCGGCTCTGGCGAGAGGCCCCACCTCGCTCACTTGGTGGGAGAGTTTGCTGGGAGCTGCCAAAGACGGTGGACTTAGGTGTTGATGGCTTACTGAAAACCCACGACTCAGCAATCAGTGGACTCTCAGAGCACAGAAGTGTTACCCACAGCTCCATGGGTCTGGAGTGGTAGACAAGAGGCTGGTCTGGGGGAGCCTGCAAGTTCTGAAACAGAAAGTCTCTCTGGTTTTTTCTCATCTGTCAGCAGAGTGGTGGATGGAACCACAGAGTCTAGGAGCTTGTCTAAGCTGAACTATGTGCCCCTGCCCCTGGATCAGACACAGCCCTCATCCCTTGGGGTCTCAGAGGGGAGGTGCCCTTGTGCAGTGCACAACTTGCCCAGCTGCCCATGGCAAGCGTGCATCCCTCAGCCCCACAGCTGAGTTCGTGAGTTTTATATATTATGGCACCTTCTTTACGCTCTCTTGGCCCCTTGCTCTGTCTCTTCCTTCACCCCCCAGAAGGGGAAAGAAGATGCTGAATCCTGTGTCCTCTGCCCACATCTCACTCTCTTCACCATCTCACTCTCTTCAAGCAGCCTGTGCTGAAGGCAGGTCTGAGTTCTGGGAGACATGGACCCACCACCCAGGCCAGGGTTGCTGGTGGAGAAGGCGGAGGTCTGGGTGCTGGCCCCCTCAGTCCTGGGCATAGGCCTCACCTGTTACAGTGGCATCCCCACCCCCCACCTGAGGAGCACAGGTTGGGGCCGGAGATGTGGGAAGTGGGGACAGGGGAGTTCAGTTTCCATCTGAGAAACAGCTATTCCCCGCAGTCCCGGATGCTCTTGCTGGTTCCAGATGTTCCAAATAAAGAGAAAAACATTTCTCTGAAAAGGTGTCAGGTGTTCCATTCACAGAACAAACAGCCCAGGAATATAAACATCACCTGAGGTCAGCATGGGGGCCACAGTCTCCTGGTGCTGGTGAGGGTGGTTGGAGACTCCCCCAGACCAAGGGTCTCTTCCTTTAGCCAAACACCTCCTGGTGATGGAGGACCTGGTTAGCTTTGGGACTGGGGGCCCCCGAATTTGGGAGAAAGGTGGAGAAAGGTGCACTTGTGTGTGTGTGTGTATGTGTTTGCGTGTGCATGTCGCTGCCAACACGGGTGTACTACCAAGTTGTAGGGTGGGAGGCGGTTTGGGAGCTAGTCCGCGGCCCAGGGTGCCTCTAGGGGGCCATGGAGGTTGGGGACGCAGCAGGTACCCTCCAGACATACACACACGTCTGCATTTCCTGTGGGCAGCAATGCAGATGTGTCCTTTGGACCTCATTCCCATTCATGCCAGGCAGGGATCTATTTTCAGGAGGGCGTGGGGGCCCCGCCGTCTACCAGGTTATTTGTCACAGGTGGGGCCGTGCTGTTCCGTCTGCAGTGACAACAGCACCGAGCTCCTTCTGAGGCTGGTGACGCTTTTTCTTTCCTGGAACAGGAGGCCTCGTAAACCCACCTCCGCCTCTGCCCCCGGCTGCCCTGGGCCGTACACCCCGACATCTGGCAGCTCCCACCCCACCTTTCCAGGAAGGCAGCATCAAAACAAGAGATGGGGGTATAGGGAGAATGGACAAGGAGCTCAGGGGCAAGAGGGCAGGGACCCCCAGCATCCCTGGGACGTGGGGGGAGGGCAGAGCCTCAGTTTGGAAAGAATGACCTCTGCTCCTCCCCTAGCCCTTCCTTCCTCACTGACTCTGCTCGGCCCCTTGTGACCAGGGCGGGCGGGCTCAGAAGGATGCGGGTGTGAGTAGCTATTGAGCATACACGCCTAGAGCCCGGGCTCTGCAACAAGAGGCGCTGCTGCAATGAGAAGCCTGTGACCTGTGACAAGGAGTACCCCCTGCTTGCCACAACTAGAGAAAGCTCTTGCACAGCAACAAAGACCCAGCACAGATAGATAAATAAGAGAAACCAAGCCAAGTCACGGAACACGTATCTGAAAACAAAAAGGGGATTGCCGGTTTGACCCCTAACTCTGCAGTACACCAGCCAGGAAGCCTCCCCCAGTTACTGGCGATTCTCAACAAAGGATGGTCCTGCCCCACACTGACGGCTCCGGAAGTGCTCCAGGGCCAAGGGATTGAGGCGAACCCAGCTCTCCTGTATTGCGGGTGGATTCTTTCCCGTCTGAGCTACCAGGGAAGCCCTTCCAGGGCCATGGTGGTTTAGTTGCTAAGTCGTGTCTGATTCTTTGCGACCCCATGTACTATAGACCGCCACATTCCTCTGGTCATGGGATTCTCCAGGCAAGAATACTGGAGTGGGTTGCCATTTCCTTCTCCAGGAGATCTTCCTGACCCAGGAATCGAAGCCGGGTCTCCTGCATTTCAGGCAGACTCTTTACCGACTGAGCTATAAAGAAAGCTGCCTCCAGGGCTGCGGCCATGGTCAAATGACCAGTGGACACCACTGGCATTCCCGGGCCAGGGGCAGCGAAGACACAGCAGTGGGAGGGGCAGATTTGTCCTGCCTTACCTGCCAACAGCACCGCAGTTAAGCAACACCCATTCTTAACCTCTCAGGGACCAAGTTTCCTCCTTTAGGCAAAATACAAATAACTGCAATAAAACCTTCTTTATGTGTGCTCAGGGGCTTATTTGTGTTGGACTCTTTGAGGCCCCCTGGACTGTAATCTGCCAAGCTTCTCTGTCCATGGGATTTCCCAGGCAAGAATACCGGAGAGGGATTGCCATTTCCTCCTCAAGGGGATCTTCCTGACCCAGGGATCGAACCTGCGTCTCCTGCATTAGCAGGTGGATTCTTTACCACTGAGCCACCTATCCTTTGCAGGGCAGTTGTGGGCCTTGAAGGGCCTCTTGTACCTGAAGTGCATGATGACGTACGTGGAAGCACAGTCCACCCTCAGGAGGCGGGGAGCAGCACTGATATCTGGGGGAAGGACATGGTTCTGAATAGGAACCTCGGTTACATTTATCACCCAGGATTGTACCTTTTTCTTCCACCATTCAAGGCTCAGGGGCAACATAGTTCAGGGCACTCTCAAGCTCTCCTGTCCTTGAGGACAGAGAGAGCCCCAACCAAGTTTTGGAGAAACTTAAAGTGAGAAGGAGCTTTCCCCACCTCTGAGAAGGGGTTCAGCACCCCCATGGGGGCTCAGAGAACCCTGCTGGCACCCCCACCCCCGCAGGGTGGGGCTCAAGGACATGGCTGAGGGAGGTTGGGGTGGCCTATGGGTGCCCCTCCCCAGGCCCCAGGGGAGCCATGTAACCTCAGGACTCAGGAAAAGGGGATAGGGGATACAGAAATCTTGAAAGGAACTAAGTATTTACTAGTTTAGAGGAATACAGCCCTGGCTGTCAGAAAGCAAAATTAAATCTAAACTTATATTTCGCTCACTGGGATTGTGGCCTGAGTTCACTATATAATATTTCTCTTTGTCATAGGTCCATGGGATGCTGGGTCCTCTGGGGTCAGAGGTAGCATCCTGGGGCAGGGGGATTGGGCCTCAGGAAAGGGAAGGGCCATACCGTGGACCCACAGACCTTGGGTGAGGCAGAAAAGTGATGGGGGCTTCCAGAGAGGAGGGTCTGGGCACACGGGTCCCAACACCTATTTGCTGGGTACTCCTGTGGGCAGGGAGGGGCAGTGTGGGTGCTGCCTGTTCGTGGGGCAGGCAGAGGTGAGCCTGACCTCATCTGTCCTCTTGAGGAGGCTGGGTTCCAGCCTGCTTTCTGAGAGGGCAGGAGCCAGCCAGACTGGGCCAGAGGAGGGAGCCAGGGCCCTCCTTATCCTGCTCTCCCCAATTCCTGGCAGCTGCTCAAGGCTTCTCCACTTGTTTCCAATCCCCCTAGCCCTTGTTGTCGCCCTCAGCTCCCATCCACGTCCGCATGCAGAGGCACAGAAGGAAAAGGCATACCCATCAGAGGCACCGGGAGGTTTATTACAAGAACTGTACAAAGGAGCCTTCTGCTGGCCTGGCTTGGGCCTGTTTCCACCCGGACAAGGTGCAATGGCCGTGGGTCTGCAGAGGGAGGAGGCCTGGACCCCGTTCAGCCATGCTGGCTCTGTACCCGGCCCAGTGGAGAGAGTTCAGTCCAACAGAAGCTGAGGCTCTGGGGCCACATTCATCCAGGCCCCCAGGAGGAGGAAGGAAAGGACGTGGGCAGGGTGCTGGTCGGAGAGGAGGCTGACCCCTGGAGGAACTTCTGAAGAAAGAGCCGGAACTGCTGGGAAGGGATGGAAGGAGCAGGGCCTCCTTCCAGAGAGGACCCAGGCAGGGCCGGGGAGCAGGGCTGGGCAGTGGGTGTGAGGAAGTGAAGCAGAGAAGGCAGTAGGGTGGCCTCATGGCGGTGAAAGGAATGCCCGGGCAGAGCGGGGCAGACAGAAAGGAAGGCTCCGGCCTGTGGGCGTGCGCACAAGCAAACACACACACACACACACACACACGTTGTTTGGAGGTTTTGCTGCTTCCTGAGTTTTAATCAAACTGTTCACAAGAAACAAGAAGAAAAAGAAGAGGAACTAAGTGCAGCGGGAGTGGGTGGGGGGCTCAGTGTGCAAACCTTACCACATGTGTTCATACTCACATACACACTCACAGCACAGGGACACTTCCACGGACTGGCCGACAGAGAAGACACACGCATACCCACTGGTTAAGCACTCCGGGGCACGCTGACACACACACACACAGGTATACACAAAGACAAATGCATATGCAGGTTCTACGGGACACAGTGGTTCACAGACGCACACGCACACACACACACAGGTGAGTAGATCCAGTGACCCCGAGCTGGCGTTTCACCCCCTCCTCCAAGCTCAGCTTCTATCTATTCGCGGGAGCCCAGATCAGTGGTGTCAAGAGAAGCACCACACAGCTTCCAGCGGCCGGAAGTTGGAAGCTTGAGCCTGAGCCGGGTGAGCGGTGCCCACCTCAGTGTTGAAATCTCGAACGGGAGCTCAGCNGCTCAGTCCCAGTGAGATTCCAGGGGCATCTCCACCCCTGCCTCACGCAGGGGCCGCACGTCACTCACCACCTGCAAGAGCGAGAGGTAGCCCAGACCCACGTTGTCGTAGTTGACCTTGACGTTGAGCCAGCGGACCTGGCCCGTGTGCATCAGGCTCTCGCACTCAGACTTGTTGTTGACCTCGGTGATGTCGAATCTCTCGGAGGTGGTGGTGTTGATGCAGTAGTAGAACTTGCCGGCAAATAGGTTGACGCCCATGATGCTGAAGATGAGCCAGAAGATGAGGCAGACGAGCAGCACATTCATGATGGAGGGGATGGCTCCCAGGAGGGCATTCACCACTACCTGGGGGGCCGGGGTGGGGAGGAGGGAGTCACTGCCAGATCCTCTCCCAGGCAGCAGGGTAGGGGGCATCACCCAGCCTCCTCTGGGAGAGGGCTCCCTCCCCACACCAACCAAGGGACCAGGCAAGGAAGGCTTCCTGGAGGAGGCCTGATCTGAAAGAACGCAGGCTGCAGGAGAAGTCTACTGGGCTTTTTGTGGGGGTGGGGGGTGGTGGGAGCAGGGAGCAGGGGTAGGGGGTTGCCGGCCTGCTGGCTGAAGAGGGCTCTCTGCTTCGCTGGAGCCAACAGCCCAGGGTGGGGAGCTGGGCTTCTCTGGAAGCAGCCCGGCCACGGGTCACCAGGCAGGAGACAAACACTCTTTCCTCGGCCCCCATAGGAAACTCAGTCCCCGTGACCTGGCCCCCCGGCTCGTCTGCTCACAGGATTAGACACACAGACCCAGAAAAGAACGGAGCCTTTGAGGCAGCAGGAACCCCGGGGACTGGAGCTCTGTGCCCAGCCAGCCCTGGCCACACAGGCCAACCTCATTGTTTCCGGCTGAGCTGAACCTGAGAATTATCTGTTTTCAAGGAGAAGTGTTCCTGACCTCCAGACAAAGTGCATGGAGTAGGCCCGGGGGTGCCCAGGGCAATGCATTCCTGGCTGGGGCGCCAACCAGCTGTGCGGCCAAGGCCAGGTCATTTTCCCCCAGTTGGGAGGGGCCCCTGGCCGGGCCAGGCTCTTGTATGGGAGACCCCAGGCTGAGCGCCCTGCTGACCTGCAACCATCTGCTTCATGGAAGTCTGTGCCCCCCAGAGTAGGCCTTGCTCTGAACAGAACCCCTACTTCCAGCCTTGGCCGGGGAAGTCCCCTCGGTCTTGCCCAAACCCTGTATTTACCTGTCACTTCCGCCCTCAGGGGCCTGAGGGACAGATGGGCAGGCTCGGAGCCCTGGGGGGCCCCAGTCTGAGGCTGGGGAGAGTCACCTATAAACCCACAGACCTGTCCTTCCTCGCCTGCCTGGGTGCCCTCAGGCCCCTCCTGGGAGCGGCTGCAGCCTCTGCTGCCCCCTAGTCGAGGCAGAGAGGCGTGACAGAGCGGGCTGAGGGCAGGAACGGGCACCCGGGCTGGCGCGTGGGGGTGCCTTTTGTTGTTGTCTTGCTCAGTCGTGTTCAACTCTGCGACCTCATGGACAGTAGCCCGCCAGGCTCGCCCGTCCTCCACCACCTCCCGGAGTTTGCTCAAATTCATGTCCATTGAGTTAGTGATGCTATCTAACCATCTCATCCCCTGCCAGCCCCTTCTCCTTTTGCTATCAGTTGCCTGGGGGCCCCCCAAACCTGGACTCCTGGTGGTGGCCAGAGTACAGACACGCCCCTAGCCCCCTCCCAAGCTGTGGCTACTCCCCCAATCCTTAGCCCTACTCACAGTCCCCCTCGACACCCACCCTCATGCCCTCGAATCGAGACAGTGCCCTCAGGGGGCGCAGGGCCCGCAGCGTCCGCAGGGATTTGATGGGTCCCAGCTCCGAGTAGCCTAGCCAGTTGGCCACCAGGCTGATGATGGAGACCTGCAAACGGGAGGCGGGCGGGGGGGGTGGTCAGTGAGCGCCTCCGGAGCTGGCGGTGGGGCTGGGCTGGAGTGGGGCGGACTCACGTCCACGATGAGGAAGTCGAGCCAGCACCAGGCATTGGTGAAGTACACCTTGAAGCCGTAGGCCACCCACTTGAGTAGCATCTCCAGGATGAAGATGTAGGTGAAGACCTTGTCGGCATACTCCAGGATGGTGCGGATGACTCGCCGTTGCTCGATGTGGATGTCCTCGAAGGCCTGGGGGCACCAGCAGGTGGGTGACCAGGGCCTGGAGGCTGGGGCAGGAGCCACGTCCCTACAGCTGCCGGTTCCCAGGGGTCTGGCACTGGGGTCAGGTGGCGGGGGGCAGACTCCCTGCGCCCATCAAGGGGATGAGCAGGGGAGTTCCCGGTGCGGGGAAGCCCCTCAGCTCCCCTTCCCCAGACCTAATGATAGGAATGTTCACTAACCTGCAGGGGGGTCTGCTGTGACGTAGGCTGGCCCCCGCACCCTACATTCCCTTCCCAGCTGCTCTCTAGTTGGGACCTGTCAGCCAGGGAGGCACACGGGGTCAGGGCCCATATGCCTCTTTGTAAAATGAGCACAGTCTGCCACACACCCTGGAAGCTCTGGTGAGTTCTTCAGGGCTCTCTCTCTGGGTTCCGGCCTGTCCAGCAAGTGTCCCTCCCATGGTGCAGGGGGACGGCCTGCTTCCGGCCTGGCCCCTGCCCCTGCCCGTGCCCGGCCCCCAGGGCGGCGCCTACCAAGGCCCCACTGCTGAGCAGGATCATGAAGACAATGAAGGTCTCGAACCAGTTGTGCTCGACGATCTTGAAGCAGGCCCTGCGGAGGGTCCACCACTTCTTCCCTCGACCCTGGGAGATGTCCACGTAGAGGCAGGGACAGCGTTGCACGCAGGCTGGGGAGGGCGGGCGGCAGGGGCACCCGTCAGGGGCCGCCTGAGGAGCACGGCCAGCCCGTTTCCCCCCCTCCCCATCCTGACTGCATGCAGAGACACGCCAAAGAACAGGCATGCGGGCCACCCACGCAAGTTCGCAAGTTCCACGGCTTTCAGCTGTCCCCATCCACCCCAATGTCCCCCAGGCAGCCTCCACTCTGCACAGCCCAAACTCTCTGGGCAAAAAATGTTTTGGAAGGGCCAGGCAGGCCTCTTTCTGGAAGACCAAGCTGAGGAGGACAGCCTTAGAGAAGCCGGTGCTGAGCGCCTGCTTCGTGCTGGCCATACTCAGGGCTCCACGGGGATAGCCTGCGGGCTTCTGGGACTGTCGCCCACGGCACACACGGCAGGGGTCCGAGGGGGCAGGGGCTCAGAGGCATCTGCTCTGACACCCCTTCCTGGGGTCGCATTCTCCCAGGCGCAGAAGAGCAGGGCACCATCGGAGGAAGAAGGCCCTGACCGCTTTTGGTGACTCGCCTGTCCCCGAGCCGTCCCCAAGGAGATGGTGAGTTGAGGCTGAGGCTCGCCTCGGGCCCTGGCCTGGCCTGCCCTTTCCGGGGTCTGCTGGGCTCGGGGAGGCACCCCGGCGGGCTGGCCCTCACCCTCGGTGAAGCATTCCTCAGGCTGCTCCCCCTCGGGGTTCTCCTCGGCCTGCTCCTCGGGGTCGTCCTCGGGGGGCTTGTAGTCAGCAGTGCTGCAGACGGAGGAGTTCCCGTCCAGGGACTGCAGCGGCTTCTGCGGAGGCCACAGGGTCATGTCACCCCTGGGTCCTCCCACCACGTGGGGCAGAGGGGGTCCAGATGGAAGCCCCGTGGGGAGGGCCCAGAAGGGAGAAGAGGAAGCGGGGCAGGGGGGAGGTGGAGCAGACTCACTCACTCATTCATTCATTCAGCCCTGGATTGTGGAGCCAGCACTGGGGTCTGTGCAAAAGGACCCAGGCTTTGGCTCTGACCTCGGGGCACTTGGATTTGAAGAGGCTCAGAGATGCTAGCTACAGAGGGAAGGGGTCAGGATGGAGCAAGGTCCAAGCCTTCCTATGCTCTGTTCAGCTGAGGAATCCAGGAAGATGGGGGAATCCAGAAAGGGTAGGGGTGGGGGCCTGGTACTCCAGCCTGGTCAGACCTCCCTCACCTCCTCCTGGCCCAGCCTCCACTCCTCAAGGGGCCCCCTTTATGGCTGAGGTGAGGCCCCTGAAAAGGAAAATGGAGAGGGTCACGGGGTGGTGGCAGGGGGCAGCTGTCAGAATAGTGGCCAGTTGACAGAAAGGGAAACTGAGGCATGGGGCATTAAGTCTGGCAGGATGCCTGCTGAGCACTGGCCCTGCCTGTGCCCCCCCCACTGCCCCTTGGGAGCCCTGCCTGCCCCCTCCAGAGTCCCCAGTGCCTTGGCCCGGCTGCTGCCCGGCCCTTCTCCACCCCCACTCCTCATACTGAGGTTGGTGCCACGTTTCCCGGGGTATTTATAGCTTGGCAGCCGCTCGGCTCCCTGGTAAGTGAGCTGCCATGTATTTGGGGGGAATAAGGAGTCAAGAGGTTTCAAGGCAAAGTTTATTCAGGCTCTGGTACCTGCTGGGCCCAAGCTGCCAGGGTGGGGGTGGTCAGGGGGCCCTGCCCTAGCTTATGTGCTGATCCTTCCCCTGATGGGGCTGGAGGGTGGGTGAGGGGCTCAGCCTACCGCCAGGGCCTCCCCAACCCTCACAGGGGAGGGGCAGGGGCAGGTAGGCATCAGGGCTCCAGCTGAGACTGGGGCCCAGCTCTCCTTCAGCTCCACCCCACTGGCTCCCTGACCCCCTCTCCTCAGTGTCTCCAGCCCAGACCTGGCACTCTGGCCCACGCTGGGAAGTTGGGACCGGGTCCCCACCACCACCAGGGGGCGTCTACACAGAAATAGATGAGAATAGCAAGAACTTAGTAGGGGCTTCTTAACCCCAGGGCAGGGTTAAGAGAGGCCCCTTGGGTTCCAGCCCGGAATTCAGGCTTCTCGGGTGAGAATATGCTATCTCACAGCGCCACCTACTGGTGAGAGGGGGCCCAGGAGGAGCTGCAGGGGAGGAGTGCAAGGAGAGGCCTGGGGTGTTCAGACAAGTGGAGCGGGTCATAATAATGGTATTTATAAGTCACTAGTCACAGAGATGCTCTGCACACAGCATCTCATCTAATGCTCACAGTAACACCACAAGGTAGGTACCATTACCCCACCTTACAGATGGAGAAACTGAGGCTTGGAGAGGCTTTGTGCCATGTTCAAGGTCATACACAAATGTAGAGTCGTGACTGTCTGACTCCCGACCCCTGAATCTGGACCTTGCTGCGGACTTACCTTGACATCCTCAGGCTCGGAGAAGGTGTCAGTTTCCTCCTCTGTAGGCATCTCCAGGTCAGACTCCTCGGAGGCAATGGGCACGTGGATGGTCAGGTAGGGGTTGTTGATGAAGTTGAGGTGGTCCAGCTCGATGCTGGGGGGAGGGCCATCAGCCAGGCCCACGTGGTTCAGGATGTGGTTGTCCTTCTTGAGGTCCTTGCCATCCTCCTCGGGCGGAGGCTCCTTCTTCTCATCCTCGGGGGCACTTTCCGGAGCCTTGCCGGCCTCCCCAGCCTCGCCGATGCTTCCGAGGCTGAGCATGATGACCTTGGGGCTCAGGACCTTGCCATGCAGCAGCCCCACGAGGAAGGCTTTGGCGAACCCGATACCCCACTTGATGCGAGTGATGGCTATCTGCAGGTTGTTCATCTCGCCATCCTCGTCCGAGGCCGCCAGGCTGTCGGCACTGAAGGAGCTGAGCAGCAGGGCCAAGAACAGGTTCAAGACCTGGAGAGCAGGAGGTGAGGGGGAGCCTGAGCTTAGCTGCGGGGCCCCAAGGGGGCCACCTGCAATCCACATGAGGATCCTCGGGCCTCCAAGTCAGACCTACCTCTTGGTGGGCATTAAAGAGGGGCATCATCTAAGAGAGGGCTTCCCTGGTAGCTCAGATGGTAAAGAATCTGCCTGCAATGCAGTAGACCTGGGTTCGATCCCTGGGTTGGGAAGATTCCCTGGAGAAGGGAATGGCTACCCACTCCAGTATTCTTGTCCAGAGAATTCCACAGACAGAGGAGCGGTGGGCTACAGTCCTTGGGGTTGCAAATGGTTGGACACGACTGANGACCTGGGTTCGATCCCTGGGTTGGGAAGATTCCCTGGAGAAGGGAATGGCTACCCACTCCAGTATTCTTGTCCAGAGAATTCCACAGACAGAGGAGCGGTGGGCTACAGTCCTTGGGGTTGCAAATGGTTGGACACGACTGAGTGACTAAACATCAGCAGCAGCACCTAACAGAACCCTCAAAACTGCTCTTGGAGCTGAGAAGTGCTACTGCCACGCCCACTTTACAAATAAGGAAACTGAGGCTTGGGCACAAGAGAGGACTCTGCTGACCAAGGCAGAGGCAGGGTTTGAGGGGGCCCACTGGGTGACAGGGACTCTTCCATGACTCTGTCCTCTACTTCCACTGCTAGAGGATGCAGATCAAAAACTAGGGCTCACGTCTCCAAGCTTCCAGGACTTATTGGGAGCCTGACTATTTTGAGCCTTCTCTTGTCTTGTAAGTGGGACTTTTAACAGTCCATGGGCTCCTGGTACGTGCTCCTGTGTCCTCAGTCGTGTCTGACTCTTTGAGACCCCATGGACTGAGGCCAGCCCGATCCTTCTGGCCGTGGGATTCTCCAGGCAAGAATGCTGGACTGGATTGGGTTGCCATTTCCTCCTCCAGGAGATCTTCCTGACCCAGGGATCGAACCCACATCTCCTGCGTCTCCTATATTGGCATGTGGATTCTTTACCACTAGCGCCACCTGGAGTTCCCAGTACTCCTATGTCCCCGGTTGCTGTGGAAGGACGTCCGATCTACCTCGGCTCACTCCCTTTCCTTCCCCGGGGGTTCCCTGCTCTACTGGCTCTTTTCTCCTATCCCCACTGAAAGGGACATAAGAGGCTACCGGTCTACCTCCCTCGGCTTTATTTTTTGGTGGATATTTACTGAGCCTCTCCCACCGTGTGCAGGAATGACTGGCCTCAGTTTGCTCCCAGCCTAGAGACAGACATTTGATCAGACGATTACAACTCAGTGGGTTTGCACAAAGTAGAGACTGGGGTTCACAGGCTTTGAAACCATGCCGCTTGGCTTTGAACCCCAAGCGATTAGCTGTGTGTCCAAAGGCAAGTCCTATCGCTGCCCTGTGCCTCAGTTTCCTTATCTGTACAATGGCAATGATTCCAGTACCTACCTCCTCACGTTGTTGTGAGGATTGAAATGTCAATACAACTAGAGCACGCAGTAGGCACTCAAAACGTGTGGGATGTTATGTGTGCGGTAACAGAAGGTTTTACACGGTAGTGGGAGGAGTGCGATGAACTCTGAGGCCAGCTCTGCATTTGATGAATGAGGAGCCTGAGTTCTCCCAGAGAGGTGGAGTGACTTGCCTAAGGACACACAGCACATTCGGAACTAGAATCCAGGTTTCCTGTCATTGCACAACATGGTGTGTACGTGTGTGCTCAGTCATATCCAACTCTTTGCAACCCCATGGGCTGTAGCTCGCCAGGCTCCTTTATCCATGGGCTTTCCCATGCAAAAATACTGGAGTGGGTTGCCATTTCCTACTCCAGGGGATATTCCTGACCCAGAGATCAAACCCAAGTCTCTTGCATCTCCTGCATTGGCAGGTGAACTCTTTACCACTGAAGCTACCTGGAAAGCCCTGCACAACTTTAGAGGACATCATTTATTTAGACTACAGTGTGAATGGCCACCCCAGAAGCTGTGCAATGCAGTGGCCCTGTCTTCCATCAACCCACCTCCCAGGACAGTGAGGAGGACGGTGCAGGCTGACTGAGGAGGGGGAGTCCCGGCTCCTGTCAACCAGAGGCAGGGGGGGGCCTCTTATTCTGGGGGCCTCAGGATGGGGCTGAGTGTGCGAATGGACGTGGAAGAAGTAGGGTCAACTGCACTACGCCATTTTCTATCAGATTTGAGTATCCCCAGATTTTGGTATCTGGAAGGGGTCCTGGGGGCTTGCCCCCAAAACGAAAAAGAATCTCCTGCAATGCAGGAGACCCAGGTTCGATCTGATTTGGGAAGATCTGGAGAAGGGAATGGCTACCCACCCCAGTATTCTTGCCTGGAGAATTCCATGGACAGAGGAGCCTGGTGGGCTACAGTCCATGGGGTCAACACGACTGAGCAACTAACACACAGGGGGTTTTGGAACCAAATCCCTGAGTGATCAGGGGAGGACCAAACATATGAGTCTGTCTGGCTTTCACCAGTNTTGTTGGCAAAGTAATGTCTCTGCTTTTGAATATGCTGTCTAGGTTGGTCATAGCTTTTCTTCCAAGGAGCAAGCGTGTTTTAATTTCAGGGCTGCAGTCACCATCTGTGGTGAGTTTGGAGCCGAGACCCGATAGGGTATCTGTTAAATCTGCTACCTGCCCAGGTCCTCTAGTGCTTTGCTATTCAAAGTGACAGCATCCTGGGCTTCCCACGTGGCTCTGTGGTAAAGAAGCTGCCTGCAAATGTAGGAGACGCGGGTTCCATGCCTGGGTCAGGAAGATCCCACATGCTGTGGAGCAACTAGGCCCATGCGCCCCAACTATTGAGCCTGTGCTCTACAGCCCGAGTTGCAGCCACTGAACCCTATGCACTCTAGAGCCCATGCTCCACAAGAGAAGCCTCTACAATGAGAAGCCCATGCACTGCAGCTAGAGAGTAGCCCCAGTTTGCTGCAACTTGAGAAAGTCTATGCAGCAACGAAGACCCAGCTTAATCAGAAATAAGTAAATAAAATTATTAAAAAAAAAAACCCAAAGTGAGAGCATCCTGCCCAATCTCAAGCCCCAGCCCAGACCTACCAAATCAGAATCTGCATTTTAACAAGGTCCCCAAGAATTCACATGCGTAGTATGAGAAACAGTGGTCTCCCAGGCTCCTAACCCAACCCCCAGTCCTCATTCTGTCTTGGGGAACAGTTGTCCCGTGTTCCACTCTGCGTAGCAAGCATGGCAGTGTCTGCCCTGTTTATCAGAACCACACAGAAACGGTGCTCTATTGAACAAGATTCTGTATGTGGTTTTAATAAATCCTAATGGAGATCAGCCCTGGGATTTCTTTGGAAGGAATGATGCTAAAGCTGAAGCTCCAGTACTTTGGCCACCTTATGCGAAGAGTTGACTCATTGGAAAAGACTTTGATGCTGGGAGGGATTGTGGGCAGGAGGAGAAGGGGACGACAGAGGATGAGATGGCTGGATGGCATCAATGACTCGATGGACGTGAGTCTGAGTGAACTCCGGGAGTTGGTGATGGACAGGGAGGCCTGGCGTGCTGTGATTCATGGGGTCGCAAAGAGTCAGACCCGACTGAGCGACTGAACTGAACTGAACTGAACTGAACTGAATGTTTTCTTTCTGCTTTTCTGATTTGCAGTTGACTGGCGTTATCCTAAGAGCAGCCAAGAGGTTCCAAATCAACGTTTATGTCAGAAAATTAGATGACTTCATGTAAGTTTTGCTTCTTTCTGCAGAGGCAGAGGGTGGTTTTACTACATTGACTTTCTGGTGGGGTTGCTGTCGGGAGGGGTACAGTGCACTTCTAAGTCTGTTCACCCTTGTCCTTCAGGGATGAGGCACAGTCAGCATTTTCATGGGCTGCCTTGGTCTTAGAATTTACTTATTTTATTTAAGCAAACATGTATAGAATTCTTTCCATGAATCAGCCATTGTTCTAAGTTCTTTACATACTTATCTATTCCTTACAATAACCCTGTGGGGCTTCCCTGGTAGCTCAGACAGTAAAGAATAAAGATCCCCTGGAGAAGGGAATGTCTACCCACTCCAGTATTCTTGCCTGGATAATCCCATGGACAGAGGAGCCTGGCCATGGGGTTGCAAAGAGTCAGGCACAACTGAGTAACTAACTTCAGTTCACTTCATCCCCATTTTGCAGATAAGAAAACTGAGGCACAGAGAGGTTTAATAACCTGCTAGAACTAGAACTCACACAGCTAGTAAGACTACAGAGGCTGTTCTTACTCATCCAGTAAGCATTTCCCATGGGCTTCCCTGGTAGCTCAGCTGGTAAAAAAATCCACCTGCAACACAGGAGACGCTGGTTTGATTCCTGGGTCAGGAAGATCCTCTGGAGAAGGGATAGGCTACCCACTCCAGTATTCACAGGCTTCCCTGGTGGCTCAGGGAAGGCTAGATGGATTCTCCAGGCAAGAGTACTGGAATGGATTACCATTTCCTTCTCCAGGGGATCTTCCCGACCCAGGGATCGAACCTGGGTCTCCCACATTGAAGGCAGATGCTTTAACCTCTGAGCCACCAGGGAAGCCCTAGATATGGTATATCTAGCTATTATATAGATACCATATAGATATGGTGAAGAATCCACCTGCAATGCAGGAGACCTAGGTTCCGTCCCTGGGTTGGGAAGATCCCCTGGAGGAGGGCATGACAACCCATTCCACTATTCTCACCTAGAGAATCCCTGTGGACAGAGGTGCCTGGAGGGCTATGGTCCATGGGGTCACAAAGAGGCAGACATGACTGACTAAGCATAGCACAGAGCAAACACTTCCCACACTGTGGCTCTGGTTCCCTTCCTCCCTTCCTTTCTTTCCACTGCTCCCACCCAGGGCCAGCCATGAGCTTTCCTGTGGGTGATTTAAAACTCTGTGGAGTTCAGTGTTCCCATACACCATCTAAAAACCATTGCTTAGTTAGGTTTCCTGAGTACAGTCTCCTGCTGAGAATTTTCAGTGGACACTGAGAAAATGCTAGTTATGATTTAATGGCAAATGAAGAAACTGGATCCAAAACTGTAGAATATATCTATAATATCATATTTATCAATTTTTTCTGTCTGCCTGTCAATCAGACTTGATTAGTTTCCCCCATCGAATTTGCCAGATTTAAGCCCAGGTGTTTTGCATCTTTTTAGGAAGCAAGTGTGGTCTGTAAGAATGTATTTTGTGTGTGTATTTCTGAGGGAATATAATTTAGTAGTTATGATCTAGAGCCTTAGAATCAAAATGGAACTACAGTCCTGGCTCCAGCACTTTTTCGTGGTAGGTCTGGGCAGCTTACTCTGAGCCATCCTTGTCTTAAACCTGGGGCAGTAATACCTCTGCACGTGAGAATTAAGATGTGTTCCCAAGACGTCCAATGCAGAGCTGGTGCTTAGTACGTGCTCACTAGCTGATTGCTCCAGGCTTTTGGATAGACAATACTTAATTCAGTTCAGTCGCTCAGTCATGTCCGACTCTTTGCAACCCCATGAACTGCAGCACACCAGGCCTCCCTGTCCATCACCAACTCCCAGAGTTCACTCAGACTCACGTCTATTGAGTCAGTGATGCCATCCAGCCATCTCATCCTCTGTCGTCCACTTCTCCTTCTGCCCTCAATCCCTCCCAGCATCAGAGTCTTTTCCAATGAGTCAATGAGTCTTTTCCAATGAGGTGGCCAAAGTACTGGAGTTTCTGGTCATAAAACATTCTGAGGAATGATAGCATTGTTTTGCTGGAGCCTTCCCTGCCATAACTCTTGGGAGTATAGTTTTCATTTTGATGAATTTGGTTTCAGCATCTTGTGCTTTGGTAAAGACACTTTCCATAAATGTGCAACCCTTCAAATTGCTAGACTGTTTGTGATCTAACAGCTGATTGTTGTGTGTTTGCAAAGGTAAGAAGGCTGCATAAATTCTGGGTAACTTAATTTTCATGCTGGAATTTTCATATACACTTATCTCATCGGGCTAGTGTGCCATCATAATGAGAATGTCTATAAAATAATCTTTTTTGTTGTTTTTATAGTGAAACAGGAAACATTCAAACCCTGGTTTTCCCAGTGATGTATATCAATGAGGTAAGTCCTAGGAGGGAGCCATGGGTATATTTCACGTATGGAAGCTTGGGGACCTTCCATTATGGGGTCTGTGATTGTAGCTATAATTTTGTAGCTGTAAGTTTAGATGTGAGAAAGGGCAAAGGCAATTTTTTTAAAAGCTGTTTGTCCTCAGAAAATTTCTGTTTATATGTTTATATGAATCTGTCTGTGAGATTTGAAAATGACAGAAAGAAATTTCCCTTGTTAAGAACATTATGTGGGTGAAGCTCCTTTCTGGAAGCTGGTTGTGTAAGAACCAAAATGTAAAGGTGATCAGTTTACCATTCATTACTTGAGAAGAAGAGTGTGAGCTGGTTGAGAAATGATTAAATTAAATGAGGTACTTGCCCATTGATTGCAGTGATATGTGGTTGCCTTATCCTTCATCACAGCATAGAAGTCTCTTCTACTTTGTGATAAACAAGCATACATCATGAATTATAGAAAATAGACCCTGTCTTAGTTCAAACAAAAGGAGTTTCTCTGAAGAAATTTCTTTGACAGTATACCCAGAGAAATACTATCCCTAATTGTTAGGCATAAATTGAAGTTTTGTAAATAAAGCATATTCTGAAGGCTCAGAAAACACCTACCCACTATGTAAAACACCTGTGATAAATTTTTCTCTGAATCACATATCACACTTACTGCAGGGATATCTCCTCCATTTCCCTTCTCTCTTCCACCCAGTTTTGAGAAAAAAGCTGCAGGATTTTCCTCCTCAAATTCTTGACTGGACTGGCTTCCAAATGTTAACAGTAACATTTTTTAAAGTTTTGTGATTTTTCTGTCTTCCATAAAAATATTTTTTCTTTGCAGAAGATTTAGTAACAGAGCTTAGCAAGAAAAGACAAATTAACAGTGATTTCTCACAAAACCTGAGCCAGACTGATNCTGTCCATGGGATTTCCCAGGCAAGAATACTGAAGTGGGTTGCCATTTCCTTCTCCAGGGGATTTTCCCGACCCAGGGATCAAACCCTGCATTGCAGGCAGATTCTTTACTGTCTGAGCCACCAGGGTGGCCCCATAAAGAGCCATGCCCTCAGAAGCCTTACCCCAGGTCCCTTCTCCCAGTGCCCTACTTCAGCTCCACCTTTTCAGCACAAAATCCCCCTATGCCATAGGGTGACTTCCATCCACTACCTATGGCCCAGGGCTGCAGGCCCAGGATCCCGGCTAGGGAGGGGCCCAAGGGCCTCAGGGAGAGGCAGGAGGCCACTGCAGAAGGTTGGGTCCCAGTTCCAACTGTTGCTGGCCAGAGCCTCTGAGGAGCACAGCGAGTGCTCCCTGGGGGCTCTGCCTCGCACTGCCGCCGGCTCCTCCAGACCGGACCCTGCCAGTCCTTTCCCACCAGGGTAGCTTCCTGGAAACATGCCCTGTCCCTGCCCCTCCAGCTCTAAACCCCTGGGGCTCTGTCAGGCCCATGGATATGCTACATCTCCTCCAGGTCTTCCAGGCCTCTGGTGCCCATGGGAGTTCTCAGCCAGGGCGTGATCTCATTTAATCCACGAAAAATGTATGAGGTAATAATATTAGTGCCCCCATGTCATAGATGAGGAAAGGGAACAGGAGTCAGGAGCTGTCCCATAGACATGTGGGTTTGAGGGCCTTGAATGGGACACCCCAGGGAGGAGACAGCTGAGCCTCTCCCCCATCCAGCAATTAGTAAACCGGACCTCCCAAAGGCTGCATGTTCTGACAGTAACACCCCCACTCCCAACCCAGGTGTTACTGCAGGTGCCTCAAATTGTGTCTGAGGTCCCAAACTTCCCACAGTGGTCCCAGCGAGGGCAGTGTTGAGTGATCTCCTTGGCTGGCTCTGCCCAGCATCCCCTGGGGTGTTCTCTGTCAGGGCACAGATACCTGGATGCCCTTCATGCAAGGTCAGCTGGGATAGAGGTTTGCAAAGTCCTTCAAGTTCTTCCTGCCGAAAGGCAAGACAGCTGGGGAGGGGACCCAATCCTTCTGATGCCAGATTTCCCTGAATCTTCCTTTCCTGCATCATTTCCTCCTCCTCCCTCCCTCTCATTCATCCACACACCTGTGTCTCTTCCCATTCATTAATCTTTCAGCCCACCCACCCATCCATCAAACCATCTGTCCATCCATTCACCCACCCATCCACTCACTCATCCATCCACTCACCCATCCATCCACCCACCTACCCACTCACTATCTGTCCATTCATCTAACCATCCATCCAACCATCCATCCATCTGTCCATCCATCCATGCGTATGTCTACCTACCTCTCCTTGTTACCTAAACCTAGTCTCCTGAGGCCTGGGGGGCAGCATGGGGTTTTTTTGGGGGGTCTGTGGCTNCATCTAACCATCCATCCAACCATCCATCCATCTGTCCATCCATCCATGCGTATGTCTACCTACCTCTCCTTGTTACCTAAACCTAGTCTCCTGAGGCCTGGGGGGCAGCATGGGGTTTTTTTGGGGGGTCTGTGGCTCTATCTGGGCAGAGTTTGACTTTGACCTTTAGCTTTTACCCAGAAGATATTTGTGGAACAGGATCTCCCGTTTCCGGAACATTGGGCCTTCCTGGTTAGTATTCTTATCCTGTCCTTTCCCGTTGCCTTGGCAGCCCACAAGGCCTCCCGGAAGCCCCCAGTTCCCGCCGCAGCCTGGCCTTGTGGCCAGAATCGGGCCAGGTTAAGCCAGGACTATATTTATCACGGCCATTTCTTCGATGCCAATATTAAGTTACTGTCCTGAAGCTGGGCCCAGCCAGGCCCTCCCTGCCCCGACCCTGGGAGCCCGAGTGGCCCGATGGGCAGGGTGGGCAGGATGGGTCTCGGGATGCTGGGCACTCACCTTCCATGGCATCGGAAATACCGCTGTCTGTGCCGCAGCTTGGCCTCGGAGGCCCCTTCTCCCCTGCCGGCGTGTCCAGGCTGCCGTTACAGTCTTTGCTGTGTGCCGGGTCCCCGTCCACCTCCCCACCTTCCAGAGCCTGGGCAGCCTTGGCCTGTGGACCAGCAAGAGTAATGGATATAAAGTCCATCGCCAAGCCATGAGAATGGACTCTCAGAGCTTCTTCCTGAGTCCTTCACGCTGGGGACCCCTCTTTTTGGCCTGCACCCAGTCTACTGCAATAGGGGTGGTTGGTGGTGGAGGTGACAGAGTAGGGACCAAAGTGACTGAGGACCCTCATCCCTGAAGACCCTTCCTTCTCTGAAGCCTTGACTGACCCTGCACTTCATGAGGTGATGGGTGAATGCACAGCTGCTCCCTGGGGCCTCATCAGCACACACCTTTCCCTCAGCCTGGACCCAGACACTGCCCATAAAAAAATCATAAAACCATAGGTATTTGAGTTGGAAGGCTACTCAGGTTGGGGGAAACTGAGGCGCCGAGCTACGAAATACTCTTTCTACTGCCTGGGAGCCTCCCACCCCACCAACCTCCACCTGAGCCTTCTGCTCCCCATCCCCCCCACACCTCCCTGCACCCCTCAGCCTGCCCAGGGTACCCGGGCTGAGGGGCAGGGAGACCCGTGGATCTTTCCCTCCCCCCACCTCCCCAAGTCCAGACCTTCTCCAGCTCCTCCNCACCTGAGCCTTCTGCTCCCCATCCCCCCCACACCTCCCTGCACCCCTCAGCCTGCCCAGGGTACCCGGGCTGAGGGGCAGGGAGACCCGTGGATCTTTCCCTCCCCCCACCTCCCCAAGTCCAGACCTTCTCCAGCTCCTCCTGCTGTTTTTTGAATTTCTCCAGCATCTGCTGAAACTCCTCTTCTTTCTCCTGATCCTCGGCCAGGGTGGCCTCGTTCTGCTCAGCGTAGGCCATGGCTACCACAGCCAGGATTAGGTTGATGAGGTAGAAGGAGCCCAGGAAAATGATGACCACAAAAAAGATCATGTAGGTCTTGCCGGCTGCTCGAAGGGTCTGGAGTGAGGGAAGGGGAGGAAGTGTCACATGGTACCCTGCCTGCTTTCTCCCAGGGCCCTCCTCCATACAACCACTGCCCAGAGAGGCAGACAGGAAGGATCCCTCATGGAGCCTGGAAGTCTGAGGGCTTTTGAGGCAAGGTATGGCTTCCCAGGTGGCACCAGTGGTAAAGAACCTGGCTGCCAATGCAGGAGACATGAGAGATGTGGGTTTGATCCCTGAGTCAGGAAGATCCCCTGGAGGAGGAATGGCAACTCACTCCAGTATTCTTGCCTGGAGAATCCCATGGACAGAGGATCCTGGAGGGCTACGGCCCATGGGGTGGCAAAGAGTCGGACATGACCGAAGTGACTTAGCACGCACGCACATAGGTAATTATGTCATCTGCAAATAGAGACAGCTTTCTATCTTCTTCTATGGCCACCCTTGATGGCTTAAACCACATTCTGGGGCGTTTCAAAATATGACCTTGGGACCCAGATCATCCTGGGCTCCTGACTCAGAGAGCCCTGACCCTGGCCAGACATCTTGAGATCAGAGATCCAGGATAAAAATTGGNTCTATGGCCACCCTTGATGGCTTAAACCACATTCTGGGGCGTTTCAAAATATGACCTTGGGACCCAGATCATCCTGGGCTCCTGACTCAGAGAGCCCTGACCCTGGCCAGACATCTTGAGATCAGAGATCCAGGATAAAAATTGGTGAGTGGGGGCTTTGGAATCAGCTTGAATCCTGGCATCTAGTAAGAGCTCAGCAAATAGAAGCTATTGTTGTTGTTATTATTACAGTTATTTATTTATTTTTGGCTGTGCCGGGTCTTTGTTGCTGCACACTGGCTTTCTCTAGTCGCGAAGAGCTGGGGTCATTCTAGCTGTGGTGCACAGGCTTCTCGCCATGGTGGCTTCTCTTGTCTCAGAGTATGGCTCCAGAGCATGGAGTCGGTAGTCATGGTGCATGGACTTGGTTGCCCCCCGTGGCTTGTGGAATCTTCCTGGAGCAAGGATCAAACCCATGTCCCTTGCATGGGCAGGCAGACTCACCTTCTTCTTCTTCTTTTTTTTTTTTTTGAATATTTATTTATTTGGCTGTGCCAGGTCTTAGTTGTGGCCTTTTTCTTTTACTGTAAAAATTTTTTTATTTTTCATTGAAGGATAATTGCTTTACAATATTATGTTGATTTCCGCCATACAGCAACATGAATCAGCCACAGGTGTACGCAGCAGGCAGATTCTTAACCACTGGACCACCAGGGAAGTCCTATTAGTATTAACACTGTCGATGTTAGAAACATCACCATGCACTGGAAGGCATTGTTCTCCAGACTCAACCCGCCCACCTGCAAACTGTGGAAGGTAAATAATTATGGGCAGAACTGGTGTCTAAGCAGCCCTACTGGTTACTGTGAGGAGGCCTGGCAGTCCGTGTTAAGCTCAGATCTCAGCTCCTAAGCAAATGAGGAAAAGGAAGAAAAGGCTGGGGCTCAGATCTGTGTAGGAACCAAATGCTAGAGGCGCCAAGACCCCATATATAGGGCCACTGAGGGGAGGGTCCCATGGAAGGGATGGCTTTGGTAAGGGTCCTACCAAGCCCCGAGGAGGCCATGGAGATGGAGGGAGGTAGGGCTGTGGGGCTGAGGGGCCGGGCAGGACAGGGGCCGCTGTACCAGCTGGAAGAGGTTCTCCCAATAGTCCTGCGTCATGAGGCGGAAGAGAGCCAGGAAGGCCCAGCTGAAGGTGTCGTAGCTGGTGTAGCCGTAGTTGGGGTTCCGCCCGGCCTTGATGCACTCATAACCCTCAGGGCAATGCCTGTGGACAGGGTGGGGACTGGTGTCAGGGAGAAAGGAGAGCTCCAACGAGGGGCCACATGGGGGGCACTCCGAGAAAAAAAAATCCTTTTGTCTTGTCTGCATCCTGAAAACACGTGCATGCTCACGAGTTGTCTTTACACCTCCATTCACCCCAGGTTCTCATCCCCAATCATCCCCCATCCTCTGGCAACCCTGGGGCCACTGTTTCCGTTCACCCCCCACCCTCCTGGGTGTCACTCACCCAGCATCGCTGCTGTTCCCACAGAGCAGGGCGTCGTTGGAGCCCTCCAGGAAATAGAAGTTCCCTGTGGGAGTCAGAGGTCACAAAGGAAGCATGTCAGCGCGTGGACACTGTGGGCAGAGTGCCCATTGTACACCTGTGGACACATCTGTGTGGACCATGGGCACTGCCACATGGATGCTCTCGGGGCGCCCCTTCCCGCTCCTTTTTTTTTTAAAAAATAATTTTTATTGGAGTATAGTTGCTTTAGTTGTGTTAGCTTCCACTGTACAGCAAAATGAATCAGCCACACACATGCATACATATCCATTGCCACATGCATTCTCCATATATACGTGGAGTCCCTTTCAGACTTCTTTCCCATTCAGGCCACCACAGTGCATTAAGTAGCATTCCCTGCGCTGAATGGTCTTCCCTAATGGCTCAGCTGGTAAAAAACCTGCCTGCAATTCGGGAGACCTAGGTTCGATCCTTGGGTTGGGAAGATCCCCTGGAGAAGTGAAAGGATACCCACTCCAGTATTCTGGCCTGGAGAATGCCATGGACTGTATAGTCCATGGGGTCGCAAAGAATCAGACACAACTGAGCAACTTTCACTTTCACTTGAGTGATACAGCATGTTCTCATCAGCTATCTGTTTTCCTCCTTCTCCTTTAAGGGCAGCTCCAAGACCCAAGCTCTCTGGGTAGATGCATTTTACTGTCAGCGCAGTGCCTTGTATGGGGTATAGTGGAGGTACAGAGGGAGATGGGGGGACATGTATGTGTGTGCCTGGGGCTACCATGTACCTGAGCAGGACCCCCAATGGAGGGGTGAGTTGGGGGCTAGAATCCAGGATGCCAGGTTGAAGAAGGTGGCATTTCTAAGCTGGCGATTCCATGTCCATTTCCTAAGCTGCCAGGAGGTACCGTGTGGATTAGGAGTGGCTCCATGAGAACACTGTCTTGTGTGTGTGCACTTGTGAAGTCTGGGTATGTGAACGGGATGTGGGTGCCTGCTGCTGACCCTGCCAGGACGATGGAGGAGAACAAAGAGCCCGCACATAGGGATTGTTGCTTTCCCTAGCCAAAGCTTTAGGATTTTCTAAACAATTTGGTGTTTGCTGTTACCCTTGTTTGCTGTAAACCCTTTGAGAGGGTAACCGTTGGTGTTTAGTTGCCAAGTTGGATTCGACTCTTTTGCATCCCCATAGATTGTAGCCCACTGGGCTCCTCTGTCCATGGGATTTCCCAGGCAAGAATACTGGAGCGGATTGTCATTGCCTTCTTCAAGGGTCTTTCCAACCCAAGGATCAAACTCAGGTTTCCTGCAATGGCAGGTAGATTCTTCACCACTGAGCCACCAAGGAAACTTGAGAGCAGTATTGTGGTCTTTACTTTATAGGTAAAGATTTTGAGAGTCAGGAAAATGAAGTGATTTGTCAGAGGTTACCTGAGCTGTTAAGTGATGGGTTTACACTCAGGTCTTCCCCATGATCTTTTTCTAAAAAAATTATTTATGTATTTGGCCACATGGGGTCTTAGCACACGGGACCTTCATTGCAGCATGCTGGATTTTTAGTTGCAGCATGAGAACTTAGTTGGGGCACGTGGGATCTAGTTCCCCAGCCTAGGGATCAAAATCGGGCCCCCTGCGTTGGGAGCATGGAGTCTTAGCCACTGGATCACCCGGGGAGTCCCTTCCTCATGTTCTTTATCTCACACAACGGCCTCCCCACCCTCCCTTCTTACCTTCGTCATTGATGTAGGCATCCCAGTCAAAGGTATAGTTGCTGGCCCAGCTCTCCTGGCCATCCCAGGTGGCATTGCCGTTCCAGGTGTCGTTGCCGTACCACGTATCGTTGCCGTACCACGTGGTGTTGGTGTCATTGAAGGGCGGGGGCCAGCGCACACACTTTTGCCGCAGGTTTCCCATGAAGAGCTGCAGCCCCACCAGGGCAAAGACGCTCAGGCAGAAGACGGTGAGGATCATCACGTCCGAGAGTTTTTTTACCGACTGGATCAGGGCCCCCACGATGGTCTTCAGCCCTGATCACAGAGAGCGGGAGAGTGTGGCAGGGGGTAGCTCACTGACTCAGCCCCTCCGAGCCTCTGCCTGCTCCATCTCCTTCAGGCCTTGGCTTACTTGGGGTGGTCCTTCCCTGAAGCCTTCCCAAATTAGCCCCATCCATCTCTGATTACAACCTCCATCTCGAGCCTTCCAAGGGCCACCGAATCTCAGCCACTAGAAGAATGGACTATGAAGACTCCACAGGGTGTTGCCTAACACAGGAGAGCAACAACACTCAGGCACGCAGTGAAACTTTGTAAATGTCACTAAGTCAGGACTCCCAATGTGTTCATAGAACACTAATCTCACAAGCTGTGCCCTTCATGAAAGGGGTTCAATCATGCTTTTGGAAGGCACTTCCATAGTTGCTCAGTAATAAATAATCTGCCTGCCAATGAAGGAGATGTGAGTTCAATTCCTGGGTCAGGAAGATCCCCTTGAGGAGGGCATGGCAGCCACTCCAGTATTCTTGCCTGGAGAATCCCATGGATAGCGGAGCCTCGTAGGCTACATACAGTCCATAGGGTCGCAAAGAGTCAGACACCACTTAGCGACCCAACAACAACAACAACCAACCCTGTGATACCCTTCTGGAGGGTCTTTTTGTGGATTATCCTACCAGAGGCTTGGAAAAGTTCTGCAAAAACAAAAACTTTTTAATACCATGTTTCAGCTTATTTGACACAGAACCCTTTCTCTTTTAGCCCGGTAACACCCAAGGAACAGCAGGGTTCTCTCTGAGAAGCTCTAGGCTGACTTTGCAATATCACTGCATTCTGCCCCTCTGAACCGGCAAAGGCATGGCCAGATTGTATGGAATTTCAGGCTCAGATTCCATCACTTATGGAAGAACCATAACATCTTCCTTGGGCCTAATCAGGGTGTCTCTCAGTTCAATATTTATTTCTTTTTCTTATCCTGGTATGAAGACAGATGCTCAGCAGCTTCATCATAAAAGCCCTATGGGCTCTGAGGATGCCGAAGTGTGGTACCAAGTGCAGGTACTGTGGCCTTGACTCAGTGGCTAACATGCCGTGTTGCCTTCTCTCTGGAGGTCCCTCCTTCCTCAACTGCAATTCACAAGGGCTTTGGACTAGAGAAAACTAAGGTACTTCTTAGCATTAAGACAACTTCCCTGTCTCCCAGAGCCTGTTCTCCATGCCTTTCAGATCATCTTTCTCTCCTTTTGGAGAAGGAAATGGCAACCCACTCCAGTATTCTTGCCTAGAGAATTCCATGGACAGATGAGCCTGGCTGGCTACAGTCCATGGAGTTGCAAAGAGTTGGACATGAGTGAGTGATTACACTTCTCTCCTTTAATGAACCTTCTCCAGTTTCTTCACATGCTTTTTTGAGGATCTGGATGATCCAGATTCTATTTATTTCATGCTTTTCTCGATGCATTACTTTGGAACTGCCCTGGCCTCATGGCCCAGTGGGTATGTGATGTGCCCATTATTGAGCTCTCAGGGTGTGGACTTTCCATCACTGAGTCCCTCTGTGTCTCTCAGCTGGAGCGCTCTGCTCTGCCCAGTCTGTTTATTTTCTCTAAAACATGAACCCTATGCCAGGGCTTCCCTGGTAGCTCAGTTGATAAATAATTCCCTGCAATTCAGGAGACTCAGGTTCGATCCCTGGGTGGGGAAGATCCCCTGGAGAAGGAAATGGCAACCCACTCCGATGTTCTTGCCTGGAGAATCCCATGGAAAGAGAAGCCTGGTGGGCTACAGTCCATGGGGTTGCCAAGAGTCTGACATGACTTAAGGATTAAACCACCACCACCTCCCAGTGCCAGGCATGGCTCTAAGCACCTTATTGCTATCAAGGCTTTGAATTTTCATAATAACTGAGTGAGCAGTACTGTCATTATTCACAGTTTACAGATATGGAAACTGAAGCAGACAGGGTAGCCGTTTAACCAAGGTCAAAGTCAGGAAGTGGTAGAGATGGGAGTTGAACCCAGGCAGTCTGGCTCCAGAGTCTGTGCTCTAACCACCTTGCTATGCTGCCTCTCAAAGCCCATCCTCCCACTTGGGGCCTCTTCTTCTCCCTGTAGACACACTGGATCCCCTACTCTGTGTCCAGGCTTTGATGAGGGTGCTATGCCACCTGGGAGGGTTATGACCCTGGGTCAGGCTCCCAGAACTTGAGTGCCCCATTCCAGGCATGGGCGAGGGGGCAGGCCAGCTGGCCCAGGCAGAGGGTCCCTGCTCCTCCCCTGTACCTGGGATGACCGTGATGGTTTTCAGGGCCCGCAGCACCCGGAAGGTTCTCAGCGCTGAGATGTTGCCCAAGTCCACAAATTCCGTCAGGTACCTGGGTGGGGAGTAGGGGTGAGGGCTGTGTCAGAACCAAGGGGTGGGTGATGGGGCAGAACGAGGCCCAGAACGAGGATTCCCAAGGAATTACCGGGGTTACCGTGGAGGTGCAAGGGGACAGGTCAGGGACCACAGGCTCCTATCGGGGCCTGGGAGGTGGGAAAGACACTCCAGGGGCTTTGCTGAGTAGTGAGGGAGTGGCAAGGGTAGCCCAGCTCTCCCAGTGGGTGGGGGCCTGGGGGCCCAGGTCGTATGTACTGTGTGGAGAGGCACCCGGATGGACAGCCTCCAAGTCAGACCCCGAGAGTGACAGCTCCTGGAAAGGTGCAGCCCACTGTCTGCACGCCGGACCACAGCCCTGCAGGCCAGCCTCGGACGGTCACCCAGCCCACTCAGCTGCCCTCTCCAAGGCCTGGCTCCCTCCGTTCCCTTGGCCTCCGGACGCCCCCCGGGGGCCCCTGCTCACGCCATCATGATGACGCTGAAGTCCAGCCAGTTCCAGGGATCCCGGAGGAATGTGAAGTCATCGATGCAGAAGCCTCGGGCCAGGATCTTGATGAGGGACTCGAAGGTGTAGATCCCTGTGAAGGTATACCTGGCGGGGAGAGGGCGGGCCAGGGCCAGGCACGTCACACCTGGGCCAGGATGTGGGTGGCAGAGGCGGGCCTCCTGGGACAGAGGACCCAGGGGGCTGAAGACATTGGTGAGAGGGGTGGTGTGTGCCACTCTGGGGATTTAGGGTGCTGATGGAGTGACAGGGACAGTGTTTGTCCCCCTGGAACACAGAGCAATGGTCACTTGGGGCGTCCTCCGAGCAGAGACACTGGGGAACCAGGGGAAGTGGGGGCGGGGCACTTACTCCACGTGCTTGGACCAGGAAGGCGGGTCACTCATGGTCATGAACACGCAGTTGGTCAGGATGGTGATCATAATGAACATGCTGAACAGCGTTGGGGGGGAGGGTCAAGGAAAGTGAGGGAGCACATGGGGAGGAGAGGAGGACAGAGGGCCTCCTCACCCAGAGCGCCCCGTTCTTGCCCATCCCTGACCCCTGCCTGCCTTTCCCCACCCCTGTGCTCGCCCCACTCCGCCAGGATATGAGTGGATGAGCACCTTGATGGCGCAGCGTCTGACGATGCTGAAGGGGCTCAGGACATAGAGAGCAGGAGTGGCTGAGAAGCGGAAGATGGACTTGCCCTTGTTGAGCACAATGAAGGTCTGCGGCAGGGAGAGAGCTGTGAGGCCTGGGACAGGCAGACGGATGGACCAGGGACAGGCAGGTGGAGGGAGGCCTCCCCGGTGCGGACCTTCTTGTCGCTGTAGTAGGGATCCAGATCCTCCAGGGGGATGCCGATGACCTCCGGCGGGGGGTCCCCGTAGATGAGCGGCAGGTTCTTGCCAGCCTCCATGTCGCTGCGAGGCTTCCGCTCGGTTTCCTCGATCTCCATCTGCTTGTTCCGCAACTGCCGGGCCTCCTCCTCCAACACCCGGTGCTCTATGGCTGCCAGGGACTCCCGGGTGAAGGGGCGTAGGCTCTCGGGGCCCAGAGGCACCACCGTGGGCAGAGACGCATTGGCCATCTTCGCATCCTGGGCTCAGGGGCCAGTAGGGCGGGGGGCAGCTGGGGCAGCTGCAGCGTGCAGACCCCGGCGTGCTGGGCGGCCACCTCGCCCTGGGCCTGCGGTCCCGCTACTCACCTCCCGCCTGCCCTGGGGCCAGGGCAGGCAGGTCGGCGAGCAGGCGCTGTCGGAACTGGAGGGTGTGCCTGCGGGCCCGGGTGCTGCTATTGCACAGATGCTGGACACAGAGCATCACCCCCGCAGCCCTGCACCACACTCGCCCCAGCAGGGGGTTGGCTCCCCTCTGCACTGACAGAAAACCAACCAGGTCCTCTTCTCCCTTGGGGACTTGTGGCCAAAGCCCCCGTGCCTTCAACTGCCTCCTGGGCCCAAGTTCTGGGAACTGTGTGGCTTCAGCCTACGGGGAACAGAGAAAACCACAGCTGGCTATACCCTCGTGACCTCGACCCTGCAGTAAGGCAGAAAGGAATCGGATGTGAGACGTGAGGGCAGACCCAGAGGATGGGCCGAGATGAGGGGCCCGGCGGGGTCAGTCTAAAGCAGGAATGGCCAACGGATTTCATCTTGAGAGCTGACATGGATCAGCTGCTCTTGGCTGCCTGGAGATGCGGGCAAAGACCATGTGGGCTGGAGACAGACTCGATGCGAGGAGACTGCGGGGATTGATTAGTAACGTCTGCCAGGGGCATGAAGGAGGAGAATGCTTGTACCTGCCACCATTCACAATATCTTGCTGGAGGGAGGAGACAAGGAAGATGTGTGAACATGTAGTGCCTTGTCCTGAGCTTTGGGGAGGTGTGATGTTGAATGGGGAGCAGGAAGAAGGAAGATTCCCAGGCTCTGGGGATAGTCCCAGTAGCTTCCTCCTCCATGACCCATGGGATCTAACCTATGGGCAGGGAGGGGGAACTGGAGCAAGAAAATGCAAGGTGTGTGTGTGGGGCCACGTCAGGAGAGCCTGCAGGTGTTAACGTGGAAGAGCAGGAGACACAGGTAAGGTCCTGGGGAGAAAGAGATGGACAGTTTCGATGGTGGGGGCAGGCCCGGAGCTCCCAGGGACTGCTTTTGGCTGGTGGTCCCTGTATGAACCGGGCAGATAGAGGGGCGCCTACCAGGAGCCTTGGAGGCCATCAGAGCTACACACTGTGTCTCCTGGCCATCCCTTGGTTGCTACTACTCCCCTCCTCCCCCAAAGCCTTCTTGAGCCTGATTTTGTGGAAAGGAAGGCAGTGATGGGTCACTTATGGCAAAGACCCTGGGGAATGACCCACATCAGGAGTGGACACAAGGACACCCCAGCCACCTGGTCATACACAGCCTTCCCAAAGACCCCACGGACAGAGGCTCCAGAGATACCCAGCGCTACATGAGAGGGCAGCTCTGTCACAGTGGGCCCAGACGCCTGAGCAGTGCCCAGGCCAGTGCGGGCACTTCCTCAGGCTTGGTCAACAGGTGGGGAGGGCGGCCCGGGGAGCGGCCGGAACCATTGGGCAGAGCAGGCCACACCCCCCGGCCTGACTGCCCAGCTGCTCCCTCCCATCACCCAGGGAATCGTGTTTCCACGGGGATGACTTTGCTCATTCCTGCCCACCCCTTCCCTCAGCTGCTCATCGGCCCTGTCGTGTGCGTGGGAGTGTATGTGCACAGACACGCACGTGTGCACTCGTGCACACACAGAAGTGTGTACACCCAGCTTGAAACCCCTCCTCACACTGACCCCACAGTTGTACCCACCACTTGGCACACACCTCTCCTTCATCCCCATCACTGGTCCCATGTATGTGTCTGAACACAAGACATTGACCTGCCAGATGGCCCTGAAGAGACCATGGCAAATGAGCACCCTCCTGGTTCATGGACCCCGTTTGGCTCAATTCTCTGGCCTGATGCCGCCCCCTTCCTCTTTTGCAGGAGCCCAAGTGAAGGAGATCAAACCAATCAATCCTAAAGGGAATCAACCCTGAATATTCATCGGAAGGACTGATGCTGAAGCTGAAGCTCCAGTACTTTGGCCACCTGACGGGAAGAGCTGACTCACTGGAAAAGACNTTGCAGGAGCCCAAGTGAAGGAGATCAAACCAATCAATCCTAAAGGGAATCAACCCTGAATATTCATCGGAAGGACTGATGCTGAAGCTGAAGCTCCAGTACTTTGGCCACCTGACGGGAAGAG
This sequence comes from Neotragus pygmaeus, assembly GCA_006410875.1. NCBI lineage: Eukaryota > Metazoa > Chordata > Mammalia > Artiodactyla > Bovidae > Neotragus > Neotragus pygmaeus. The sequence continues at coordinate 1,325,832 of SJYV01033058.1, forward strand.
CTGACTCACTGGAAAAGACCCTGATGCTGGGAAAGATTGAGGGCAGGAGGTGAAGGGGACGACAGAGGATGAGATGGTTCTATGGGCACCAACTCAATGGACATGAGTTTGAGCAAACTCCAGGAGACAGTGAAGGACAGGGAAGCCTGGTGTGCTGCAGTTCATGGGGTCACAGAGAGTCAGACACAACTGAGAGACTGAACAACAACATCAAAGTGGGATGACAGAAAACCAGAGGCAAACAGTCCAACTCGGGCCCCAGCACCGGTGGAAACCGCCGGCCAGAGTCCCCAGAGCCCCCAGCAGGCAGACCCGGTGGTCTCTGCACAGCTGACCCTCCCTCAAGCATCTCCCGGCCATAGGCTCTCCTTCTTTTTGAATATTTATTTATTTTTGCCTGGTCTTCTGAAATATTTTTTTATGTGGCACGCACAGTCTTGTGGCATGTGGGATCTAGTTTCCCATGTGTGCATGCTCCGTTGCCCAGTCATATCTGACGCATTGCAACCCTATGGACTGTAGCCTGCCAGGCTCCTCTGTCCATGGGATTCTCCAAGCAAGAATATTGGAGTGGGTCGCCATTTCCTCCTTCAGGGGCTCTTCCTGACCCAGGGATCAAACCCATGTCTCCTACGTCTCCTGCATCGGCAGGTGGATTCCTTACCATTGAGCTACCTGGGAAGCCCTGACTAGGGATCGAACCCAGGCCCCTGCGCTGGGAGTGCGGAGCCTCAGCCACCGGACCCGCGGGGAAGTCCCCACAGCCTTTGTTCTTGAGAGGAATGCGGCCTCCCCATCAGGCTGCTCTCTCTACATCTGCTCTGTGAGCTCTTCCTTCCTGCCCCTGGAAGACGCTGCTTCTCCAAGGCCTGGTCTGCAGCCCCGTTTCTGGTTGCTTTTCACAGCAGGCCCCTCCCCCTGTGCCCTTCTCCTCTGCTCGGGAACAGTCACCGGCCCCGCTCGGGGCTCCTGCCCGCGCTCTGCAGTGGCCCCAGGCCAGGCCAGTCCTGGCTCCTCTACTTGTGCAGCCTGCGCAGCTCTTAGGTCCGTGGTGACTCGCGCCCTGCTTGTGCGATGGGTGTCTGTCTCCCCCACCAGAATCCTCAGAGACCGGGGCTTGAGGTCACCCTGAACTGGTGCCTGGCATGCTGGCACGGGGCCCACAGCCAGCACAGCCAGCCTGGCACTTCCTCCTGCTGGCCCCTAGCTGGCCCCCAGTGGACTCCTCATCCCTCCCTTTGGAATTTGCACTTGGTCCTAAATTCCCTGCTTCCTCCTCCCCTCTTCACCAGCCCTGGAGCCACTTAGCATCTGGATGTTGTGTTATATGAGTGGGTGGATGCCCTCCTTGGCCAGGCCAGTGGAGGCAACGGTTTTGGTTGGTGATGGCCAAAATCATCCCAGTGGCACATCTGGTCAGTTCCCAACCTCGCTGAGGCTCCCTCCAGCACCCACCTGTCTCTCCATCCTGCAGGGGGTGCTTCATCACCCCTCACCTGCTCCATTCAAACAGCCTCCCATCTGCCTCCCACCTGGCTCTACTCCAATCCTCCATCCCCATTTCTTTTAAAAAAAAGTAAATAATTTATTTATTTGGCTGCACTGGGTCTCAGTTGCAGTGTGAGGGATCGTTAGCTGTGGCATGTGGGGTCTAGTTCCCTAACCAGGGATCGAACCCGGGCCCCCTGCATTGGGAGAGTGGAGTCTTAACCATGGACCACCAGGGAAGTCTCTACCCCCATTTCTAAAGTCATAAATCTGTTCTGGTCACCCTCTGCTTAATCCTTCGCTGAATTAATAAAGCATCCATAACCGACAAGGGCCTGCTATTAAGCACAGGGAACACTGCTTAGAGTTACGTGGCAGCCTGGATGGAACGGGAGTAGGGGAGAATGGATACATGTATAGATATGGCTGAGTCCCTTTGCTGTTCTCCTGAAACTATCACAACACTGTTAATCAGCTAGACCCCAATGCATAATAAAAAGTTTATTTAAAAAGTGCATCTGCATTCCTCCATGTGGCTCCCAGGCCCTCCATGATCCGATCTCTACCTCGTCACCCAGCCCTTCTCTACATGCACCCGCCCTCTGGCCATGGTACCTCCATTTTCACAAACGGGCGACACTGTTTTTCACTGAAGCCCTCCTTCTTTATGTCACCCTGGAGAGCTTTAATTTGTCAGGCTCAACCTACACACGAACCACCACCTCCAGGAAGCCTTCCCTGGTAACCCTGGCTGAGTGGATTTCTCCTTTGGATCACCTGTGTGCCTGATGCTGAAGAAGAGTTCATCAGATGAATGAATGAATGAGAGGGCCCTTCCACCTGAGTTATTTCTCCTTTGAGCCCACTCTGAACTAAAGTCATGAACAGAAACTGGATCTCCTCTGATACGGCTGCTTTGAGCACTCCCCTCCGCTACCTCCTACTACTCAGCTCAACTGCCGGGTTGTGTAATCCTTGAGCTTCTCCTTGTCTTCTGCCCTTGACCCTGAGATTTCTCCCTCTCCATCAGCCCCTCAGACTTCACCTCCCTCCTCTTCCAGCCTCAGTTACTAAAGCCATCATAATCCCCCCTTGAAAATACTGTTGGGGGACCAGAGATTCTATGCTTGGAATCCTTCCAGACTTCTCCCTGTGTACCTTTTCATTCGGCTCTTATTCTTACCCTTTATTATCCTTTATAATAAAATGCTTTTGAATTGTGGCTTTAGAGAAGACTTTTGAGAGTCCCTTGGATGGCAAGGAGATCAAACCAGTCAATCCTAAAGGAAATCAACCCTGAATATGCATTGGAAGAACTGATGCTGAAGCTGAAACTCAAATACTTTGGCCACCTGATGCAAAGAGCTGACTCACTGGAAAAGATTGAGGGCAGGAGGAGAAGGGGGCAACAGAGGACAAGATGGTTGGATGCCATCATTGCCTCTGCTAAGTCGCTTCAGTCATGTCCGACTCTGTGCGACCCCATAGACGGCAGCCCACCAGGCTCCCCCGTCCCTGGGATTCTCCAGGCAAGAACACTGGAGTAGGTTGCCATTTCCTCCTGCAATGCATGAAAGCGAAAAGTGAAAGTGAAGTTGCTCAGTCGTGTCCGATTCTTAGTGACCCCATGGACTGCAGCCCACCAGGCTCCTCCATCCATGGCACTTCCCAGGCAAGAGTACTGGAGTGGGTTGCCATTGCCTTCTCCATCATTGCCTCAGTGGACATGAGTTTGAGCAAACCGGGAGATAGTGAAGGACAGGGAAGCCTGGTGCACTGCAGTCTATGGGGTTGCAAAGAGTCGGACACGACTTAGCGACTGAACAATAGAATGCTTACACTACAATAGTACAAAATATTCCCTTATGGGGCTTCCCTGGCAGTCCAGTTTTAAAAAAAAAAAAAAGAAAGAAAGAAAGAAAAGAAAAGAAAATACCCTTACGTATAGCCTTCTCTCTCTTTCCGCCCCTCACCAGGGGGAACCTTCATCTACCTGGTAGCCCAGCTATGCTCTGCCTGAGTCAGGGCCCTGAGCTGCTGCGTGCTACTGCTGCCAAGGCAGGATCTGGCTGGGTTCACATTGCCTTTGTGATTACAAGCTCCAGGTTTTCCCTGAGTCCCACCCTTTAAGTATAGGTTTCCCTGTGAGTCTCACTTTTCTTCTTTTTGAGAACTATTTCGTGCTTTCTCTTCTTTCCTCCAACGATCCCCTCCCCATCCTCCCCACAGTGCTCCCAGCTGATGACTTAGTCTCCGTCTTCACACACAGGATCCATTACACACAGTCAAACCAATGGACCTAGCCTCACTGCCCGCCCCTTCCTCCTCCACCCCACCAACAGAAGAAGAGGCAAGACTGGGACTTCCACTTCGGCTTGGGCCCCTCACTCCACTTGCCTTCCCAAGGACCTCCTTCTCTATGAATCTTCTCTTCCTCCCACCACCAGCTCCTCCCTCTCAGTGACCAGGCTTTCCCATCTTCAAAATAATGGTAGTGGTGACAAAAAGCACCCTCCTGCCTCCACGCCTCCCTTCCTTCTTTTTAAAGAGATATTTTATTTTTATTGATTTATCTGGCTGCACCGGATTTTAGCTGAGGCACAAGGATCTTCAATCTTCGTTGCAGCAGATGGATGTTTTTGTTTTTTTTTTTTTTTAGTTGTGGCATGCAGGATCTTAGAGTCATGGCATGTGGGATCTGATTCCCTGACCAGGGATGGAACCCAGGTCCCCTGCATTGGGAGTACGGAATTCTCACCTCCCTTCACTCTCGCTCTCTTCATGGACAGACTTCTTGGAAAGTGTCTACACTAGCTGTCTTTACTTCTTTATCTTTTATTCCCTCTCAACCCACTCCAACCTGGCGTGCGTCACCTCCCCCACTCCACGGAAGTGGCTTTTGTCAAGTCACTAGCAGTCTCAATGCTGCCAAGCCTGCTGCACACGTTTCTGTCTTCACCTCCCTCAACCTCTAAGAAACATTCAACCCAGTTGGCCGTGGCCGCTTCTGGGCAGGCTCCACCCGCTCAGCCTCCATGACAACTCACCCATGCTTTACTTCCTGCCTTTCTGGCTGCTCCTTCTCAATGTCCTTTGTGTTTGTCCCTCTTCCTCTCCCCAGGGCTCTGTCGGGGTCTGGATGGCATCATTCCTATGGCTGTAGATAGTGTTATAGGAGTATGGTAACTCCTCTGAACTCTAGACTGAAATACTCAACTGGCTACTGGACCCCACTATGTGGATAATAATAGGCATGCAACCAGTAGCATCTGGAATGAAACATTTGCCCACTGACCTGCTTATAGCACAGGGAACTCTGCTCAATAATATGTAACAACCTAATGGGAAAAGAATTTGAAAAAGAAGAGATACATGTATATGTATAACTGAATCACTTTGCCATATACCTGAAACGAACATAACATTGTAAATCAAGTATGCTGTTGTTGTTTAATCCCAAAGTCCTGTCTGACACTTTTGCAACTCCCTGGACTATAGCTTGCCAGGCTCCTCTGTCCATGGGATTTCCCAGGGAAGAATACTGGAGTGGGTTGCCATTTCCTTCTCCAGCAGGTCCTCTGACCCAGGGATCGAACCCTCATCTCCTGTATTGACAGGCAGATTCCTTACCACTGAGCCATCAGGGAAGTCCCAAATCAACTATACTCCAATATAAAATAAAAAGATAACATAAACATATTCTCAAAACAAACAAATAGATAATCCAGTAAAAAAAAAATGGGCAGAAGATCTAAATAGACATTTCTCCAAAGAAGATACACAGATGACCAAAATGCACATGAAAAAGTATTCAACATTGCTTACGAGTCTAGATAATTAATTCTGGAGAGGGTGAGGCGAAAAAGGCACCCTACTACACTGTTGGTGGGAATGTAAACTGGTACAGCCACTATGGAGGACAGGTTTCACTCCCGAAAGGGGTTATAGTCAACTATTAAGCTTGAGGACACAGTCCACCCAAGACCGCCCACATTTCTGATATCAACCACAAGGTTAGGTTTCTCAAGATCACTGTCTTTTTCACCTTCTTCCTCAACTCAGGAGATGGTACCACCATCCATCCAAGCCCAAAATTTGCTAAAATCAAAAGCTGAGATGTCTTTGTGAATTCTTCTTCTCCCTCATCTCTATATTCAGCCTGTCCAAAGTTCTATTAATAACATCTCCAAAATACGTATAACCTCTGTTTCCCCCCACCCACCCTGGTCCGTATCACAACATTTTCTTGCAATAGCTGCCTGCTTTTACCCCTGCCCTCTCCAAACCAGTCTAGTAAAGCAGTGGGTGCTGGTTTACGTGAGCATTAAAAAATATATTTTATTTATTTATCTGTGCCAGGTCTTAGTTGCGGCATGCAGGATCTTCTATCTTCATGTGGCAGGATCATTAGTTGTGGCCTGTAGGATCTAGCTCCCTGACCAGGAATCAAATCTGGGCCCCCTGCCTTGAGAACATAGGATCTTAGCCAGTGGATCACCAGGGAGGTCCCAGCAGGTACTGTTTTAAAAATAAGAAACGAATCATATTGTTTCTCCTGCTTAAATTTCTCCAGTAATGGCCTATTGTACTTAGAATAAAACCTAAACTTCTTTCGGTAGTCTCCAAGGCCCTGGTGATCCAGCCCCTATCTATACCTCTTCACTTTTGTCTGGTGATCCGCTCTCCCTACCCACTCTGCCTCAGTCCTTCCGGCCTCCTTCCAGCTTCTTGACCACTGAACTCATGTCTGCCTTTGGATCTTGGCTCTCTCTGGAGCTCTTGTCTCCTGTCTCTTCACATGGCTCTTCCTGCTCACCTTCCCATCAAGCCTCTAACGTCCCTTCTCCAAGAGGATTTCTCCTCCTCATCTCTCTGTCCTAGCCCCTTGTTCTTTCCATGATGATGTGTTTTCCTTGACATTATTGATCATAATCATAATCACTTGTTTATTGGCCTAATTTATTTGTCTATCTCCTTCACCAGACCAAAATGCCGAGAGAGCAGGAACTCTGTCTGTCCAGATCACCACGGCTGGTCCCAGGCCTGGGCACTTGGCAGACACTCAGTGAGTGGATGAGGCCTTGGATATAGATCTTTCTGGGAATAAGATGGATTCTGAAAGGTTTAATTCATCCATCCACCCACCCACCCAGCCAGCCATTCATTCTGTTCATAAGTCAGAAGCTGAGCTAGCCCTGAGTAGGACACAAAGATGCACCCGCTATGCATCCTGCCTTCCAAGAGTAGATAGCTGGGGATATGGGCACAGAAGCTCTGATATGAGGAGACAGAGATGTTCGCCCTAAAGAAGGGAGCAGAAACTAACACAACACTATCAAGCAATTATATTCCAATAAAGATAAATAAATACAGAAGGGAGTTGATTGTGCTACAGGAGTTCGGGTGGCTGGAGTGGTGACTTCCAGACCAGGGAAAGGAAAGATGTGCCTTTTCAGTTGAGTCACAAAGGATGAGGAAGTTATGAGCGCAGGGAAGTGAAAGGGAAGGACACTCCAGAGCAAATGCAGAAGCCGGACCTAGGGAGCTACGCTGTGTCAGTCTTTGGAAGGTTTGGAATCTGTATGGGCTTTTTTAAAAAAAAAAATCATTTATTTCTGCTTGCACTGGGCCTTTGTTGCTGTGTGGGCTTTTCTCTAGCTGTGGTTGAGTGGGGCCTACTCTCTAGTTGCAGCGAGGAAGCTTCTCATTGTGGTGGCATCTCTTGCTGTGGAGCATGGGGTCTAGGGCATGTGGACTTCAGTAGTTGCAGCACATGGGCTCAGTAGTCGCGGCTCCTGGGCTCTAGAGCACAGGTTCAGTAGTTGTGGGAACATGGGCTTAGTTGCCTTGTGGCATGTGGGGTCTTCCTGGAGCAGGGATTGAACCTATGTCTCCCGCCTTGACTGGGGATTCTTTACCATTGAGCCACCAGGGAATCCCTGTTTATGGGCTTTGGGGAAGCGGGCTGGGCAGCTAGGCCAGGGCCTTGAAGACCACGTCTGGGAGTCGGGACTTCATCCCCCTGGTTTGGAAAGCCCCTCCCGGGGGTGCTGGGCTGCTTACATTGGCCAGTGGGTATGTGCCCCCTGCTCACCCTAATAGTGTGTCTAGAATAGAATGACAAGCTGTGCTGTTTGCAGTGGCACCAGTGGAGAATGAAAAGACATCTGGGGTGTACACACGGCGACTTTCTGGTAGGGACAAGCACTGATAATGTCCCATGTCAGTGGGTTGGGTGTCTTGCAGGCAGATCTCCACACGGCCCCTGAAGTGCAGCCTGGAGTAAAGGGAGCCGCGTGACAGCTCAAACCCTCCTCCCACCAGCCAGTCTCTGGCCTCCACCTCAGAGACGTGCTGTTTGAGGGCCTGGGGGAACCTCTTCTCAAAGAAAATTAAAAAAAAAAATTTTTTTTTTGGCTGTGCCAGGNGGTGTTTGTAAACTCTGGCATATATTTTTAGATGTTTTGTTTTTGACATCTGACAAATTTTATCTGGATAGGAGACAGGTAAATGAGGTGGGAAATCATTGATAACATTTTGGGGATGGATAAGAAGTGTGGTTACAAAAGAATAAGACTGGTTTTCTTGCATTATAACCTGATAATTTCAAAAGAGAAGTTTGAAACAAGGGAAGGACACAGCTTGTTGTAAAGGATCTGGAGCACCAGACTGGCAGTGAAAGGTGGGAGCAATGAAGGAGGGGGCACAAAGGGTGTAGAAGAGGGCAGGCATTCTAGGCAACTGTCTCTTGGCCTTTTTTTGTCCAGGTAATTGTCCAATCTGAGGCATGGAAACCAATGACCTTCACTGCCCATCCGAGAGACAGAGTAAATAAGATCAATGAACATGTCCGGTCTAAGATCAAGGTTCCCGTGCCGGATCAGATCCTCCAGCTGGGCTCGAAGACCCTAAAGCCTCAGAGAACTCTGTCGTCGTATGGCATCGACAAGGAGACGACCATCCACCTCACCCTGAAGGTGGTGAAGCCCAGTGATGAGGAGCTGCCCTTGGTTTTGGTGGAGCCTGGTGATGAGGGGCAGAGGCACGAGCTCCAGGTGCTAAGGTCCAGCTCAGTGACCCAGGTGAAGGAGATGATCAAAATGAAGACCGCTATACCCCCTAAGAAACAGATTGTAAACTGCAACGGAAAGAAACTGGAAGATGGGAAGATCATGGGAGATTATGGCATCAAAAAGGGCCATTTACTCTTCATGACATACCCCTGCATTGGCGGGTGACCATCCTGCAGATGGAGTGATAGGAGAAGCAAAAGATTTGGGATGGATTGGGGAGGAAGACTAGAATATTTCTAACCGATTGATTCCTTCATTCTAGCATGATTGAATAATTGGCAAAATTGCGTATATTTGATATGTTAGAATATATTACAATTTGAAGGCCTATTAGAGATGACATTCAAAGCCAATTGCGTTTCATCCTGTCTTAGTTCTGTCTGATTCATAGAAAAACTCCTATTTCCTTTCCCAATCAACAAGATAGAACACTATAAGTTGTGATCCATCTTCTTCTAATTACTGTGTTGCATCTATATTTAGCTCAGTGTTCCTTCTCTCATATGATTCAAAAATCATTGAATTAAACTGACACTCTTCCTGTAGACAATAGTGAAATGACTTATTATGAAGTGATTTATTTACAGTGACATAATGTTAATAAATAATTTAGAAAAATTAAACCACTTCCCCTCTCCTTATTTAAAGCTGTTTGTTATGAAGTGAAACTTGGCACCATGCCCCGTCTTACTCTCTGTTTCCCACACCCAATTAAACCACTCTTATTTCTGGGGATAATGGTGGTCATGGTAAGATATTTGGGGATCTAGAGATTTTATGACTCTAGCGGGGGCTCCTTGGGAATAGATATACTTTAGGTGGGAAAAAAACTTTCAGAAAAGTGAGTGAGTGTTAGAGCAGTCTCTGGCCTGCCTGCCTGAGGCTCTGTCAGGACTTTTCTGGTTTGGATGTGGGGGGTGGGGGTTGATTTCTGGGTTGACCCCGACACTCTGCCCACAGTCTGGCTCGTGGAGCTTGTCCCTCTCCATGTCCTCCATCTCCCTCCCTTCCTTTCTGCCTCCATCTCATTTCTCCCTCGTGATCACCTATATGTTTTCTCACAGGCTGAAACATGCCACCCTCTTTCCCACTAGTCTCTTTATAACTGTCTCAAGAACCACCTCTGGTAGAAGCATTTATGAACGTAACCCCACTCAGCACAAAGCACACTTATACATGTTGTTCATTACAATTATGAGTGAAGTGCTCTGGGGTGGGCACTATTTAACTTGGTAGAAGGATATTTGGTTGTACTGATGCCCTGCAATGAGAGACCAGAGCTTTTCTTTTTTTTGGTTGGAATCTCCTACAGGGCTGAGTATGATTTGATTGTCGCTTAGGCATATGTCTGATGGCAGACACCATGGTGGTCTTCCGTGGTCTCTTCCACTAGACTGGGATATTCATACATTTTTTACCAGCAAATGAGCTATTAACTGGGAGATATAGTACCCCCGAAGATGGGAAAGATCCTCCCAAAATCAGTTTGTTTTTTTTTCATCAGATTAGGAGAAAGCTCAAGGGCCAAAGCTCCCTCACTAAACTTGCACAGATAAAGGACATGGGGATTTTACCTACAGCACGTGAACCTTTTCTGATGGGGGAAAGGGACCTCCCCATTAACCATGGACTCCTTAGAGACAAATCTTGCAGATTTTTGTAGAGAAATGAACAGCCTGAAGGCTAAAGTCTTTACACCGGACATTCCCATCCTTGGGCCTGGGGTAACATTCCCCTCCTTCCCTCCCTGACTCACTCACTGTGCTCTTGCCCTCTCCCCAAATCCCTCAGGAACCTCCTGACTGCCTCCTTCACTTCCTTATTCCTGAGGGTGGAGAGAAGTGGGCTGAGGGCGGGTGCGTGACAGTGTAGAAAAGAGAAATGAACTTCCTGCCACTGGTTGTAGCCGTGCGTGGGTTGCAGGTAGCTGTAGAGGAGGGATCCACAGAATAGTCAGATGGCTCTCGGGGGGGACCCACAGGTGCCCACCGCTTTCCTGCGGCTGCCTCTGGCCCTCACGCCACAGCAGCATGGGCCGTGCTGCCAGGTAGGCCAGGATCACGGCAGAGGGCAGGAGCAGCCACATGATCCGGAGCCATCACCGCCTGGGGGACACACTCAGCCAAGCCCAGAGCCAGCGATGCACGGAGCTGCACCAGGCACCCGGCCGGCTCCAGCCTCAGCACCTGACCGTGCAGGATGGCCAGCAGGGGAGGCACCAGACTCCTGGTGAAGCCCACATCCACCAGGGCCAGGTGGCAGAGGAAGCAGTACATGGTCACACACCGCCAGCAGCACCAGCGCCAAGTTGCCCCGTAGAGTCAGGAGGTAGCAGAGGAAGACGAGGGCAAAGAGGACAAGCTGCAGGAAGGGCCCATCGGAACAGACCAGCAGGAGGAAGCGCTTCTCTGTGCTGTGGTTGCCCTAAAGGGCAAACTCGCAGAAGGTTTGGAAGGACGACACACACAGGGTGATGTGTCCCTTATAAGCAAAAGGATGGGAGTGCAGAGGGGAAATCGATGGCAGCACACACATGCTTCAGTGTCCATGGGAGCTCATTTACAAATCTGAATCCTTAGTTTAGGAAACAGCCATGTATAAGGATACCCTGCTGCTGCTGCTAAGTCGCATCAGTCGTGTCCGGCAATGGCACCCCACTCCAGTACTCTTGCCTGCAAAATCCCATGGACAGAGGAGCCTGGTGGGCTGCAGTCCATGGGGTCGTGAAGAGTTGGACACGACTGAGCAACTTCACTTTCACTTTTCACTTTCATGCATTGGAGAAGGAAATGGCAACCCACTCCAGTGTTCTTGCCTGGAGAATCCCAGGGACAGGGGAGTCTGGTGGGCCGCCATCTATGGGGTCGTTGATGTATTTACCAAAAAATTCTGTAAGAAAGATAGAATCTCCCTCCTAAAGATGAACATACTTGGGCTCTATAAGATAAAGCATCCAAAAGTGGTCCAAAGGCCACTGAGTGGTGCTTTGGACATGTACTCAGACTTGTTTGATTTCCGAACCAGTACACTTGCTGCTTCCCTGTTTCTGGTGGACTCCTAGGGGCCAAGGTAGAAAGTAGAAATCTAAACTTCCTCTCACATGATAGCCCTTCAGATATTTGGAGACAGATTTCTTTTTTGAGCCTCCCAACTCCCTTCTTTGGAAGCATGTAAAAAAGTGCCTTAAAATAGACGAAATGCTCCAGGTTAGTATAACCAACACGGGGCAGATCAGAACTGTCACCTTTTTGTTTCAGGTGCTCTACCTCCATTAATACAGCAAATATACTGCTGAAAGCTGAATTTCAATCTGTGGTGAATCTCTCTTCCAGGCTATGTCCAATGTGCATGCTACTCCTGTTTACCATCTAGTGTGACGATCATGAGCAACACAGATGGGCACGTGTGTAACAGGAAAAAAACATCAGTCAGGAGACCTGTGTTTCACCTAACAGAACTGCCTTGGTCCAGTGATTTGATGATTTTATAGTCATACTGGAAATGAATAAGTGCAAGAGATGACATTCAGACTTACAGACCCATGGTTCTAGACATGTAGAGTTATAAAAAGTCAAATCACCTAATTCTGTGATTACATAGACACACACTACTTCAGACAGACAAATTTTAAATCTCTCCAGGCCCATCCCCAATCCTTGTCCTGTTGCAGGACTTTCTCTTCCATATCGCCCTCAACCTGATCTGAGCTTTTCTGCCTGGATACTGGTGAGGGTTCTGAATTTCCCAATCCTATTGGACAGTGAACTCGGGGAGGGTGCTGCTGTGCTTCAGCCCAAGGTTATAATCTTGTCTTCTAAACTCAGGGACCATAGGAACCTGCAGAACTATCTGAAGGGAGAAAAGGCAGATCAAGGTTTCCACTCGATTCCATCAGACATTCTTCCCCCTTCATACTTATTCTGTGTGTTTCAGAATGTATGTCTTTCCCCACACACACACGAAATATGCTTAAACAAGTCTTAGGTTTTCCAGCTTGATTAGGTTTTCCATCTTCCCTCCCCATCCCATCCTTCTGGGTCATCCCAGTACACTAGCCCTGAGCACTCTGTCTCATGCATCGAACCTGGTATGGCGATCTGTTTCACATCTGATAATATACATGTTTCAATGCTATTCTGTCAAATCATCCCACCCTCACCTTCTCCTGCTGAATCCAAAAGACTGTTCTTTACATCTGTGTCTCTTTGCTGTCTCACATATAGGGTTATCGTTACCATCTTTCTAAATCCCATATATATGTTAGTATACTGTATTGGTGTTTTTTTTCTGACTTACTTCGCTCTGTATAATAGGCTCCAGTTTCACGCACCTCATTAGAACTGATTCAAATGTATTCTTTTTAATGGCTGAGTAATACTCCATTGTGTATACGTACCACTGCTTTCTTATCCATTCATCTGCTGACGGACATCCAGGTTGCTTCCATGTCCTGGCTATTATAAACAGTGCTGCCATGAACACTGGGGGACATGAGTCTCTTTGAATTCTGCTTTCCTCCGTGTGTATGCCCAGCAGTGGGATTGCTGGGTCATAAGGCAGTTCTATTTCCAGTTTTTAAGGAATCTCCACACTGTTCTCCATAATGGCTGTACTAGATTGCATTCCCACCAACAGTGTAAGAGGGTTCCCTTTTCTCCACACCCTCTCCAACATTTATTGTTTGTAGACTTTTGGATAGCAGCCATTCTGGCCGGTGTGAGATGATACCTCATTGTGGTTTTGATTTGCATTTCTCTGATAGTGAGTGATGCTGAGCATCTTTTCATGTGTTTGTTAGCCATCTGTATGTCTTCTTTGGAGAAATGCCTGTTTCATTCTTTGACCCATTTTTTGATCGGGTCATTTATTTTTCTGGAATTGAGCTACCGGAGTTGCTTGTATATTTTTGAGATTAATTCTTTGTCAGTTGCTTCTTTTGCTATTATTTTCTCCCATTCTGAAGGCTGTCTTTTCACCTTACTTATGGTTTCCTTCGTTGTGCAAAAACTTTTAAGTTTAATTAAGTCTCATGCATTTATGTTTTATTTTATTTCCATTACTCTGGGAGGTGGGTTATAGAGGATCTTGCTGTGATCTTTGTTGGAGAGTGTTTTGCCTATGTTCTCCTCTAGGAGTTTTATAGTTTTATAGTTTCTGGTCTTACATTTAGATCTTTAATCCATTTTGAGTTTTTTGTGTGTATGGTGTTAGAAAGTGTTCTAGTTTTATTCCCTTACAAGTGGTTGACCAGTTTTCCCAGCACCACTTGTTAAAAACATTGTCTTTTCTCCACTGCATATTCTTGCCCCATTTGGCAAAGATAAGGTGTCCATGGGTGTGTGGATTTATCTCTGAGCTTTCTATTTTGTTCCATTGATCTTTGTTTCTGTCTTTGTGCCAGTACCATACTGTCTNCAGGCTGAAGGAAAATCCTATGGTCATATCAATGAATATAAAAAATGAATTTGACAAAATCCAACACCCATTCATGATAAAAGCTCTCAGCAAACTAGGAATAGAAGAGACTTCCTCAACCTGATAGAGAACATTTTCCTAAAAAGTCCTACAGCTGACATAGTACTTAATGGTGAGAAACTGGAACTTTTCCCATTAAGATCAGGAACAAAGAAAGGATGTTACCTCTCTCCACTCCTTTTCAATATCATACTGAAGTTCTAGCTAATGGAATAAGACAAGAAAAGGAAACAAAAGTTACACTGATCAGGAAGGAAGAAATAAAATTGTCTTTGTTAACAGATGACATGATTGTCTTTGTACAAAACCCAAAAGAATCAACCAAAAACAAACAAACCCCCTCTTGGAACTAATAATGATTATAGCAGGGTTGCAGGATGTAAGGGTAATATAAATTCAGGCAGTGTTGTTTAGTCACTAAGTCACATCCAACTCTTTTGTGACCCCATGGACTGTAGGGCCACCAAGCTCATCTGTCGATGCAATTTCCTAGGCAAGAATATGGAATGGGTTGCAATTTCCTTCTCCAGGGGATCTTCCCAACCCAGGGATTGAACCCGTGTCTCCTGCATTGGCAGGAGGATTCTTTACCACTCAGCCACCTGGGAAGCCCAAACTCAGGTGTAGGATTTTCCATCTACCTCCACTTAAGTGCCTCTCATTCATTGTACCTCTTGACCTGCAATCTTTTGTAAAAACTTGATTCTCCCCACTCAGTTCAAGACCAATCCCTCACAGCTGAGTGCTTATGATCCTAATTGTCCCAAATTACTGGCCAAACAAAACTCATGACAGACATCCCCACCTCCTGCCACTTATATTCTTCTAGAACCTTCTCTCTTGAGACACCAGGCTTCCAATGAGGGTCCTTCAAACCACCTAGCTGCACTGAATTGGCCTGAAACCCCCCAAGGAGCCTCAGCCATGCCCCGCCAGCTTGGTAACAGTTGCTGTGGGAAACCTCCGGAAGACTGAGAATGGATGAGACACTCTAGGACCCATTTCCCAGGATGCAGAGATGGTGGATGACTTGCTGGCCTTGCTCAGTCACCATCTCTCTTGCCAACCAAGCATGCCCTTCATCTCTAATAAAGCCGCAGTCCAGGCTCAGGCTGTTTCTTTCTGGATTGAGAGCAAAATTACCCAGAGCTGCAGCCAATCCTCAAGCTTCACCTGCAGTGAGGGCTCAGACTCAGGACTTTCTGGGAGGCTGAAACAGATCAAACTTTCTCTGTCCTGGCCAAAGACAGCACTGGGCATCCTGGTGGCCTACTTCCCAAGTTCCTGCATTTCTGCTGTGGCCCAGCACCAAGAATGCAAAATGGATCCCTTCCTCCCGTCCTCCTAGTTGTAAATCTCAAATCACAGCTTTTTCTCAGCCGGGGCAGGCTGGGGGCAAGGATGGGAAGAGGGTAGCTGTGTTGTTTCTCTGCCAGCACAGGGGCCTGGAGGAAGTCACTCCAGATGGCCCTCCCCTCTGGTCTGATACTCTCTGTGGAGGAAATGAGGAAGTCACTCCAGATGGCCCTCCCCTCTGGTCTGACACTCTCTGTGGAGGAAATCTGCTCCAAGAGGTCTTGGAGGGCAACCTGGAGCCTAATGCAGAAACCTCTGGACACTCAGGAGCTATGAAAGTTCCAGAAACCCTCATGGTCACACCTTGGTGGGGGGAGTGGGGTTACCCTGGACAAGGGGTGGGCTAATGCTGCTGACACTTTCCATTTGGGGCTCGCTGGGTTGAAACAAGCCTCCCTTTTTCAGGCACCTGATTTAACCAGCCTGATGATTTGTCCTGCCTATGGGGAAAGAATGATCGTAGTGTGGCCACATTTATTAGATGTCACTTGAGTGTATGTTCCTTGGTTCTTTGTCTCGTCACAACATAGATTTGGAGTGACGTTTCCACTTACTGTTTGCCTCGAGATGGGGTTCCCAGGAATGGGTTTTCTCTCCCAAGTGAAGTGAAAGTGAAAATCGCTCAGTTGTGTCTGACTCTTTGTGACCCCATTCTCCAGGCCAAATTCTGGAGAGGGTCGCCTTTCCCTTCTCCAGGGGACCTTCTCAACCCAGGGATTAAACCCAGGGCTCCAGCATTGCAGGCGGGTTCTTTCCCAGCTGAGCCACAAGGAAAGCCCAAGAATACTGGAGTGGGTAGCCTATCCCTTCTCCAGTGGATCTTCCCAACCCGGTAATCAAACCAGGGTCTCCTGCATATGAGGGAAGCCCCTCCTCTCCCAAGACTGAGCCTTAAATCAAAGGAATTGATCTTATCTCAAGGTGTAAATTCCAGGCCTCATCAGCATCAGCTCAGGGAAGATCCTATTAGGAATGGGAGTGGGTTGGTTCCTCTGACAGCCAAACCTCAGTGCATTCACCTGTCATCCTGACATGTGTGGGCCTGAGAGGTGGAGGCCCAATAATTTTTTTTCTTTATATATATATATATAAATATATATTTCATTGAAGTATAGTTGACTTAGTGTTTCAGATACCCAGCAAGGTGATTCAGTTATAATATACACCTATCATTTCCCAGATTATTTTCCATTATAGGTTTTTACAAGATATATTGACTATAGTTCCCTGTGCTAGACAATAAAGCTTTGTTGCTTGTTGTATATCTATTTTTTTTTTTAAATTAGAAATCTAGCACTGAGAATTATTTCTTGATCGAGAGCAGTCATCCGTATGTTCATTTGGTGTTTAACGCATGCCAGGCACTGTTTCAAGTGCTTCGCATTCATCATCCCAGCTACTAAGTGGTGCAGCCAGGATTCGAATGTGGCTCTCGGAGGGGCCAAATCCACGTGCCTGCTACTACAAACACAGCCTCCCTCTGGCATGCCCAGTGGGGGGTGGTGCTCAGCCCGGCTGCCCTCCCCTAGCCCGGGGCACGCCCAGGTTGCAGTCCCATCCAGTTTCCCCCTGGGCTGGCCTGATCCTCACCTGTCTGTCCTCTTCAAAGGACAGACCAGAGTCCTCGGGCCAAGCCCCTGAAAGGCGTGAGCTGGGGTGGGCGTCTGGCAAGCCCTGGCAGGCCTCAGGCTCAGGCTTCCCAGGGCCTCGAGTTGGGGGTTGGGAGTGGTGGGGATTAAGGGCCCCCACCTGTAGTTTGGTAAAGAGCCTTTGTCGAGGTCTGGTTTTTCACTTGCACCAATCAACTCTGAAATACCCTCCCAACTTCCTCAGCAGCCAGCCTGCTCCTACACACACACACACACCGAACACACACGCACACTCACTCACACACTTCTGTGAGCCATTTCTCAGCTGCTCCAAGGGGTGGAGAGGCTAATTAGTTCCACCCAGGCCTGGGGCTTCCTGCCCTCCGCTAGCTCTCTCAAAGGTGCCCCCAAGCATGGTGATGGGGGCTCCATGGATGGTCCCCCTCCAAACTGTGTGTGCATAGCCTCGTCTACCCCCACTCCAGTACTCTTGCCTGGAAAATCCCATGGACAGAGGAGCCTGGTAGGCTGCAGTCCATGATGTCTCTAAGAGTCAGACATGACTGAGCGAATTCACTTTCACTTTTCACTTTCATGGATTGGAGAAGGAAATGGCAACCCACTCCAGTGTTCTTGCCTGGAGAATCCCAGGGACAGAGGAGCCTGGTAGGAGGCCGTCTCGGGTCTCACAGAGTTGGACATGACGGAAGCAATTTAGCAGCAGCAGCAGCAGCCTCGTCTACACACGTATCCACAGCCACCTTGCCCATCCTCAGGCAGACTCACCCCTGCACACAGGGCCGCCTCCCCTCACCCTGAGGGCTCCCAGCTAGGTCAGCCCCTGGGCTGCCGGCCTCTGTTCTCCCTGCCACGCACTCTCTCCACTCCCAGACTATGGCTGCCAGGCCTTTTTCCTGCCTTAGGTCTACCCAGTGGGTAAGAAGAGGATGGTTCAAAACTGATTGTGAGCCTGGAGAGTTCCAGGGCCAATCTGGCCCTGCTTCCCTCCATCAACCCCTAGCCATCTGGGTAGCGTGGGCTTTGACCGCTTTTACCCCACACTTGGGCTCTAGGTCCCTGCCGGGCTCAGGGAATGGGACGAGGAGGGTTAGGAAGAGCGGCCCGCAGAACCTGAGCCTAAACCCGCAAGGGGCATCCCGCCCCTTCAGCAGCATGGCTTTGCCACTCAGAGAATTTGGTTCAACCCCAGAAACTGCTCCAGGGATGTTTTCTCACCAGTGACCCTGTGGAAGATCCTTCTCCCTAATTAGGCCAATCAAGAAGTTAACAAGTCTCAAAAAATGTAAGAGTCACCTGCAGCTCTTACTGAACTCTGAGCCTGGGGTAGGGGGAGATGTGGGTAGGGGGAAGCTCGGCTTTGTCCTTTCCTCTCACAGAGCTTAAGACAATACCTGTAAACAACACACTCTCATAGGGGAACTCTGCTGTCAGTATAATAAAAGCATCTCTTGGTAGGAAAAAACCCACCTCCTCCCAGGTATGTAGGGTACCCAGAGCTGGACAGGGTCTAATGCTTCCTACCAGGCACCCCCAACTTGTACCTTCTTCTCCCCTTCTGTGACTCCCAACCCCCCAACCAGGAGACATTTATTTCAGAGTCATAACCTGATAACAAGCGTAATAATGAA
Organism: Neotragus pygmaeus; assembly: GCA_006410875.1. Classification (NCBI taxonomy): domain Eukaryota; kingdom Metazoa; phylum Chordata; class Mammalia; order Artiodactyla; family Bovidae; genus Neotragus; species Neotragus pygmaeus. Next base: position 1,344,462 of record SJYV01033058.1, read on the forward strand.
TTCCTGGTTAACACTTATATACTTGCCAAGCACTATGCTGGGCATTTCACATGCAGTGAGCTCATGTAATCCTGACATGATCCTATTGTTATTATTCCATCTGGCAGATGAGGAAACGGAGGCACAGAGAGGATAAGGAAGTTGCCAGGTGTTATTTACGTAGTAAATTGGGGCTGGAAACCTGACCCCTGGGGCTCTCGGAAGAGACCCTGGCTTTGAACCACAAAGGTATATCATCACCCCAGTCGGTGTCTAAACTGGGCCATGACCTTCTAGCACCTATGGGGGTGGAGGAGGGGCTGACACCTGGTTTCACAAACCAGTTCAAAAACAGAGTGGGATCTGGTGACTCTTGTGGTTTTTGCCCTGAGCATTTGTGCTAGGCCTCCCAGCAGCGGGCAGGGAGGCCTGCGGCGGGCAGGGGGCAGCCTGCCCTCTGAGGGGCACCGTGGCTCCCCTGCCATCCCCACTGCCCAGCGGGCTCCCCGAACCCCTCCCACTCCTCTGGCTATCCCATGCCCTGCCGCCCCTCCCGCCACACACACACAAGGGCTGTTGACTGAAAACTGTAGGGAGTAAAAATAGCTGTGCTGACGAGGCAGAATGGGGGCCAGAGCACATGAAAGGCCTGGGGCTGGGGTGGCAGAGGCGGAGAGACCATGGGATTCCCCAGCCCCACGAGCGCCTTCCAGTGGACCCATGGGGAGTCCGGGCCTGTTCCTGCCCCTGCAGCGTTGGGGACCCCTAAGGATGCAACCGGGGACCCACTGCCCCCAGGGTCTCGGGGGCAAGCTCTGCCCCAGGGAGTAGGGGCTGTGGCTACTGTGGACAGAGCCCTGGCCCCTCACAAGCCGTGTGCCCAGGTAAGTGACAGGGCCCTCTGAACCTGAGCCTTCTCTCTAAGAGGACTCAGACAGAGGTCTGTGTAATGTGGACTGGGGCTGCTGACGCTCCCTCCTCCTGCCCCCGCCTTCTCTTTACCTGCTCTCCAAGGCCCCTGGGCTCAGCTCTTTCATGTCCCTTCTATGCATCTCTCCTATCCCCTGGAGAGAGTGAGCCTTCCCACTCTGGTCAGGAGGGTCCCATCCCTTCTCTCCTCTCTGCCTTGCCTCCCTTTGGAGCCTTCTCTAAACCCACCCCTTCCTGCCATCACCCACGCTTTTTTCTGTTCTGGTGGACAGAGTTGCCTCCAAAGGCAGGGACTTTATCAGGACCACCTCCAACATCTGGCCAGGAGTTCAATGCCTTCAGCATGAGCTTCAGGGCTCTCCCACCCTTGGGCCTGGGTGGATCAGGGCAGGGAAGCCGGCTGGGCAGACTTTGACACTCAGGCCAGTCTAGAGCTGGAGGCGACTCTGAGTCCTGAGACTCCACCGTATGCAGTTCCCGATGCAAAAATGACAAGGAAGCCAGGCAGGGATGGGACCACCTAGGAAGGACCCTTAAGTACCTTCTGCAAACCCCTCCCATCCCCTGAGAGCTGCCAGGCATGAAGATGGGGTGGACCTTGGGTTATGTCTGGGCCCCTGCATCATCCCACATGGGGAACGTGTCTCCAAATACTAGTGCAGCGGCTATAATCATCCACACCACTGGCCATGAGCAGGGGACTAGCTAGGACCCTGGAAGAAGCTGGAGGGTTCTGGGAGAACCAGCCCCCTAACGGCTGCCCCCAACCCCAGCTCTGCACATGTGGGTTCAGTCACTGCCACCCCAGACGAGTGACAACAACGCTCACCTGTGGTTCCGCCCCAACTTCTGTCAGCTCCCTACCCTCACCAGACTCGATGGGTCTCTAGCTGCCCTCCCGGAGCTGGCTCATCTTTAGGGGCCGAATTAAATGGCCTTCAAGCCTTCCCAGGTGGCTCAGGGGTAAAGTACCTGCCTGCAATGCAGGAGATACAGGAGACGCAGGTTTGATCCCTGGGTTGGGGGCCTTCCTGGAGGAAGGCATCGCAACCTATTCTAGTATTCTTGCCTGGAGAATCCCATGGACAGAGGAACCTGGTGGGCTACAGTCCATGTGGTCGCAGAGTCGGACAAGACTGAGCGACAGTTACATCATGTCAAGGCTCCCCTGGGCTCTAGCCTTCCTGGGCTCTGGGGCAGACGCCTGCAGCGGGCAGTATAAGTCAGAGGAGGACCTGTCTAGTCTCCACCTGGAAAGCCATCTCCCCACAGCGGGGTGTCACAAGCTCTCATCAGGACCTGGCCCCCTGTCCTGACCCCATGCCCTGAGCAGGGTGAGGGGCATTGGGACACAGTACTTAATGGGGCGGAGTGGGAAGGGGCTCAGGCCCCCCTGCCCCTACCTGTACATTCTTGGAAGTCTCCCCCCCCACCCCGCCCCAGGCCTTCTAGATGCGGCATCTTCGATCTTTTGAACACACTCCTCCAACACACACAAAACATACCTCCCTTCAGCTCCATGAGCTTCCCAAAACACCTTCTCCCATCTCTGCTCAGACCATCAGGTCTTCTTGGCCAACTCCTGCCCATGCTCCCTCCCAGGGTCCTGGGTGCCCTGTTTTGCCAGCAAAGCGGGGGTGCTGTGCTCTGCCCTGGCGCCGCACCCCTGCCCCTTCACCTCCAGCCCCCTCACCCCAGCTCCAGCCTCCTTCTGAGTCCCCCAGAGACCCTTCAGTGCGCGGCCCCATGTGGGATGCCCTCACCCTGGACTTTCTGGCTCCCTGTCCCCACACCCCCTCCACTAAGAGGAGCTGCTCCTCTGCCCACCTCCTCCTCGATTTCTCCAGGAGAGGAGCCCAAGAGTGCCCCAGGGCAGGGAGAGGCAGGGGCAGCGGGCAGAGCCCGGCCGGCCTCTCAGCCCGAGATGTGTCCTCTGCTGGCATCTCGCAGATTCCTGCTCCAGCAGAGCAAAGGAGCCGCCGCCACCCCCCAGCCGGCCTCCCGCTCTCCTCCCCGCCGCCAGCCCTGCCTTCTGGGCCACTGCGATCAGGCCGAGCCGAGTCACTGCTCTGGGTCCTCCACCCTCCTCGCCTGAGAAACTCAGTCCCATCTCTGTCCCTTGGGTCACCTCGTCCGGAGCCGAGCCTTAGTCCCTGGGCCGTCTGTGATCAGGACGACGACCCTGGCTGAGGGCAGGGCTGGCCGGCCAGACAGGGNATGAGTTACATGACTGTAGCTCAGATCATGAACTCCTTATTGCCAAATTCAGACTGAAATTGAAGAAAATGGGGGAAACCACTAGACCATTCAGGCATGACCTAAATCAAATCCCTTCTGATTATACAGTGGAAGTGAGAAATAGATTTAAAGGACTAGATCTGATAGATTATCTGATGAATTATGGGTGGAGGTTCGTGACACTGTTCAGGAAGTAGTCATCAAGATTATCCCAAGAAAAATAAATTCAAAAAGGCAAAGTAGTTGTCTGAGGAGGCCTTACAGACAGTTATGAAAAGAAGAAAAGTGAAAAGCAAAGGAGAAAAGGAAAGATATACCCATTTGAATGGAGATTTCCAAAGAATAGCAAAGAGACATAAGAAAGCCTTCCACAATGATCAATGCAAACCAATAGAGGAAAACAATAGAATGGGAAATACTAGAGATCTCTTCAAGAAAATTAGAGATACCATGGGAACATTTCATGCCAAGATAGACACAGTAATGGACAAAGATGTTGTGGACTTAACAGAAGCAGAACATATTTAGAAGAGGTGGGAATAATACACAAAAGAACTATGCAAAAAATGTCTTCATTACTCAGATAATCACAATGGTGTGATCACTCACCTAGTGCTGGGCATCCTGAAATGCGAAGTCAAGTGGGCCTTAGTAAGCATCACTACGAATAAAGTTAGAGGAGATGATGGGATTCCAGTTGAGCTATTTCAAATCCTAAAATATGATGCTGTGAAAGTGCTGCACTTAATATGCCACAAATATGAAAAACTCAACAGTAGCCACAAGACTGTGAAAGGTAAGTTTTCATTTCAATCTCAAAGAAAGGCAATGCCAAAGAATGTTCAAAATACTGCACAATTGCACTCATCTCACAAGCTAACAAAATAATGCTGAAAATTCTCCCACCAAGGCTTCAACAGTAGATGGACCACGAATTTCCAGATGTTCAAGCTAGATTTAGAAAAGGTGGAAAAACCAGAGATCAAATTCCAAGAGAGTCATCAAAAATCCAAGAGAGTTATTGACTATGCCAAAGCCTTTGACTGTGTGCATCACAACAAACGTTGAAAAATTATGGGAATACCAGACCACCTGACCTTCCTCCTGGGAAATCTGTATACAGGACAAGAAGCAACAATTAGAACTGGACATGGAACAGCAGACTGATTACAAATCAGGAGAGGAATACATAAGGTTATATATTGTGACCTTACTTATTTAACTTATATGCAGCAAAAGAAATGCCTGACTGGATGAAGCTCAAGCTGGAATCAAGATTGCTGGCAGAAATATCAGTAACCTCAGATATGCAAATTACACCACCTTTATGGCAGAAAGCTAAGAATTAAAAAGCCTCTTGATTTAACTGAAAGAGGAGAGTGAAAAAGTTGGCTTAAACTCAACATTCAGAAAACAAAGGCCATGGCATCTAATACCAACACTTCATGGAAAATAGATGGGGAAACAGTGGAAACAGTGACAGACTATTTGGGCTGTGGGGCTTTAAAATCACTGCAGATGGTGAATGCAGCCATGAAATTAAAAAAAACACTTTCTCCTTGTAAGAAAAGCTATGAACAACCTAGACAGTTTACTATAAAGCATAGACATAATTTGGCCAACAAAGGTCTGTCTTGTCAAAGCTATGGTTTTTCCAGCCATCATGAATGGATTTGACAGTTAGACTATAAGGAAAACTAAGTGTCAAACAATTGATGCTTTTGAACTGTGGTGTTGGAGAAGACTCTTGAGAGACACTTTGACAGCAAGGATATACAGCCAGTCCTTCCTAACGAAAATCAGTCCTGAATATTCATTGAAAAGACTCATGCTGAAGCTGAAACTCCAATAGTTTGGCTACCTGATGTGAAGAATTGAATATTTTGAAAAGACCCTGATAATGAGTGATGTTGAGCATCTTTTCATGTGTTTGTTAGCCATCTGTATGTCCTCTTTGGAGAAATGTCTGTTTAGTTCTTTGTCCCATTTTTTGATTGGGTCGTTGATTTTAATTGAATTGGGCTGCAGAAGTTGCTTGTATATTTTTGAGATTAGTTGTTTGTCAGTTGCTTCATTTGCTATTGTTTTCTCCCATTCAGAAGGCTGTCTTTTCATCTTACTTATAGTTTCCTTTGTTGTGCAGAAGCTTTTAATTTTAATTAGATCCCATTTGTTTATTTTTGTTTTTATTTCCAGTATTCTGGGAGGTGGATCATAGAGGATCCTACTGTGATTTATGTCAGAGAGTGTTTTGCCTATGTTCTCCTCTAGAAGTTTTATAGTTTCTGGTCTTACATTTAGGTCTTTAATCCATTTTGAGTTTATTTTTGTGTGTGGTGTTAGAAAGNGACAAGAATGGAGGTGCCCTGGTGTCTATAAAGCAAAAGTTCAGAATCAGTTCATCCAACTAGAAAGATAAAAGTTTTGGCTGTGTCTCTCTCTTCTCCATAAATTCAATAGAAATTTCAAAAATTAAACAGTTGGACAGTTTTGTTGAGAGAGACTTAGAAGGGAGTGCTCACTGGAATGGGGCCGTGAATTGTGAGGGTCTTCAGGGCAGGGGGCAAGAGTCAGATCTCCCTTGGTTTTCAGGATCAGGTTTAAAATTATCTCTATCCTTTGGCTATTAAAGTCCATGGTTCCCTGAGTTCCTGTTTTGTTTTTTTTTTTTTTTAAACCCAAGATTGATTTCTTTGGTTGTGCCAGGCCTTAGCTATGGTATGTGGGATCTAGTTCCCTGACCAGGGATCAAACTCGGGTCCCCTGCGTTGGGAGTGCATAGGCTTAGCCACTGGACCACCAGGACATCTTTCTGGGTTCATTTTTGAACTAGAATACCTGGCCTCCATTACCCTAGGATAATATGGTAGATTTTGGACATGTTTATACTCATTTGACTCACTGATGACAGTTCAGAGCAATATCCTGAGTGCTGAGCTTCTGAGAGAAACCCGGTCTCTCCACTGTCTCTGTGGCCGGTAGGCAGGTGTGTGTGTGTGTGTGTGTGTGTGTGTGTGTGTGTGTGATGGTCACACATTTGCAAAGGGCCCTCAGGGGGAGGTAAGACCACGACCTTCTCTCCAGGAGGTGAATGGGTTAGTGGTGGTTGTGCCAGCCCTCCCGATGGGGTCCCTGCTGCTTGTCACGGGATGCAGGGTGTTCCAGTGATGGGGGTGCTCCCCAGCTGGGAGGAGACTGTGGAAAATGACTTATAGATTTGTCTAAAGCTTGCTTGGATTGTTTGTTGCTGAGCAAATGTGAAAATCCCAGTTGCTGGCAGGATTCGAGGAGGCCAGGGGAGGGTGTGAGCAGATTCTGAGCCTGTGGCCTGGATCCAGGAGCCCAGGGAGGTGCCATAGGACAGTGCCCAGGAGCAGTGACAGACCAGCTCTGTGTGGGTTTGCAGACACAGGCTCCAGCCTTGGGGAGCAGGGCCCCGTGGGCGACACTCACAGAACACGGTGATGTTGAAAACTTTCGTCTTCTTCTTGCCGCCGTAGGTGAAACTGCACATGAGCTCCACGTTCTCGGAGATGTTGATGACCTTGAACAACTTCCACTGCGCCTGGCCCTCCAGGAGAGTCTTGTGTAGGGCTGTCTCCAGAACAATTTTCTTGGGGTCCATACAACTGGCAGTACAATTAATCACCTCCACCCTCCAGACCCCACCATCCGGTGCTTTGGCTCCATGGGTACCTCGAACTCCTCCTCACCAGACCCTGGAAGACCAGAAGACGCTGCTCAGCAGACAGCCCCGCTGCCCTGCCTGCAGGAGCTGCCTGTGGTGGGCACTCTGATTAGGGCACTTCCTCTCTCCTTGTGCAGACATTAGTGCCTGTGGACTAGACCAAGGCGGCTGCCCCCCAGCTGTCTCCCTGCCCCGACTGCTCTTCTTCCAGCTTCTCACCTCCAGGTGAGTCTTCGTTGTGCACATCTCCTATCCCCAAGGTGATTATACTCAAACTCGCCCCCAGCCCAAATGACCCCTCCTCTGTGAAGGCCTTCCTGAAATGGAGGTGGATCGTGTCCTCTAGGGCCCCGTGTCTGTGAGTTCGGCTCCTCCTCACTCCTTCCCTCTCTTCTGCAAATCCTTGTAGAACACCGGCTGCGTGGCAGACACCGTTCTAGGCTCTGCGGAGCCATCAGAGACGGAAGAAGACCAAGACTTCCCCTTGTGGAGCTCGCGCAGCCACGAGGGACACAGAGTAACCAGCAAGCGAACTAACCTGTCTGTCCGTTGGTGGGAAGTACCTGGGAAAGGAAATAGGGAGTGGGGTGCAGCTGCCATGTTAATACTGTGCTCAGCACAGGTTTCATGGAAACGGTGACATTGGAGCTAAGGATGAAAGAGATGGGGGGGTGGGGGCGGAGCTTGGCTGGCAGGTGTCTGCTGAGGGCAGAAAACCACCAGCACTGACCCTGGGCAGAGAGGAGGCCAGGGTGGCCGGTGCCCAGGGAGGAAGAAGGTGAGGATTCTGAACTGGTCTCGGCCAGCTGGGCCAGGGCTGTGCCCTGTGTCCCCGCCACACCCGCACGCCCCCCGCCCCTAGCCCTCAGCTGGGGATGCAGGGAGAGAGAGCGCTGCGTTTGAATCCTGAGTTTGCCAGCTCTGTGGCCTTGGGCAAAGTGCTTTCTCTTTCTGAGCCTCAGCTTGTCCATCTGTCAAATGGGTTAATAATCCCTTTCCTGCATGATTGCCATGAAAGCAACTGGCAGGTTTTCCAAAACAGAGCCCTGAGCACATGGAGGCATTCTCCTTCACCGTCCCCTGGACTCCCTGGAAGGGGCTTCGTTTTCACTTTCCACTGACCTCTGCTGTCCACTGCTGTCCACTGAAGACCAGCTGGGACGTGCCCTCACCTTCCCTCGAACCTCAGCCTCCCTTCGTTTCCTCATCAGTCTCCACGACCTGCCACATCCAAACACCCTGAAGTTATGGGGCCCGTTCAACCCAGTGTGTGGAGGCTAAGACCCCAACCTGCTGCCCTGGGGTCATGGGGTCATGAGGAAGCCAGGCTCACACAGCAGCCCACACCCGTAGCAGGTGGCCGCTGTGCTCAAAGCCTCAGAGTCTTCAGGACCCGGACCCCCTTCTCTGCATGATACTAGGAGTACAGGTGACCTACTCTCTGGCTGGCACGCACCCAGTCTGGACCCCCAGGCTCACCTCGGCAGCAGAGCAGGGTGAGAAAGGTTGCGAGCGTTCCCCAGCCACCTAAAGGGGACATGTCGGGTGGCGTCCACAGGCTCCCAGGGAACAGCTGAGGATTGCCTGCAGAGAGGTGAAGGGCTCTGGTCAGGCAGGCGGCGGGGCAGGACTTGCAGCTGCAGTCCAGAACCCCCAGCCTTCTGTAAGCTGATGACCGTATTTCCTCTCATTTTCTGAGTGGTCTTGGGGAGGTCACGTGGAAGGCCAGCTCCCAGGGCAACAGGTCTGCAAGAAGTTGGGCAGAGGAAGCTAGGAAGCATCTGATAGGTAGGACATAGCCTAGTTCTCCTGGCACGCTGCCATCAGGGGTGGGGCGAGCACCCAGGGCTCATGTGTGTGTGACATGTGTGTGGACGCAGGACAGTCACCGCTACAAGCCCCAAATCTGGGGAGCCGCGAATCCCACAGGACTCATTATTGGGGCCAATTTAGGAGGGACTTTCCAAATTGGAAAGAGGGTTTGGGAGGTGAAAGCTGGACATTCTCCTCCTTCCTCTGGCCCCCTCCCCTTTTAGATTTCTGGTGATGCACACAGTCCCCAGGCACTTTCCTGTCTCTTTTCTTAGCTAAATGTGATTTCATGTTACTAAGACAAGGAGGAAGGAAAAGAAAACTAACATTTCCTTATACCTACTCTCTGTTAGGGACTAAGTTAAGGTTTTAATACATTGTCTCGTTATCACACCAAATCTACCAATTTTGATTGTGGATCTGAGGAAGTTCAGGGCTCAGGTGAGTTAATAACTTGCCTAAATCACAACGATATTAGGTGATGGAACTGTGGTGAGAATTTAGGATTGAGGAGTGTTTCGTTGGAGAATTGATACAGATTCATAGAAACAGAAAGCAGAACAGTGGATGCCAGGGCCTGGGGGCAGGAGGGAATGGTGAGCTGTTTGTTTAATGGGTATAGAGTTTCAGTTTCACAAGCTAAAAAAGGTTCAAGATCCACTGTGAAACAATGTGAATGTAAGACAACGAAATATACATTTAAAAATGGTTAAGTGGTGAAATTTGTTATGTGTATTTTACCATAATTGAACATTTAATTAATACAACGTTGTAAATCAATTACACTTCAATGAAGTTAAAAATTAAAAGACTATAAATCATTTATGCCAAGAAATATGAAACCAAGTAGACCAAATCTTAGAAAAAGTAGAACTTACCTAACTTGATTGAAGAAGAAAGAAAAAGCCTGAATAGTTCTACAGCTATTAAAAAAATTACATCCATAATTTAAAATCTTCCCACAAAGAAAACATCAAATCTAGACAGTGTTACAGAGGTTTGCTGCTGCTGCTGCTAAGTCACTTCAGTTGTACTGAGATTTAAGTAGGGATAATTCTAATTTTACAAAAGCTCTTTCTGAGAATGGAAATAGCAGGAACATGTTCTCTTTCTATGAGGCCAGTGTAATCTTAATACCAAAATGAGACAAATTAGATGAAACAGAAAATTTTTAATTAAATTATAATTTTATATTATATATTAATTTATATTATAAATATATTTTATATATTATATTTATATAATACACATTTTGTTTATATTATATATTTATATTATATTCTATATTCACTCATGAATATACATGAAAAATAAGAAAAATACCTAGCAATGTATTGAAAATATTAGACATCATATCCATGTTAGGCTTAGCTATGAAAAGTTGGTCGAACAATAGAAGAGAAACCTATGAATGTCATTTATTATTGTTGGTAATAGTAAATTTTGGTGCTCTATGTCACATTGCTTATGCCCTTCTCTAGAATCAGCTGTATTTACAGTGGATAATTTCCTGTAACCTTAGACTCATCTCATGCTCCAGGGTCCCACCTCGGGTTTATACCACGTTTCTTTTTGCTTTTTTTTCTCAATCTTCTTCAATGCTTTAGGAGTCACTTAGCTACCTGCTGGTGTTTCTCAGAAGCCTAGGAGTGTCAAGTTCCCTAACATGAAACCCTCAACCAACAAGAGGCCAAGAACTGGCAGATACAGCTCCAGCCTCGTTCTTTTGGAGAGGCGATTCTGGCCAGCATCCTGCAGACCTATCAGAGGTCCCGACAGACTTGAGCTCCCTTTGCTCACACCTGCAGCATCAGCTATGCATCTTCTGTTGGCTTTCACTCCTTCCCTGCCCCAGTCTTCCTGTTCCTTATTTCCCGCCTCCTGGCTTCGATAATTAAACAATCCACCTGAACTGTAGTCCTTGCTGCAAGCTCTACTTTTGAAGGAGCCCAGACTAAAAACTTACATTATGGTTTTAAGAAGAAAAAAACATATGATCATCTTAACAGATCTAGGAAAAAAAAATGATGACATTCAACATTCTTTCATGACAAAAGCTCTCAGCAAGCTAGATGGAAATGTCCTTAATGTGATAAAGGAAAATCAGAGAAAGTTTTCATATGTACTATTATTTATTTTACATATGTATTACTTTCTTTGATGAGGAAATTTTAGGACCTTTCCTTTAAAATCCAGAACCATACAAGGATGACAACTATCTCTGCTTCTATGTAACATTTTCCCACAGGTCCTAGACAATATAGTAAGACAAGAAAAAGAAATTAAAGGCCTAGGCGTGAGAAAAGAGTAAAACCATCAGTATTTTCGTATGATATGGTTGCCTAGGTAGAAAATCCGAATGAATGATCGATTGGATGAATGATTCAAAATAAGAGATTTTTGCAAGACAGTTAGCCGTGAGACCAATATCCAAAAAGAAACTGCTTTTGTGTATAACAGTAATATACAAAACTATAATTTAGGACTTTCCTGATGGTCCAGTGGTTAGGACTCTGCACTTCTACAGCAGGGGCCACAGGTTTGATCCTTGGTCAAGGAAGTTCTGCATGCTGTATGGAGTATCCAGGGGAAAAGAGTAATTTAAAAAGTACACTATGTATTGTAGCAAAAAGATAGAAATTACATATATATACACAGAAGCAAAAAGATAGCAAAATGTACATAAGACCTATAGTAAGAAAGTTATAAAACACTGTTGAAAAACATTAAGTACAATTTAAATAAATGTAGAACCAGCCAATGTTCATGACTAAGAGACTCAATACTATAATGAGGACAATCCTCTTCCCATAGATTTAGTGAAATTCTAATGGATCCTAATAAGGTACACAAAAGATGAATCTAAAACTTATTATGGAAAGAACAAAAGGACCAAGACATCCTTAAAGAAAAATAAAATGAGGGAATTTGCTACTAGTATTAAGACTTACTGTAAAATATGATATTAGTATAGATGTAGACAGATTAACCAACGGAACAGCATAAAGTGCCTAGAAATGGACTTGCATGAAACTCTGCAAAACTGGACTGGGTGGAAGAAGGAGATATAAATTAATAATGCTAGATCAAGTGGTTAACTATATGGATAAAAAAGATGGGTTTTGACTGAATCCCCCTTCTAACCAGGTAGGACTTCATTGAATGGGATTTATCAGGAAACTTGGGTGTGACCCCAACAGGCTGGTGACTATACTTGTCCCTACTTCACATGGAACGAAGAAATCAATTCTATCTAATTTAAAGACTCATATGTAAAAGAACACTTTAAAAACTATTATAAGAAAATATGTTTAGTTACTAAGTCGTGTCCAACTCTGTGACCCCATGGACTGTAGACCACCAGGCTCCTCTGTCCATGGGATTTCCCAGGCAAGGATACTGGCGTGGGTTTCCATTTCCTACTTCAGGAGACTTTTCTGATCCAGGGGGTCAAACCCTGGGCTCCTGCAGCGGCTCTTGCATTGCAGGCAGATTCTTTACTGCTGAGCCACTGGGGGAGCCCGTGAGAAAATATAGGAGAGTATTTTTATGTCCTGGGGCAAAGAAAGATTTCCAAAGCAAGACCTCGAGATCACCACTGGTAGAATAAACAACTGATAATTTTGAATATATTAAAGACATCATGAACATTTCAAAAAACCCAAAATGTCTCAACTAATGAAAAGATGCTTTAACTCAATAAGAGCCAGGGAAATTAAAACCACAATGAGGAACCACTTTATATCTACTAGATTGGCAGAAGTTAAGAAAGTCGACAAGACCAATTGTTGGAGAGGCTGCGGGTCAATAGGAACTCGTATATTGCTGGTGAGAGTGTATTTTGGTTCTCTGAGAAATAATGAGGCATTATCTTCTAATGCTGAATAGTGTTATATACTATAACCCACAATTCCACCCTTAGATATATGCCCTAGAGAAATTTTTGTGCTAAGAACCAGAAAACCTGGTTTCTGCGTGACCCTGAGTGTCACTTTATCTCTGTGTGCCTCAGTTTTCTCTTCTGTAAAATGGGATTAACCATAGCACGTTCTTTATGGGAAGGGTGTTTGGATTAAACTAATTAAATGACAATATTTAAAAGTATTCAAAACAGTAGCTGGCACACAGAATATGTTATATAACTATTTCATAAAATGAAAATAAATGGATGTGATAAAGCACTAAATTAAAAGAATCAAGAGAACAATAATAACAGACTTTGGGAGGGTGGTTATTTATCTTTGGGTGGGAGGTGAGTGGCACAGTAGGTAGATGGAAAGTTTGGTGGTAGTTCATCATTGGGTGCTGGGTTCCGGGCTGATCATTAGGTTATCTCACTGTGCAATGCACATACATGTTACATATAAGTGTTCATTATGTGTCACATATTAAAATTTACAAAAAGAATACAAAGGGAAAAGAGAAATTCCTACATATCTAGAAAGAAGAGGCTCCTTGAGACTATGAGCCACAGGATAGGAAAGTCCCTTCTAACCAGGTAGGACTTCACTGAATGGGATTCATCAGGAACCTTGGGTGTGACCCCAGGATGCTGAGGACTATACTTGTCCCCTAAACATCAGCTCTGTGCTCAGTCCAGATGACCTGGACACATGTGGGAAGGCAGCCCCAGGCTTCTAAGAGGGTTGTATGGTTGACAGAGCAGGAGAGGAAGAAAAAGGACAAAAACAGGAAAAAACCAGCGAGCAATAGGCTGTTGGACTCAGAGAGATGGCTGACATGAGGTCCTCATGCAACGACCAACTAGTTGAAGGAAATTCTGCTGTATATCAGCTCCTGTGCTCATGGGGAGCCTGGAAGGGGTGGGTGAGGCCGGGGGAAGGGCAACAACAAGAACTCAAGTGTTGATTGACAATCTATCCCAAGCCCTTTCCACTCTGCCAAGGAGGAAGCAGGGAGCATCACCTTACCTGTATCAGCTAACGGGTGCTGCCGTGATGGGGAAGGAGGGTGGCTGGGTTCCACTTCCAACAGCCGTTGTTCCCTGGGCTGCTGCTGGTTCAATAAGTGTTGCTTGGTTTTTGACTGAATTGCCTTCTCAGGAGTCACATGCTTCCTGTCCCAGCTTTGATATCTGACTATGACTTTCTATTTATTACTTCTTGTTTTAAACCCCAGTAAATATATACCGGGGCTTCCCAGGTGGCTTATAAGTGAAGAATCCACCTACCCATGTGGGAGCCAATCCCTGAGTTGGGAAGATCCCCTGGAGAAGGAAAAGGCACCCCACTCCAGTATTCTTGCCTGGGAAATCCCATGGACAGAGGAGTCTGGCAAGCTACGGTCCCTTGGGTTGCAAAAGAGTTGGACATGACTCAGTGACTAAACAACAGGAACAACAAAATATACACTCTGTAAAATTGACCGTTCTAACCGTTTTTAATGTAGGGTTCTGTGGCATTAAACACGTTCACATTTTGTGTAACATCCACCACCATTCCTCTCTAGAAGCACCATCCTTCATCCTCATCCCAAAGTGAACACCGACCCTCTCCTTGAAACACTGGCTTTCTATCCCCCTCCCTGCAGCCCTTGGCAACCACTGTTCTCCTTTTGGTTTCTGAGTTTGACGACCTGTGACTGGGCCCTCCTGTGAGTGGAATCAGACATCATTTGTCCTTTTGCGACTGGCTTATTTCACCTAGCTCGATGTCCTCAAGGCTCATTCATGCCATAGCACATTAGAATTTCCTTGCTTTTGAAGGCTGAATAGCATCCCCTTGGATGAATACACCCCATTAGGCTTATCTACTCATTGGTCAGTGGACACTTGGGATGATTCCTCCTGTGGCTCTTGTGAATAACACTTCTGTGGTCATGAGGGTACAGACAAGTCTTCAAGTTCCTGCTTTCAACTGTTTGAGGCAAATGCCCAGAAGTAGAATTGCTGTGGCCTATGGTAGTTCCATGTTTTCTTCTTTTTTTGGCCATGCCTTGTGGCTTACGAAATAGGAGTTTCCCAACCGGGAATTAAACCCGGGTCATGGTGAAGGAAGTGCTGAGTATTAGCCACTGGGCCACCAGGGAATTCCCTCTCCACTATTTCTTTTGATGTGTGGTTTCTGTGCTCCTGGGGCCTTGGATGAAGGAGACAGATCCTGGATGAGCTGCCCACTGAATCCCTGAAGGAGGCTTGTCAATATCAGGGAGCAGAGTCTTCCCTGTATTTGCCACGCCCTACTACTCAAAACTTGGAGAAGGAAATGGCAACCCACTCCAGTATTCTTGCCTGGAGAATCCCATGGACGGAGGAGCTTGGTGGGCTAGAGTCCACGGGTAGCAAAGAATCGGACACGACTGAGCGACTTCACTTTCACTACTCAAAACTACTTACACCTAAGAATGATTGTGTTCTCAGATCTTTTCACATCCGCCACTTCACCTAGCAATTAAAAAAACCCTCCCCTGGCAGAGGAGATTTGTACCAACAGACAAAGTTCCAGAGCTGGGTGCTAGGCAGCCAGCTGGGCTCACCCACAAGCAGAGGTTTTGCTCTCACAGGCCTGCCCCTCAGTACCTACCACTGAAAGTCCTGGCTTAGGAAAGACACAAACGAGTATGCGTCTGGGACCAAGACAGGGCTTTTCCGGTGGTTGAGTGGTAGAGAGTCCACCTGCCAATGCAGGAGATGCAGGAGGCTGGGGTTCGATCACCGGGTTGGGAAGATCCCTTGGAGAAGGAAATGGCAACCCACTCCAGTATTCTTGGCTGGAAAACCCCCTGGACAGAGGAGCCTGGAGGGCTACAGTCCATGGGGTTGCAGAGTCAGACACGAGTGAGGATGCATGCGTGCATGCATGCAAGAGACCAAGACAGTTGAGGCCGCAGTTGCTGAAGTTCTGCTGGCTTTGAAGTGATCTCTCCTGGCACATTTGTGCCTCAATTTCTTCATAGAAGTTCTTTTGAAACCTTTCTCTCACAGTGCTGGTCAAATGTTGGGGTGGGGTCATCAGGATCCAAGGCTTCAAGGGGCCCATGGGATTTTAGAGTTTTAAACACAAATCAGGGTGTGTGTGTCATTGACCTTTTCCCCTCCTCCACTCCCCCTCTCCTCCTCCACCCATTTTGCGACTTCTGAGCAAATCACTTTTCGGGTCTGTTTATTTCCTTCTCTTCTCTGCTAAGCTTCTTGTGCCTTCCCCTTTGAACCACCAAGAGCAATTTCAATAAATGTTAATTAGATTTAAGCTAATGGCTAGGTTTTATGAGACACATGTGTACATGCTAAGTCGCTTCAGTCATGTCCGATTCTGTGAGCCAATGAACTGCAGCCTGCCAGGCTTCTCTGTCCATGGGGTTTTCCAGGCAAGAATACTGGAGTGGTGTGCCACATCCTACTCCAGGGGATCTTCCCAACCCAGGAATTGAAATGAACCCAGGTCTCCTGCATTGCAGGTGGATTCTTTATGTGTATGTGTGTGTGTATATATATATATATAATTCAATGTACTGTACACCTAAAACTAACACAATATTATATGAATTAACTATCCTTAAAACTTTTAGAAAAATTTTAAAAAGTCAGTAGATACTACCAGGTATTTATGGTTTCTTAACTATTTTAGAGTATGTGTGCAGGGTCAGAGGTGACGGTCACAGAGTCTGGGTCCAGGGGCAGCGATGAGACCTTGTCAGGTGAGTTCTGGGGCTTGACCCTGACTGCCCTTTCTCCAACTTCTGTGCGAGCTTTGTAGCTGTAATGATGCCACCCAGCCCCAATCAGAAATGTGTCACAACTACAGAGAATCACCTCAGTTCATTGGTCAGTGGATAAAAGGGCCACTGACATGCCCTAACCTAACTTCAAGAGAGGATGGGACTGCTGTCTTCCTGGGTTTCCAGAAAGAGGGAAACAAAATCTGATGAAAAGATAACATCATCTCCACCACCACAAACACCATTTCTTCTTTATTCCTGTTAATGAAAGGCAATAGTTGGAGATAAGGGCACATCCTCGCTGGGAGAATCTCCTGTGAGTATATGAAAGGCCTCCACATGGCATTGCAGTAAATGGGGAATCTTTATTTGATTCAGCATTTTCTGAACATATAAGGACACTGAGCCTGTTTTTCAGAGTTTCGTCTCCCTTGGAACTCATATTCTGAGGTGTGAACTTTGGGAAACGGCCCTGTGGCTCTTGGTTCTCTTATCTGTACCAGCTGCCTCTCAGTCCACGGCCTCTGGGGCAAGAGGTGACTCGGGAATCCTGGAGAATGAACGGCCAGTCCAGCCCCACCCCACGGTCACCCCGTGAACCCTTCTTCCTGGTGCCTCCCCACCCTGCTTCCTGTGTCACACCCCTTTTTCTAGGAACATCACAGGAAGGGGTGGCCTTTCAGGCTTGATTTGGAAGGGACCCGAGCTCAACCTCTGACCCAGAGACTTCCCCTTAGTCTGCTCAGGGCGAGGCCCTTCCCCTCTGTTGGGTTCCTCCCGAGACCGCACCGGCTCCCTTGCAACCCTCCTCTGGCCCAGCTGGGCAGTTCAAGCTGTTAGCAGCCCTTCTCCCTCCCGGAGCCGGGATCTGCTGTCGAGGATCCTGCACCCCTGTTTCCAGCTTAGACCCGCATTCCTCTCACATGACAGACATCTGTGCCCCCACCAGCTCTTCCCATGTCTCTCCAGGCCAAACTCCTGTGTCTTCAAATGTCAGTGAGTTTCCAGCCGCTGCCGGCCCTGCCCTCCACCTCTGGCCCTGTCATTAATGTCATCATCTTTGTTTGGGCTTAGCATTCCAGTTTCTGGTAACTTCTGGAATCTTGACTGGGTCATGAATCATCTTGGTGATTGGTCGCTCTTTCCAGCTCTGCAATGCCTGCAGATAAACGTCCCTGGAGGCTCAGATGGTAAAGAATCCTCTTGCCATGTGGGAGACCTGAGTTTGACCCCTGGGTCAGGAAGATCCCCTGGAGAAGGGCATGGCAACCCACTCCAGTATTCTTGCCTGGAGAAGCCCCTGGACAGAGGAGCCCAGTGGGCTGCAGTCCTGGGGTCGCAAAGAGTTGGACATGACTGGAGTGACTTAGCATGGCAGAGGCAGACAGACCCGTGAGCCTGTATTTCTACGGCTTCATCCAAATCACTGAGCCGGGCTGGGGAGGGGAAGGTGGATTTGGAGGTTCAGGGAGGAGGGGGGGAAGGGTACTTACTGGGCTTACCTTCCAACCCGCTCAGGGGCCAAGCTTATATACTCAGTTGCTGTTTTGGTGGCCTTGCCCTTCCCGTGTCTGGAAACAGCCCCCAGGAACCCCTGGCATTTTCCAGTACGGTCTCCCAGGGGCTCCCATGTTCTCCAGCCCTGTTCGTCTGCTCATGGTTCATTGGCCCAGGAACAGTGTCATGACATGATTTTCTGCCTTGGCAAAGGGTCTGGTTTGTTTCTCAGCAAAGAAAGAATGTTAAGTGTTCTTTCTTTTAATACTTATTTATTTGGCTGCTCCTGGTCTGAGCTGTGGCATACAGTATCTTTGGGCTTTGTTGCAGCACGTGGGATCTAATTCCCTAACCAGGGATCAAACCTGGGCCCCCTGTGCTGGGAGCGTAGAGTCTTATTTGCTGGATCACCAGGCAAGTCCTGTTAAGTGCTCTTGATCTTGAAGAGATACTGGTCTGCAGGGGGAGAGGACTGAGGCCACCCAGCCACCAGGGAACAGATATCCCAGCTCAGTGCCTGCCTGGCCCTGGGAGACAGACAAGCAGGCGGGGTTAACTGTGATTTTTTTTTTTGCTATCATCTCCTGAAGCTATAGAACAGTGACAGACTTTATTTTCTTGGGCTCCAAAATCACTGCAGATGGTGACTGCAGCCATGAAATTAAAAGATGCTTACTCCTATAACCAACCTAGACAGCATATTAAAAAGTAGAGACATTACTTTGCAGACCAAGGTCTGCCTAGTCAAAGCTATGGTTTTTCCAGTAGTCATGTACGGATGTGAGTTGGACTATAAAGAAAGCTGAGCACTGAAGAACTGATGCATTTGTACTGTGATGTTGGAGAAGACTCTTGAGAGTCCCTTGGACTGCAAGAAGATCCAACCAGTCCATCCTAAAAGAAATCAATCCTGCATATTCATTGGAAGGGCTGATGCTGAAGCTGAAACTCCAATACTTTGACCACCTGATGCAAAGAGCTGACTCATTGGAAAAGACCCTGATGCTGGGAAACATTGAGGGCAGGAGAAGAAGGAGACGACAGAGGATGAGATGGTTGGGTGGCATCACCGACTGAATGGACATGAGTTTGAGCAAGCTCTGGGAGTTGATGATGGGCAGGGAAGTCTGGCGTGCTGCAGTCCATGGGGTCATAGAATCGGACACGACTGAGCGACTGAACCAAACCTGAAGCTAAGGCATGTGTCTAGCACACAGGACAGATGGGCCAAATACAACAAGATGGTACAAAGAAGTGTGTTCACTGATGGAATACAGTTGGGTATATCTGCGCATACATCTAATAACTTTTGGGAAAAAAAGTGGAAAAAAAGTCCATGGCCCTGGCCTGACCACCTGTTGGCCTCTCCCTGTTCTCAGAGGCAGGTGAGTGTGCTACCGGCCACCTCCCTCCCTGGCCTGGACCAGTCTAAGACATGACCCCAGCCTGGGCGCAATAGCTTCATGGGGAATCCAAGAGCTGCATCAGGCGACAGGAGGCAGCAAGCAGGGGCCAAGGGATGCCATCTGAACAGCTCGCCCTCTGTCCCCCCATGCCCTCCTGCTCCGCAGCTCCTCCTGCTCCCTTGGACTTGGCTGCATCCAAGGACTGTGCTTCAGAGAGAGGGTGTGTCCATGGCTCTCAGGGATGCCCCCTGTGTCCACTGGGTGGGGTGAGAAGTGGGAGGATGGGATGCTGGTTGGCTGAGTGGAAGGAGCCAGTCTCCAGGCAGAGCCTTTGCTAAGCTGTCCAGGGGCTGGCGGGCCCCTGGGGTCCTCCGGTGAATGACCCCTTCCTGGTGGTGCGAGAGAAAGCAGAGCATCCTCAGATGTCACCAGAGGGGATGTGGCCTGAGGGGTGAAAGCATGTTAGCAGGATCCTAAAATCCAACCAGGCTGGCCACTGAGCTCATGCCTTGGCCTGTGGGCAGACATCTTATGTGCTTCAGACACATGCAGGTCGTGTCTTTCCCACTGCTGTGTTGGCTGAGTTACCTCCCTGGCGTCTCTCCCCTATGGATTTCCTGGACCAACAACCTATTTACATCTGCCCCAACCCCTGCCTCACCACGAGGCATGTGGGTCCTAACCTGGCCACCTTCCTGGAATTCAGCCTGAACCAGTACTTTCGGGGAAACTTTCTGCAGTGTTTCAGGGAAGCTCAGCCCACAGAAACTAAGGAGGGGATTTCCTTAGTGGCCCAGTGGTTCAGTTCAGTTCAGTTCAGTCGCTCAGTCGTGTCCGACTCTTTGCGACCCCATGAATTGCAGCACGCCAGGCCTCCCTGTCCATCACCAATTCCCAGAGTTCACTCAACCTCAGGTCCATCGAGTCAGTGATGCCATCAGCCATCTCATCCTCTGTCGTCCCCTTTTCCTCCTGGCCCAATCCCTCCCAGCATCAGGGTCTTTTCCAATGAGTCAGCTCTTGGAATGAGGTGGCCCAAGTACTGGAGTTTCAGCTTTAGCATCGTTCCTTCCAAAGTACACCCAGGACCGATCCCAGTGGTTAGGACTTTCCAATGGAGGGGGTGTGGGTTCGATCCCTGGATGGGGAGGTCCTAGGATTCCCACATGCCTCGCAGCCAAAAAACCAAAACATAAAACAGAAGCAATACTATAGCAAATTCAATACAAGATTTTCTTTAAAAATGATCCATGTTTAAAAAAAAAAATCTTTAAACAATATAAAGAAACTAAGGAGGACTCTCCAGCCCTGGGACCCTGCCATGAACACCATCAGGTAAACACACCCCTCCTGCATGTCTTCCCACCCACTGAGCCCACTGCTCCCTCACCAGCCAGACAACTATCCAGGAAGACAGCTCAGAATGACCCCCTGGTCTGAGAGCGGTGGTCAAGTCTTGAAGAAAATGGAGCTGACTTCCAAATCTAAAACTGCCTTTATTTGTGGTTGGCTCAGCGTAAGGTGCTATCATTGATCAGCAGAGTTATAAAACTGTACAGGAGGTACAAAAATAGGCTGTTTAACATAGATAATTACCCTCACATCATCAACCTTTAAAAATACACATAAAAATAGTACAATCTGGCAGTTTACAAAATATAAAGCTAAAAAGAGGATTTTTAGGTTCCACAAAGAGGATTGTATCACACGATTAACACATACCCATGAAACAATTAACCATCCACAGAGAAGACATAATGGCACAGAATTTAAAAAAAAAAATCACTTAAAAATTAACATTTTTACCCTGACCAAATTATTCACCCTTTAATGACAAAACTACTGTAAGGCNTTAACACATACCCATGAAACAATTAACCATCCACAGAGAAGACATAATGGCACAGAATTAAAAAAAAAAAATCACTTAAAAATTAACATTTTTACCCTGACCAAATTATTCACCCTTTAATGACAAAACTACTGTAAGGCATCCGTCCCATTGAAGGATACAGTATAACTTTTCCAGTTTTAAAATGGTCAGGGGTGTTTATCCAAAGCAAGTCTGATGTGCTTTAAGCAAGGGCAACTGTCACTGGATACACTTCAAAGTAAAAATTAAATAAATATAAATAGGTTCAATAAATAGGTTGCAAAAAGAATACTACATAAAGTTAGCATCTGAGAATGTGGCAGAATCGACTGGTAATGCTTTCTAGGTCAATGGGGACACCCCCGTCACAGCTTCTGGGACACTGAAAAGGAATACTGGACACTCGAGAACAGGGGGTGAGGTGAGCGGGGTGGGGACTTTGGCTGGAAGTGTTGGTTAAGGCTGCTCCAGTGGGGAGGCTCATTTTGGATGCTGTCCTTGTGGTTTTCCAAGAATACAGAGAGGATTTAAGTCCTGATACAAGAATTGGAACCCGTTACTCATGGGAAATCACTGATTCACAGAGCAAACCAAATATACAAAGAGTAGACTCTTTGGTTTAAAAGGTAATGGTCCAAAAAAAAAAAACCCAAAGAACGATGATGGTCCAACCCTGGAAGGTGGAATTCCGGCTCATCTGTACGGGACACCTGGAGACTTACTTCCAGGCGAGCTCGACGTGCACAGCGATGCACAAATGAGAAAACCCCCAGGAAGTCCAAGGCTGGCCCCGGACCAACTTCGGAGAAAGAAGCATCCAAGAGGAGAAAGCCCTACAACCCAAAGGATCCCCCTCTCATCTTTGACGTCAGACCAGCCATCAGTTCATCTTTTTCACTGCAGTGATAAACGAATGGCATTCACAAAACCTCACCCAAAGGATCAGTCAACTGAAGAAACTACTCGAGGATGGTGAAGGGTGGCCAAGGAAAAGAAACACTGGGAAATACAAAAAGGGATTTCAGAAGCTGAACGACTGGAGAGAAAGCTCAAGAGGAGAGAGAGAGGCTCCCTTCAGGTGTGCTGTGCTCTGTCCCCCAGCCCTCCACAGAAGGCCGTGAAAGCGGAACCAGCCCACCTCCCCGGATGACCTCAAGGCTGAGGATCCAACGAACAGAGACACACAATGAGAACAGTCCCAGGAAAGCCAAGCCTGGCCGTGGTTCAGCTTCGGAGAAGAGAGCGTCCGAGAGGAGAAAACTCTACGACCCAAAGGCCCCCCTCCCATCTTCGATGTCAGACCAGACTCCAGTTCTTCTCTCTCACTGCGGTGATAAATGAATGGCATTCACACAAAACCTCACCCAAAGGACCAGGATGAGCCCTGATAAGGAACTTTCTTCTCAAGTTGGGAGGAAGGAAGCACTTAACTGGGCCTGCTAACTGGTGGATCTCCCACTAAAGATGTGTAAGGGGTGGGAATGATGTCTTCCTGGGGAGAGCCGACAAGGGCTCCTGCACTGAGAAAGGGGGAGATGGGAGAGGAACCTGGTGCCAAGGTGGCATGCATGAGACATCAGGTGCTTTAGTGGCATCACCTAACACCTGTGATTGCCAAGCATGCAGACGCTCTGGAGCCCATGACAGGTGGAGCTCTTTAAAAACTGAAGTTAAAAGGACTCAAGAAGCAGCATGAGGATTCAGGCAGGTGTGCCAAGGACAGATTCAACACAAGGTTCAATACAAGATTTAAAGAGACGACGGTGTCCTTCAGATTCCTAACGGATGCGACTAAATTCTGTCTTAAAGATGAGACAGGACTTCCCTGGTAGTCCAGTGGATAAGAACCCATCTGCCAGTGCAGAGGACATGGGCTCGACTCCTGGTCTGGGGAAGTTTCCATGTGCCTCGGGGCAACTAACTGAAGCGCTTACTGAAGCCTGTGTGCCCTACAGCCCGTGATCTGCAAGAGGAAAAGCCACCTCAATGAGAAGCTGGTGACCTCAACTAGAGTAGCCCCTGCTTGCCACAAGTAGAGAAAGCCCATGTGCAGCAGCGAAGACCCAGCACAGCCAAAAATAAATTAAAAAAAAAAAAAAGAAGATAAAGATGGTGTACTTGTGAAAATTCAGCCTTCCAGGAATCGTACAAAAGATCAGAGTAACGGCTCAGCTGTGACAGGACGTGGCCGACTGCAGAACCCTGCCCCAAACAACAGGAAACCAGAACTCTAGAGACCAGGACAAGATAAACCAGATGGTGCCCGAGGTGGCATCATGATGGGCACCCACACAAGCCCTCTACAGGCCACTTGGGAGGCCTGATGGGTGCCTGGGTTCCCAAGGGTGACGGAGAGAAGATGAACAGAAGGCGATCTGCTGGGTGCCAACCCCAGACGCATGCCCTTCCCCACCTCTGCGTTTTCTTTGCAGTGCCTGTATTTACTCCCTGTCTGCTCTCTACCACTGGCTCGTGCGAAAGCTGAGGTTTGGCCTGTTTTGTTCACCTGTGTCTCTGGCACCCAATACCCTGTCCAGCACATATAGAAGTGCTCAAATAAAATACAGTGAATAAACGAGGTTGAAGCAGTTGGAGGGTTAAAAACCAGTACCACAAGCAGAGGAGGCAGTTTAAAAAAAAAAAAGCTGTCCTGGAGGCAAGAGGGGCCAAAACAGAGAGACAGTCCTTTAAATCACTCGTAGCACTTTCTCCTTCTCCACCTCGACCAGTCTCATCATCTGCCCTGGCGGCAAAGCAACCTGCAGAGCCGTATGAGAGCAGCCGGGGAGGGGGCTGGCCCGGGAGCACCCGAGCTGGGAGAAGAAAGATGCTGGTCTTCTGTGTTCCTGAAAAACGGACTGCATGGTGCGAGACATGATGCCAACCGAGGATGCCAGGTTCCCAGGTCTAAATGAGGTAACAGATGAGGTTTAAAGATGTAGGATAGTTTTAAAAGAGAGAGCGAGAGAGAGAAGATGACTTTAGGTAGACGGAAAGGAAGGGAGTTGAATTCACTGAAAGCAGAATGAGTGTGCTGGTGATTGGCTCTTGCTCAAATCCACTGCCAGAAAACATCTCGCAAGGAGAAGAAACAGCGATTTCTCTCTGTCAGTTAAGAGAAAATTGATGGTAACATTTTTTCTCCCGAGCGGAGTCTCTGAGTTCACCAGGACCAAACTGCAGTGATTCGTCCACCTGACTAGAGAAGGTACTCAGAAGATGCTTCCTCACCTGTATCCTGACTGCAGTAAACCTTTAAGGGCTTTCTGCAGAGAAAAGACAGAAATTTTTGACCAAAACTAAGGTTAAACGTTGTATCAATTTTGGGGGGAAAACCCATGGTACTGACATGATTTGGAGAGTGGGATTTTGAGGTTGTGTCACGCACGTACATAGTATGGCCACGCTGTTTCACTCTTCAGCATTAGAGAACCAGGGGATGGGGCTTTCCGTGCCCGACAAAATAGAAGCGGTATTATTCTGTTTCTTGCATTGCTGCTTCATGAGTAAGCTTCAAGTTCAGTTTAGCTCACACTAACGTAGCATTCTACGGTATGATCAAAATAAAAAGTTATTAAAATCTGCCAGGAGAAACATAAAAGCCTGCCCACAAAGTGTGTGGTGACCCGGCCTCGGTTCTCAATCCCCTGGCCCGTCCTGCTGGCCCCCAGGGACAGAGTGGCCTCACTGCCTGCCCGCTGGCCAGGACGCCCCGGTGGGCCCTGAATGTCCCATCTGGCCTGCTCCCCTCTGGCCCCTCTGGCCTGTCCTGCCTGGGTCTGAGCTTCTACCCCTGGTGGCCAGGGGACTTATCCTCTCTCGCCCCCAGATGCTCCTAAACAACCCCGAGTGCCCGAGGCACAGACCCACCAAGGGCCACCGTTCAGGCCACCAGTGCCTGGGGCCATGGCATCCTCTCGGTGCCTGTGACCTGCAGACACGGCCTCGCCTTTCGGAGTGCCAGGCTGGCCTGTCCCCTCACTGCACCCCTACGCTCAAGGTTCTTGCTGCCCCAGAGGAAATGCTGGTCACAGCGTCTCTGATCCCCAAGGACGACACCCTCTGAAGGCACTCCCCCTCCCAGGGACCCTCTCCTCCAGGGCCCTGCTCCTAGCAGAGGCCACACTTGGCGCAGCTCGGCCTAGCTGGTCCAAGAGAGGGTGCTCCTGGACCCAGCACGCGGGCAACACGGAGGGGCCCTCATCTCTCTTCCTTAAAGGCCTACAGGCTGGCATCAGACAGGGAGTTTTAAAAGAAATGCAAGTCTGAAGCGAGTACATCCAGGAGAAGACGAACGGCGCTCCTCTCTGCCTCTGGGACCGGTCCTGCTTCGCAAACATCCCCCGACGGTCCAGTGTCTTCCCAGCTCCTCCGCAGGTTGGGGGGGTGGGGAGGAATCACCTCTCCCCCTGCCTGGGGTTGGCATCTTCCCCTGCTGGCNGTACATCCAGGAGAAGACGAACGGCGCTCCTCTCTGCCTCTGGGACCGGTCCTGCTTCGCAAACATCCCCCGACGGTCCAGTGTCTTCCCAGCTCCTCCGCAGGTTGGGGGGGTGGGGAGGAATCACCTCTCCCCCTGCCTGGGGTTGGCATCTTCCCCTGCTGGCTGCGGAGCGGGCAACTCAAGGCACTTGGCTTCAGGGCCTGGTCTCCCCGCTCGGCCGGGAGGCACCGGGCTGCGGCTCATAGAGACCAGGCCCTCAGTCCCAGCGAGGCCACCAGCGTGGGGGCCACCCGGCTCAGAGGGCGTCCGCAGTCACGGGGGGCTCATGGTAGTAGGGCTGGAAGGGCCGCTCGTGGTGGCACAGCTCCATGGCGCGGTAGGTGTGCGAGAGCAGGTGGGGGAAGCGGGAGGTGAAGTAGCGCACGAAGCCGTCGGGGAGGGCGCCCAGCGTCTCCTGCACCTCCTCGGGCAGCTCCCGGTAGTGGTGCTTCTGCAGATGGGCGGGCACAGACACGTGGTCGGCGGAGAGGAGCCCGGGGGGGCCGGGCCAGACCCGCCGAGGAACGCAGACTATGAGGCTGGCTAAAGGGACCACTCGTCCACTCCCCGGTCTCTTCCCCTTCTTTGGGGGAGGCCTTTGAGGCTGGTGCAGGGAGGGCAGGGAGGGGCAGTCACAGAAAGGGCCCCCAGAGAGGGACTTCATCCACTGCTGTCCAGGCAGGGAGAGGGCACTGTGCCAGCCAGTGAAGCATGTGGCGACTGAGCCCGCTTCCCAGAGCACGGCTCCCCGCCCCAGCATCCCTGAAGAGAAGGCTCATCCAGGGGAAGGAACAGCTGCTAATGTGTCCAGTGCAGCCATGGCCGCCCAGCCTCTGCGAGCTCCTCCCTCCAGGGTGGCCGGAGCACCCACGGGGCAGGGATACGAGGTGGAGGGGGGCTGTGCAGTGGCCCTGCCCGGCCCCGCCGCCCGCCCTCGGCCCTCACCTTATTCCTCATGGCTCGGAGGAGATCTCGGACCGAACTGCCTTTATAGGTTCTGAATTTCCGCAGATCTAGGAAAAAAAAAAAAGAAGGGAGGCAATATAACAAACCCACCAGATTCCAAAAGAAAACAGTTTCTGGGGCTCCTAGAGATGAAGCAGTCTTAGGACAGAAACACGACCTAACTCCATCCTCATCGCAGATTCTCTCAATCTGAACCTGGTGCGGGGCAGCTGTGTTAGCCTGAATTCTGCCTCCGAGTCACGCCCGCGGTCAGAGATGGCCGCCGAGAGCGCCGTGCCTGGCACAAACCTGCCACTCTGAGAGATGAAGGAGGACGCGCCCGAGAGCAGCAGGGCGACCGGCTACCCAGACCCCAGGAAGCCTCGGCCCCAGAAGCGGCATCTGGAGCCCCACGCGGCCTGGAGTTGTCGCTCCCACGCCTGCTTCTCAGAAGCGCTCCCGGGAACCGCTTCCGCCCACAGGCGCCCGGCGCCTCGCGGTCACCTGTCTGCAGGGGGACGGTGATGTTCTCCCGCCAGTCCATCTTCACCACGGCCCGCCCGCCGCGCTCCAGCTGCTTCACTATCGGGCCGTCCAGGGCCTCCTTCTCTATCCGGTCACTCACGTCCTGGGAGGGAGACAGGGCAACGGGGGACGGTCAGTGTGGAGGCGCCGAGGGCCGAGGACGGCCCGGCCACCCCTGCCTGAGCCGGGTGGCGAGGGTCCTGCCTGCTCCCCGGGAGCGGCCCCGCCTGCAGCTTGCTGAGAGGCCTCCCGGCTCCACCAGAGGCGCGCCGTCCACAGGCCCACAGCACCTCGCCCGCCTGTCACCCATGCTACGTGCCACACGGGGCCGCGTGTGCAATCTGTATTCACCGATGAACCAAGAAAAAGGTTCACTTGGATTGACACGCTGTGACTTCTGTATGCCCACACACACAAAGCCATGACTGATGGGGGGAGGTTTATCATTCTTCAATCAAACAATTAGAAAAAAACAGGAAGCCAAGACTTCTTTCGGAGGAGAAAAGCCAGTGACAAGAGTATCGGGTCCAAAGGCCCCAGCTATGGATCAAAATCTTGCTCTGTGTTTGAGGGGATGGACCTGACCACAGGCCTCTCGGAGTCCCCATCAGTGAGACAGGTCCACTGAGCAGCCTTGTGGGGAGCACAGCCTTCATCTTTGATGAAGATAAAATCAGACCAGCTGACTGTCTAACTTGCAGTTGCAAAAGGAAAGCCCTGTGGGGAACTGATGGTCGAACTGGGTACAAGGGGGGCTTCCCTGGTGGCTCAGTGGTAAATAATCCACTGCAATGCAGGAGACGCAGCAAACGGGGGTTTGATCCCTGGGTCGGGAAGATCCCTTGGAGGGGGGCATGGCAACCCACTCTAGCATTCTTGCATAAAGAATCCCATGGCGAGAGGAGCGTGGTGGGCTACGGTCTATAGGGTCGTAAGGAGTCGGACATGACCAAAGCAACTACGCACGCACTTGGGTACATGGGGGCACTTGGAGCTGAACCACAGAGCTGGCACGGCTTGTGATACGGACGGAAGCCTGTATGTTCACAAGATATGTGACTGGAGATACTAAGAACTTAATCTAAACCCGGGTGCGGTGAAGTTCCCTTTGCATGAGCTTTATTCACGCTCTACACTTATCATCAGCCAAGTTACCTGGCTAATCTGGAGGTCCCTTGAAGACGTCTGCCCTCAGACATAATGTTACTGCATTCTCAGACTACAATGTGATGTAGACATTAACACTGAGGTGCACTGCGAAACCAGAAGGTATGTGTGACTCACTCTACTGCAATATTTGGTTTAACACCAGGGTCTGGAGCCAAGCCTGCAGTATCTCCTAGGTCTGCCTGTATGAAGAAAATATATTGAGATGCCAACTGTGGTTCTCTTTCGGTTGTGGGATTATGGGTCATTTGTTTCATTCTTCGTTCTTTGCTATAGTTTATGGAAAGAAACGGGCAAAGTTGATGAAGAAAACAAACATCTCCACCTGGAAGAACTGGAGCTGCTTTTCCAGGCTCCAGAAGAAAGGGTGTTTCAGCACATGCTTTGCTGACGGGCGCTTCTGGGGGTCCATGGCGATCATCTTCTCTATTAACTCCCGGGCAATGACGTCCTCTGCAGAGGAGGAAAATAGACACACAGCTCATTATGACCAGCCTCAAGCTGCAAGCAAATAAATACCCAAAATCTTAACAGTCTGCATCCTTGCGACTCAAGGTTCTATTGACAAGTGAAAGTTGCTCAGTCATGTCCAACTCTTTGCAACCCCACGGACTATACAGTCCATGGAATTCTCCAGGCCAGAATACTGGAGTGGGTAGCCTTTCCCTTCTCCAGTGGATCTTCCCAACCCAGGGATCGAGCCCAGGTCTCCCACATTGCAGGCAGATTCTTTACAAGCTGAGCCACAAGGGAAGCCCAAGGATGCTGGAGAGGGTTGCCTATCTCTTCTCTAGCAGATCTCCCCAACCCAGGAATCAAACCGGGATCTTCTGCATTGCAGGCAGATTCTTTACCAACCAAGCTATCAGGGAAGCCCTGATAGCTACTGACAGAAACCCATTCCAGTAACATAAGACTTTGGCTAAAAAGGAGAGACCTCATCACGCAGTTAATGAAAAGGAGTGATCCGAAATACTCGCTATCAGAGTCTTGGGTGACACTGTCCCGCCTCCACACACTGGACTGTGGGCCACCAGGATGACGCACTGGCTGAATGTGGATGGACGTGGGTAGAGAGTCAAGATGAAGGTTAAAAACGAGCGTGCTTTCCCTGGTGGTCCAGTGGTTGAAAATCCGCCTGCCAATGCAGGGGATGTGGGTTTGATCCCTGCTTTGGGAATTAAGATTCTACATGCCACAAGGTAACTAAACCTGTGCATCACTGCACCCTAGAGTCTGTGCTCCACGAGAGAAGCCTGTACATCACAACTAGAGAAAGCCCATGTGCAACAAAGACCACCCAGTGCAGCCAAAAATAAATCGATAGTAAGAAAAGAGCATGCTGCAAAATACTATGTACTATTTAACTCCATTTTTTATAAAAATATGAATATGTGTCTAGAGAGATGATCAGAATAATGTATACAAAGGTATTGATAGCAGTCATTGATCACTGTGTACTGGATCTATGAGCCTTTATGCTAATCTGTTTTGTCTCCAGGGAATAAGGAAAATTAATCCATGAACAAAATTGTAAGATAGCTTAAATCTTGTTAAAAGGCAGGAGTAGGTGTCACAGGCCAATTACAATGTGGGCAGCCCTTCAGTCGGGCAGAAAGGCTTGTCCTCACGCCTGGAGAGTGAGTACCCAGATCATCTGTCCCTAGGCCAGGGTGACCCCCTGACGGCCAGCCCACACACAAGAGCCCAGCTTATGGAGCATGGCCCTTCTGTCTCCCCGAACATCGGGACAGGAAGGTACCAAGAATTGTTTAACCTTCAGGAGTCACAAACTGGAAAACAGAGGTCCCCAAAGGGGCCTTGCCCAGGTCACAAAGGTTGTCATGTGACCTCAGGAACCTGGGAGTTACTTGGCTTCAGGACACCCCACCCAGCCCTCCACCAGCTCTGGACCGAGTCCTTGGTTCACTGAGGCCCACTGGGCGAGCAGCTGGAAAGAAGGCCCTCTGGGGTCTCAGAGCCAGCACCACCCCCACCTGCAGGGGCTGTTCCCGAGCCCTCTACTCTGCCACCTGCTCACTGTACTTCTCGGGGTACAGGCAGTCAAGCCCTGCCCCCCCAGCCCCCGCTCACCATGCTTCTCAGGGTGCAGGCAGTCAAGGCTGTAGGCGCCCAGGAGGATGTTGGCCTGGCGCTGCAGGGACTTGCCAAAGGGGTGGCTGCCCTCAGATATCACGTAGTAGAAGACGCAGCCCGCGGAGAAGATGTCCACCGTGTAGGTCTGAAAAGAGACGAGGGGCGTCCGATGCTCTGGAGGGTGGGGGAGTGCTCATTCTCACCTAGCAGCAGAGGTGCAGCTGCTCGGAGCAGTGCTGGGCGTGGAGAGCTGGGCTCTGGAGCCAAGGTGTGGGACGCTGGCTCCACCACCGGCCCCCGGAAGCCCCTGGCCACCCTGCACCTCAGCATTCACGACCATGAAGTGAGGATGAGCCCACGGGGCTGCTGTGAAGATTGGCTGCGTCCTTGCTGCTAGTCATTCTTTACCCAACCAGCTCCTTGAGGGCCGGCTGCCTTTGCGTTCCTGTGGCACCCCAGGTNCTCCAGGCCAGAATACTGGAGTGGGTAGCCTTTCCCTTCTCCAGTGGATCTTCCCAACCCAGGGATCGAGCCCAGGTCTCCCACATTGCAGGCAGATTCTTTACAAGCTGAGCCACAAGGGAAGCCCAAGGATGCTGGAGAGGGTTGCCTATCTCTTCTCTAGCAGATCTCCCCAACCCAGGAATCAAACCGGGATCTTCTGCATTGCAGGCAGATTCTTTACCAACCAAGCTATCAGGGAAGCCCTGATAGCTACTGACAGAAACCCATTCCAGTAACATAAGACTTTGGCTAAAAAGGAGAGACCTCATCACGCAGTTAATGAAAAGGAGTGATCCGAAATACTCGCTATCAGAGTCTTGGGTGACACTGTCCCGCCTCCACACACTGGACTGTGGGCCACCAGGATGACGCACTGGCTGAATGTGGATGGACGTGGGTAGAGAGTCAAGATGAAGGTTAAAAACGAGCGTGCTTTCCCTGGTGGTCCAGTGGTTGAAAATCCGCCTGCCAATGCAGGGGATGTGGGTTTGATCCCTGCTTTGGGAATTAAGATTCTACATGCCACAAGGTAACTAAACCTGTGCATCACTGCACCCTAGAGTCTGTGCTCCACGAGAGAAGCCTGTACATCACAACTAGAGAAAGCCCATGTGCAACAAAGACCACCCAGTGCAGCCAAAAATAAATCGATAGTAAGAAAAGAGCATGCTGCAAAATACTATGTACTATTTAACTCCATTTTTTATAAAAATATGAATATGTGTCTAGAGAGATGATCAGAATAATGTATACAAAGGTATTGATAGCAGTCATTGATCACTGTGTACTGGATCTATGAGCCTTTATGCTAATCTGTTTTGTCTCCAGGGAATAAGGAAAATTAATCCATGAACAAAATTGTAAGATAGCTTAAATCTTGTTAAAAGGCAGGAGTAGGTGTCACAGGCCAATTACAATGTGGGCAGCCCTTCAGTCGGGCAGAAAGGCTTGTCCTCACGCCTGGAGAGTGAGTACCCAGATCATCTGTCCCTAGGCCAGGGTGACCCCCTGACGGCCAGCCCACACACAAGAGCCCAGCTTATGGAGCATGGCCCTTCTGTCTCCCCGAACATCGGGACAGGAAGGTACCGAGAATTGTTTAACCTTCAGGAGTCACAAACTGGAAAACAGAGGTCCCCAAAGGGGCCTTGCCCAGGTCACAAAGGTTGTCATGTG
This sequence comes from Neotragus pygmaeus, assembly GCA_006410875.1. NCBI lineage: Eukaryota > Metazoa > Chordata > Mammalia > Artiodactyla > Bovidae > Neotragus > Neotragus pygmaeus. The sequence goes on from SJYV01033058.1 coordinate 1,376,459, forward strand.
ACCTCAGGAACCTGGGAGTTACTTGGCTTCAGGACACCCCACCCAGCCCTCCACCAGCTCTGGACCGAGTCCTTGGTTCACTGAGGCCCACTGGGCGAGCAGCTGGAAAGAAGGCCCTCTGGGGTCTCAGAGCCAGCACCACCCCCACCTGCAGGGGCTGTTCCCGAGCCCTCTACTCTGCCACCTGCTCACTGTACTTCTCGGGGTACAGGCAGTCAAGCCCTGCCCCCCCAGCCCCCGCTCACCATGCTTCTCAGGGTGCAGGCAGTCAAGGCTGTAGGCGCCCAGGAGGATGTTGGCCTGGCGCTGCAGGGACTTGCCAAAGGGGTGGCTGCCCTCAGATATCACGTAGTAGAAGACGCAGCCCGCGGAGAAGATGTCCACCGTGTAGGTCTGAAAAGAGACGAGGGGCGTCCGATGCTCTGGAGGGTGGGGGAGTGCTCATTCTCACCTAGCAGCAGAGGTGCAGCTGCTCGGAGCAGTGCTGGGCGTGGAGAGCTGGGCTCTGGAGCCAAGGTGTGGGACGCTGGCTCCACCACCGGCCCCCGGAAGCCCCTGGCCACCCTGCACCTCAGCATTCACGACCATGAAGTGAGGATGAGCCCACGGGGCTGCTGTGAAGATTGGCTGCGTCCTTGCTGCTGGTCATTCTTTACCCAACCAGCTCCTTGAGGGCCGGCTGCCTTTGCGTTCCTGTGGCACCCCAGGTACGTGCATATAACAGGTCTTAACCTTTGTTAATAAATGAAATACAGCATTTGGTGGGAATTCCCTGGCAGTCCAGATTAGGACTCTGCGTCTCACTGCTAAGGGCATGAGTTCGATTCCTGGTCAGGGAACTAAGATCCTGTGTGCTGTGTGGTTAGGCAAAAAAAAAAAGTGTTTCATTCAAAAACAGCTCCAGAAAGTGATTATTTGACAAGTTTCCAGTGCGTTCACTTTGATGTTATCTACTAACATGTCTCACTTATCCCATGAAACCATTCCGTGTCTGGAGATGAAACCAGTCTGTGTGTGACTTCTAGCTTGGTCTACGTGGGGTGTAACGCTGGGGTGTAAGCCAGTCACGCCAGGCCCCGCCACTTGGATTTTCCACTAGACGACGTGAGGCTCTGGTGAGAGAAAGTCAGGAGCTGGTCACCTTCCTCACCGGAGGAAACACACCCTTCACAAGAGCCTCGTGAGGTGAGTGGAGCAAACGTCACCATCCCCAGACGAAGACACAGACAGAGCGGCTCGATGATAAGCCCAGGGTCACTGCTGGGGAGTGACGAGCCAGGGCAAGACGCAGCTCTTATTGCCAAGTCCAATAAATCACTCTGTTGTCAGAGCGTTCCTGAGGTGGGCGACAGATTCAGCACAGGAGGAGCAAGTCCACCAGCGCCGACGCTCTCACCTGACAGCCGCCTCCCGCCTCTGCAGGGAACGGCCGACGCTCCCTGTTCTCCGCAGCCTGTGCTGCCGGCATCCCCAGCATCCCCACCCCCCTCCACTGCTGCCCCGGGGGCTCCTGTCCTGCACGCTGGCCGCTCTGCCTCCAAACTCCAGAGCTCACCTCTAGGCTCAGTTATGCTCTTTCCCAAACTCATTTCTGCCTCGGGTCCTTGTGGTTTAAATCCTCCGTAAGCTGATAAAATACACATGCTGCCAAGTCTGGGGTAAGCTGAGTCTTTGGTAAGATTTGATATGAGAAAGTTGCTACAAAAATTGCTGTGGGATTAGATGTGGGAGACTCAACTGTGAGCTAGATGGGACATAAATAGCTTGAGGCTAGGATTCCGCTCTCAAATCACTCAGAGGGTGTTTAAAACATCTGAGTCTCAGTGCAGAAGTCACCGAAGGCATTGTGAGCGTGCTTTGTGCAAGAGAGGAAATCAGCAACTCCATTCAGTTGGACCCAAAGTCAAAAAAACACCTTGTTTTACAGCAAAGATTTCTCTTACTTCGAGAGCCATGTGACTTAAATTTAAAATTAAATGTTGACAGTGTGTATGTATTTTCTTATGATTCTCTATCGTAACTGACTTTTTTGATTAACAGACCAAGTGCTGGTCCCCTGTGAATTAGATAAGATGGCTCTGCTGCATCTTATCTATTTTAGGATGGCTGATCCCATCCAAGTTTGCTCAGGAAGTGTCGGATAATCCTCCAGGGTCTTGGTGAGCTAGAAAGCAAGGTGCTCAGACACGACTGGGCTCTTAGCAAAAGAACGAAGAATCCAGCTCAAAGGGGCTCCGGCTGGGCAAATCTGGAACAATTTGAGTATCAAGAGGAATGGGAGCTATTTTCACAGACGTTTAAGAAACATCTGATGAAGCTCAACTTTCAGGAACCAAGCACTGCCAGAAAATATTAGCCTCTACATTAAGCATTTAGATGCTTACCTGAAATCTGCCTTGTACAAAGGAATAGTATGGATAAATTGAACTGCACATTTAAAAAAAACTTGATTGCTTTTAAATCAGAAATTATAAGGTTGTAAAAAAAAGCGGGGGCGGGGGGGCGGAATAGGAACAAAAACAAATAAGACTACACTGGGTTATATTACTATTTTCTTTTTAAATCCATGAGTCCATAGTGACTTAAAAAAAAAATAGAAAGGGCATAGAAAAATGTCAGCTAATAAATGTACAATTTCAACTGAATGGAGTGATTCAGGCAAGGGATGCCAACGAATGCTGAATCATTACCTGAGTGACTATTGGTATCAGGATACTGACATTCTGCCAGGGTGTTGCCCCACACAGTCCTGGCAAAGGGGATATGCCACTGTTAAACACCTGTGCCAGGTGGGCCAACTCGGCATCACCAGTAGGGGTATAGTAATAGTAACGGTATAACCTGAGTGTGGCTGTTCTTGTCCAAAACACTTAATTTGAATCCAACTGAACCTATAGACCTACTTGTAGTTCACAAGAAATACAAGGAATAGATGGGCAAATTCAACATCACCAAGAGGAAATGGGTGAGTGAATCCTGAGTGGGACGTTCTACAGAGAAGCATCTGGACTCCTCAGAGAGCCACTGTCATGGGGCAGAAAAGGTGAGAGAACCGTGTTAATTAAAGGAGAGAAAATCAGGGACTTCCCTGGTGGTCCAGTGGTTAAGACTCCACACTCCCAATGTAGGGGGCCTGGGTCTGACCCCTGGTGAAGGAACTGTTCAAATGCCATGCAACAAACACTTGGGTTGGGTCCTGGTTGACAAAATCCAGCTCTATAACAGACCTCTGGGGAACAACCAGGGAAACTTGAATATGGATTGAATACTAGGCATTGTGGAAACAGTAGTAATGGCTGAGGTGTAATCATGGTGAAGTGGTTAGGAGGTAGAATGTACTTGTCTTTGGGAGACAAGTGCTAAAGCATTAAAGGGTAAAGGGCTGGGAGGCCTGCCACTTTTATGCAAGTAGTTTCAGGGACAGAGAGAAAGTGAAAAGTACCGACAGATGCTGAACTGAGGTAGAGGTACAGGGGCACTCACTGCTCTCGATTCTCTGCATTCTCAAAACAGAAAGTTGGAAAACCAAAAATTTTAAAAAGAATGGAAACTGGAAGTCCGCTCACCTTATGCTAGGCCTGATTTCCCAGTTTCCCAAAACAGGGGGAAAGTGACTGGAAGAGTAGGAGGGGAGAAACACAGACCACGGCCCAGGAGACAGTGCTAAAGCGGCAGCGCGTGCTGCTGGGAGAGTAGCTCTTTGCTAGAGAAGCATCGCTCTCCAGCCGTGAGTGCCGCGGCCCGTCGGCAACTGGAGCTTCTGATGCCCGAAGGTACAAGAGGCTGGCTCCGCGCTTTCCACAGAGCCGTGCCCATTACTCACGGGGTTCTCCTTGCAGTCTTCGCTCAGCATCTCCGGGGCGATCCAACCTTCGGTGCCCGGCACCCCCGAGCGGCGGCTGAAGCTGTGCCTGCCCACGGCCAGCTTCTTGCAGAGGCCGAAGTCGGAGATCATGGCCTTGATCCTGCCGTGTGCGTTGGGCATGGAGAGGAGGATGTTGTGGGGCTTCAGGTCTCTGTGAACTAACAGAACAGCCCAGGTTAGTCCACTTCTTCCACCACGGGGATGCGCCCTCCTCAGATTCCCGAGAGACCCACTGCTGCCTCTAAAGCTTCTAGTCTTCAAATGTGAAAGTCCTCGGGTATTTAGACAACTGGGACCTCAGCCATGCAGCAAAGGGCTTCAGCAGAGGCGAGGCCACCTGGGCGAGTCATCTCCCCGCCCGGCAAGGAGGGGCTTCTCACCGATGTTGAGGGAGTGCAGGTGGGCCAGGCCCGAGGTGGTCTGCTGCAGCAGAGTGATGGGCTCCAGGCCGAGGTGGGCGAAATCCTTCTGCTCCACGTACTGCAAGAGACACAAAGGCGGGGTCACCGCACGGGGCCCCCAGGACTCAGCTCCTCAGCACACTTCTCTCTCTCTCTTTTTAAAACTGATTCAATTTTATTTAGAAACACTCTGCCTGCAGGCTTTTGCTTTAACATCTGGTATTGGGTCAGTTTTTCTTTTATCATATTTTAAGAAAGAAATGAGAATTTTTACTGACAATGCTTTCTACTTCCATCTTTTCCAGCAGACTTTCTCCTGAAGTTATAGGCTAACTTAAACAAGCAAATGAGGCTCCAGTTTACTAGTTTATAATGAGATGATGAGAGGGTAAGAAACCCAAGTTCATCGCCTCCTACAGTAAACTCTATGATGAGGCCAAATGATACTAAAACAGTTTTACAGCCTTGAAACTGAGCAAAAGGGATTAGATGGATGATCTTAATGACTCCAGTCATCAACTAGCATCCTCCTAGCCCACACCAGCCCTGACCAGCGACAAGAGGAAGGACGAACCATGTTTCCTGGAAGCCAAGAGGGAGAGAGATGCCACCTGCACCCAAAGACTTTCCCAGCAGCCGAGGGGACCACACAATTAAAGTGTGGGTGGGGGCTTCCCTGGGTGTCCAGTGGCTAGGACTCCAAGCTCCTGGTGCAGGGGGCCCAGGCTGGATCCTAGATCCCACACGCGGCAACTAAAGTTTACGCATGCAGCAACTAAGAACCGGTGCAGCCAGGTACTCAACTGGAAAAGCTGGGGAGATGAAAACGCACTGCATTCCACTGCTTGGGGCTCAGCATGCACATGCCCTTGTCGACATGCAGCAGACAGTACATTTAAAGCTAATATATGTTAATGTAACCTTAACCAAGCGAATAAAAGTTAAAAAAAAAAAAAAAAGGCAGGCAGTCCCTAACAGCGGGGAGGGACGGGACGCTCGCCTCCTGCAGCGTGGCCGCGCACAGCTCGATGGCGATGTACTGGAACTGCCGGTCCCTCTCGGTGCAGAAGTAGCGGATCACGTTCGGGTGCTCGTCCGACTCTCTCAGCAGCTGGACCTCACGGTCCGCGAAACTGAAGCACTCGGGGAGGATCCTTTTGACTGCCACGTCGCGGTTGTCAAACATGCCCCTGTCAGACGAGGAGGGGAAGGCGGGCTGAGGAAATGCCCAGCGAGCACTGACCCACGGGGCTCCTTCCACCAATGCAGCGGCTGCCTCTGCAGCCTCGTGGCCCACGGTGTCCCGACCCACCACCCAGAGGCCCCGTGGCCATCACTACCCTCCCGGGGGGAGCTCTTCTGTCTGGTCACCGTGATGACCCGCTGTGCCCCAGGAGCCAATGGGAGCTCCCACGTGAGGCCATGGGGGTCCGTGGCTCTCCAGGCCACTCACCGGTACACGATCGTGCCCTCAGCTCCGTGGCCCAGGACATCCTTTGGACAGAAGGAGATTTTCCCAACCATCACCATGCTGGTTTCCTCATCTGGGTCAAAAGAGGGAAAAGAACAGACGTGACCTAAAGAACCTTGAGGTCAGAGTGGCTGCGAGCTCCGTGAGCTCAGGTCGAGGGGTGAGAATTCAGAGGTTTTGCGCCCCTGGGGCCCTGGAGAGCAGGAGTGCCTGGGTCCGCGCCCCACGCTCGCCCAGGGCCGCCTCCTCCCTCGGTCTCCGCCCTCTGTTCCTGCTTTACATTAATTACTGTGAGGACGGGAGCCTGAAGAAAGGGCTTCTCTACAGGTTGGCCTAAAGGTCTGTACCTGAAACACTCAGGTAATGATGGGGGCAGGGGGCATGTGAAGTGGAGAGACCAGTAGCAGAGTCTCCAGCCTGAGACCCAGGACTCTGGGGTCTCCTGCCGTGGTCCTGCGTCCATCCCCCCAGAACAGCAGCCCCAGCAGCTGGCCTGAGCCCACCTCCCCGAGGGAAGCGGCTCCACAGCTGCACGTGTATGCCTGGGGACTGGCCAGCCTGGAGACTGGCCAGCCTGGGGTATGCTCGGTCGGCAGTGATTCCCAGCCCCAGCAGAGCGAGACAGAGGGAGGGGTGCCACGATGGCCCCTGGGAAAAGAAGCCCTTTGAGAGGGAGAGGCTGAGCAATGGGGCAGAAGCCCAGCCCCCGAGTCGGGGGAAGGCTAGGAGGGGGCGAGACCTCAGCAGACCCTTGGGAAGATCATAAACCCATGGAGACCCCCAGGAGGCGTGGGGGGCTCTGTGGTCCTCAGGCTGTGTTTCCACGAAAGAGAAGACAGGCGGCTCCCTTTACCCTCGTCGTCCTGCTCCGGGAAGGGGCTGGTGACAGCCTTGGAGGTGGAGCCGGTGGAGTGCAGCGAGTGGTTGGAGGCTCGGGGGGACGTGCTGGGGCTGCTGGTGGCCGAGCTCTCCGAGTACTGGCCAGACGAGTCCTGGAGCTCGGCGTCCTGTGCTGCATCCCCGGACGGGTGGAAGGGCAGCTGCTGCTGCTGCAGGAGCTGGATCTTCTCCAGTTCCTTCTGGAACTGCTGGTGCTGGAGCTGCCGCTGCTGGTGGATGCTCTGGGAAGAGAAGCACATGCCCAGGCCAGTGCAGCCGCCTCCCCGGCGGACAGGCGGGCGTGGGAGGGCAGGCTGCCTTTGGCAGAGGAGCGGGCGACACTGGACATGACCCCGGGGGCGGGACGCTACCGGTAAGAAGGCAGCAGGGGGCAGGATCGGGTCAAGGACTGGATGGAGGTCTTCCTGCCTGTCAGACTTCCTAGGACAGCCCATTCTTGCGACTGGAGGGGCCAGCAGCGGCAGCCGAGGAGGGATTCTGATGTAAGTGGAGGACTCAGCCAGGTGGAGGGGGTTCCGTTCAATTCTACAGTTCTGGGGCTTTTATGAAAGTCTGGGGGAATTCTCTGGTGGTCTGGAGGTTAGGACTCTGAGCTTTCACTGCCGAGGGTGCGGGTTCAATCCCTGGTGAGGGTGCGTGCTAAGTTGCTTCAGTCGTGTCGGACTCTCTGCGACCCCAGGGACTGTAGCCCGCTGTCCCCGGGATTCTCTAGGCAAGAATACTGGAGTGGGCTGCTGTGCCCTCCTCCAGGGGATCTTCCCAACCCAGGGATTGAACCTGTGCCTTGTCTCTTATGTCTCCGGCATGAGCAGGTGGGTTTTTTTTTTTTTTTACTATTAGTGCCATCTGGGAGTGTAGCCAAAAAAATTAAAATCATGAAAGCCTGAGGATTGTTGCAAGAGTGAAACCAAACAGGAAGAATGGGTACCAGGTGTCTGAGAGCGCAGCAGGCCTGGGGAAGACCTGGCCGTGCTGTCTACCATGGCCATGCGCTTGGCGGAGGTTCGTGCAAAGATGGGCAGCAGTGCAGAGGCGAGGACGCGGGGGCCGAGATGTGGGCAGCCTAGCCGAGGTCCGGCTCCCAGTTCGTCCCGCCGCCTTCCCCACACCCACGCTCCTCTCATTTAGTCTGAACAACGCATTCCATCCTGGCTTGAAGTGGCAGCGACTGTGATTATTAATTGTCCCCATCGTGGGAAGGTGGCTGTAAGGATGGGTGTGTAACCAACACTCTCCTGGGAGTTTTCTGGAGAGCTCGCTCTCTCTTTTTCAACTTGGGTTGAAATTCTGGAAATTCCATCTAGTAGCTGGGTTACCTTGGGAGAGTTACTGAACTTCCCAGAGTATAGTTTCTTTCTTTGTGGTTAGGGGATGAATAGGGTTTCCCTGGTGGTGCTAATGGTAAAGAATCCACCTGCCAATGCAGAAGACCAGAGAGATACATGTTTGATCCCTGGGCTGGGAAGATCCCCTGGAAAAGGAAATGGCAACCCACTCCAATATTCTTGTCTGGGAAATCCCATGGACAGACCACGCCCCTTGGCTTGTGGGATCTTAGTTTCCTACCAGGGATGGAACCCAGGCTCTGGGCAGTAAGAGAGCAGAGGCTTAACCACTGGACTGCCAGGGAATTCCCATGTGTAGTCTTGAAAAAGAAAATACAGTTAAGTATTTAAAATGATCGGTTTCCAAATCAGTTTTTACAGTCAAACTGTAAGTTGTAAGTACAAACTGTAATTTCCTAAGAAGTGAGCATCTCTTTGATTACAGTGTATTTGAAGGTAAGCCAATATTGATTCTTAAGTGGGAAAAGACGCGTATTTGCTTGTTTGTTGCCTTTGTCTAGACCTCACTGACAGGCAAAGGTTCAGAAACACGTGGGCAGGGGTAGCGGGGGAAGGAACAGAGCCTTACCAGGGGGTAGGTGATGATGAAAGCCACCCAGCCGATGAGCAGGAAGGTGCTCAGGATGATGGTGGCCATGTCCTTGAGCATGGAGTCCACGGGGGCCTCGGGCTTGGCAGGGGCATGATCGAACTTCTCTTCCACGTCTGGAGAAACCGTGGTAGGTGCATTTTCTGAAGTCTGGTCAACCAANCGGGGGAAGGAGCAGAGCCTTACCAGGGGGTAGGTGATGATGAAAGCCACCCAGCCGATGAGCAGGAAGGTGCTCAGGATGATGGTGGCCATGTCCTTGAGCATGGAGTCCACGGGGGCCTCGGGCTTGGCAGGGGCATGATCGAACTTCTCTTCCACGTCTGGAGAAACCGTGGTAGGTGCATTTTCTGAAGTCTGGTCAACCAAGTCGATGACCTTATGTGGGAGAGAGTGGCGACATCACTGCTCAATTTCCAGCCAGATATAAAAGAGCCAAACAATCAGGAGAAGCCATGACTCAGCTCAGATGGGAGTGGGGTTTGGGGGAGAACAGATACATGTATGTGTATGGCTGAGCCCCTTTGCTGTCCACCCGACTCTATCACAACATTGTTAATCGGCTACACTCCAACACAAAATAAAGTGTTTTTTTAAAAGAGAAGCTATGATTATTTATGAGGAATGACTATGCTGTGAAATATGCTGGATTGTTTTTAAGGCCCACCCAAGACCACAAAGCCAGATAACTGTTGCCTTTTCAAAGCAACTGCCTTGAGAGGCCATACACTATTGCAGTGATGGAATCATTACTCAAAAAAACAGTTTTTAGAGAAATACTTTTGAAAGTGCCTTCACATGAAATATTCTTTCAAAAAACCTTATTAAAGGCAAAACCTTCCTTGGACAGTAGATTTGCTGTTTGGGGAAACTCTGAAATCATCGGTAACAAGTCTGGTAGAAAGGTGGTGGTCCACTTGATAACAGCATTTCACGTTAAAAAGGAAAACACACAATCACACAATCTAGGAAGTAATAAAGCAGCTTTCCAACGTTGCTTGTAAACTTTCAGTGCAACTCCAAGCACAAAACCATTTATTCAAACAGCCCACTATATTTCAAAGTTTTTAAAAAGCATTAGGGTCCTTTGTTAAGCCCCAAATTAACTCAGATAAAGTGGAGTTTTGCTCAAACTCTTCAGAAACTCTAGGACTTCTAGAAAAATGCATTGATTTGTTCTGGGACATCTGCTTGTCCAGGCGTGCTTCAATTATTTGCTGGATGAGATGGACACACGGCCTCCTGGGCACGCCCATGCACTCACGCCTCCCTCCGCCTCCCCCGGGCCCGCTGCCACCTGTGGGGGTGTGCAGGTGGCCTGGCTGGTGGCAGCTGAGGAATGTTTGCTGACCATGTGACCAGAGACACACCACTCATTTGGTTATATTTGCTCAAGTGTGTTTGTTTTAAAAAGTTAGTCTTCAGTTCAGTTCAGTTCAGTCGTTCAGTCGTGTCCGACTCTTTGCAACCTCATGAATCGCAGCACACCAGGCCTCCCTGTCCATCAGCATCTCCCAGAGTTCACTCAGACTCACATCCATTGAGTCGGTGATGCCATCCAGCCATCTC
>SJYV01033058.1:1388357-1406002 GCA_006410875.1 Neotragus pygmaeus
CAATCACCACCTGCAGTGATTTTGGAGCCTCCAAAAATAAAGTCTGACACTGTTTCCCCATCTATTTCCCATGAAGTGATGGGACCAGATGCCATGATCTTCGTTTTCTGAGTTGAGCTTTAAGCCAACTTTTTCACTCTCCACTTTCACTTTCATCAAGAGGCTTTTTAGTTCCTCTTCACTTTCTGCCATAAGGGTGGTGTCATCTACATATCTGAGGTTATTGATATTTCTCCCGGCAATCTTGATTCCAGCTTGTGTTTCTTCCAGTCCAGCATTTCTCATGATGTACTCTGCATATAAGTTAAATAAGCAGGGTGACAATATGCAGCCTTGACGTACTCCTTTTCTTATTTGAAACCAGTCTGTTGTTCCATGTCCAGTTCTAACTGTTGCTTCCTGACCTGCATATAGATTTCTCAAGAGGCAGGTCAGGTGGTCTGGGATTCCCATCTCTTTCAGTCTTAATACCAGACAAATGAATGCCAGAGTATTTTAATGGACTTTCAAAGGACTCTGCTCAAGATGGAACGATTATATAGGAAAATCTCCATGACAACCATCTCTGGGTGTTACCTTAAGGGTATTGTTTAATTTTCTTTTTAAACTTTTGTTTTCTAGGTGTTTGATAACAAATATGCTGGGCTTTACTCAGATCAAAATCAGATCCAGATTTTAGGGCCCTGATCCCCCTCCAACCTGGCTGCCCCCAGAGACGAGGGGCAACTCAGCACGTCCCAGAATCTTAAATGTCCATGTGATTTTCTTTCTGCTTCCCTCTGGATAAAACTCTACATCTCTAACGTGAATTTGATATGATCACAGCCCTCCCCCCACATCAGCCAGTTGCTCCCCTCTTTCTCTGGCCTTGCCCACAGGCCCTTCTCAGTCACAGGACCCCCGCCGGCAGGCTGCAGTATCCTCCAAGCTTGAATGGTCTCTGGACCCCGACCCCCAGCTCCCACCCTCCTGCAGCCTCCACACCTGCTCTGTGCCCCAGAGGCTGCGCACATGGGTGGAGCGACGGTCTCCCCGCCCCCTGGCTTCCACCAGCAGATGAAATGGGGCTGGAGTTCTGTGGGGCTGCCCAGTGTCTTCACTGGAGCTCCAGGCTCCACTCCCTCCCCCCTGGCTTCAGGCGCAAGTATGCTCCGAGCACCCCAGAACTGCCCATGGTGTGAAGGAAACCCCCCTTGAATCATCCTAGTTTGGGTGGTCGTCTGCTTCCGGCTGAAACCCTTGAGAGCAGGCTTCATTTTCCCGGGCTCAAGAGGGTGACCTGGGCCGAGTCGGGCGGGCTTCCCGAGTGCCCACACCCACTCAGCAGGCGCCCTGGGTCCCCGCCAGACGGAGCGGCCAGAGCAGGCCAGGCCTGGCTGGAGAGCACCTCAGTCTCCACCTGCTCCCGCGGCCAGCTCTCCCCTCACTGCCCGGCCTGGAGCACGGCTCCTGTGCGGTCACCTGACCGTGTCTCCCACGGCTCCCCGCCGGGCATCCTACAATCCCTTCAGGCCATCTTCTCAGCCCCAGAGATGGATGCATAGGGTTCCTGCTCCGGGCCTGCACCTCCGCCTGCGTCCCTCCAGCGCACCCACCGCCTCTCCCACAGGCCCCCTCCCGCCGTCGGCCCTCAGCACTTTGTCTGCTGCAGAGTCTCCTGCACCCCTGCCCCTCCTGAGTGGACTGCAGGCCCTAAAGGCAGGACAAATGCCTTGTCGCCCAGCCTCTGACTCGGGGCCCGGTGCCCAGCTGTCCATGTCCCCACCCACCTCCTCAAAGCTCTTCTTCTCCGAGTCGGCGGGAATCACGTTCTCCCTGTGTTTGGGCAGGTTGTTGGGAAAGCGCTCCAGCATTTTGGTGGACGCAGACAGTGGGGTTTCGTGGTGTCCTGCAAGAGGAAGCATAGCCGCTAATGAGAATGGTTTCCCCATGCGGTGGTCGCACTCGACGCTCAACTGAGACATCAGTCGCCACCCAGAGCGGGGCCCGCGATGCAAGTGCTCACGTGTGTAACGGGGGAGAAAGTGAGAACTAGGGACTGGAGGAACTCTACCAAGACAGAGCTTTTACCTTCAAAGGCCATGAATGCAGTATTCTGAATCTCACAATAAGGAGCAAAGACGTGGCCCTGTCATGAGAAAGACTGGGATGTCCAGGACACATTCAGAGCAAGGCACAAGTGTGTGCATGCACGCACGTGTGTGTGTGCTCAGTCGTGTCCGACTCTTTATAATCCCATGGACTACAGCCCGCCAGGTTCCTCTGTCCACAGGATTCTCCAGGCAAGAATACCTGGATTTTTGGATTGCCATTCCCTTCTCCAGGGGATCTTCCTGACCCAAGAATCGAACTTGGGTCTCCTGCATTGCAGGTGGATTCTTTACCATCTGAGCCCCCAGGGAAACCCCCAAGGACTAGTCTGAGCTATGTATACTTCTCATCTGGAGAAATTCCCTTGAACTCTCCCTCTGGGTCAGTTCTCTATCTACACCGTCAACATTGCTCATTAAGGGAAGCCTAGGTTTGTTTTGAGACATCAAGTTCCCCTCATCTTTCAAGGAACACCGAGATGCAGGATTTCCTGAACTGGTTGCTCGCTTCAGACCTCTGACTCACACCTGCCAGTGGGGCCCAGGGATCTGACCCGGGAGTGTCTCCAGGTACCTCTGAGGCTCGGGAACAGGAGGCCCTCAAGCTAAGAGGAGTGAGGCTGCCCCTCCACATGCCACCCTGTGCCGGGGCGCTCTGCCTGCTGCTCTCCTGGTTCCAAGCCCTGCCCCTTGGCCGGGCACCTCCCAACACACTGCGGTGAGCCCGAATCCCCTCTTCCGCCCACAGTCCTTATACATAGGCCTTCCCCTAGTGGAGCCTTTAGCAGCATCACGGAGGGCACTCTGAACCTGCTGTGCTACAAACGTGACTGTGAGATCCTGAAACATTTCTGTGCAAACAAGACCTGGTCTTCTGTTTTTCCAAAAGAGCCACGAAGACTTTTTTTCTGGATCTTTCATGGTCTCACATATATATTTCCTCAGTTTCCAGTAACTTTTTTTTTAAATTTTACCTTTGGCTGGGTTGGGTCTTTGTTGCTACACTTGGGTTTCTCTAGTTGTGGGGAACAGAGGCAGTGCGTGGGCTTCTCTCTGGGATGGGTTCTCCTGTTGCAGAGCACAGGCCCTAAGCGCATGGCCCTAGCAGTTGTGGCGCACGGGTTTAGTGGCCCCAACGTACGTGGGGTCTTTCTGGGGCAGGGGTCGAACCCACCTCCCCTGCATTAGAGGTGGATTCTCAACCATTGGACCCACAGGGAAGCCCAGTTTCCAATAATTTTTTCATTCTTAACCACTGGTAGACAGTCAATGCAACCAGTAACTGTTATATAAAACCAAGTGGCCCTGTGATTTTAATGGCCTCTGCCCATCAGTTCTTTTTTTCCTCTGCTTTGGGCCCATTCACAACATGCTTTCCAAACTACATCTGTTCAGAAAAAAGGGTAGAATTATTTTGTTATCTCCTATGCCCATTATTTGGTAAAAATAATAACCAGAAGAAGAATGGAATAAGGAGTCAGGATGAAAAAAGAACAAGGCCTGGACAACGGCAAAGGGACCCGTGGGGGCTCCAGGATATCTAGCCTCCCCTCTGTGAGGCCCAGTTACGCCCCCCTTGGTGTGTAAAGGGAGAGATGACACCTGAAGGCAGTGAGTATGGCCGATGAAAGCAGAGGCGACAGGAGCGGTGTCTCTGGCGGGCGTCCCAAGTGACTAGAGTAATTCCCCATCCAGATGCCGCTGCCTGGCTGCCTCCCAGGTCTGCAGGCTCCTAGGCGGCTCCACCTCCCTTTCCCGGTGCCCCAGCCCTGACCTCTCTCTGCCCTGGCCCCAGCCCACACAAGCACTGGGAGAGAACGGTGGGGAGAAAGCTCATCAGCCCCTGTACTGCATCCCCTCTGGGGCTTGGAGATGGCAGAATCGGGGAGTAGACGCCACACAGGAAGGACAAACCTGATTAAGAAAACTCCGTCTTGCTCTAATTACTTGGGATGCTCGCCAAAGCTCCTGTCACCCCTGCCATCCTGGGTCACAGTGACTCACAGGGGCCTCCAGCCTCAGGGCCAGCAGGGATGGCAGCAGAAATGGGAGAGAAGGGGAAAGGGACCATCCCACACCCCCGGGACGTCTGCCTGCTGCGGCTCCTGGACCTCAGTCCAGCCTCCGACTCTCTTCCACCCTCAGTCCCTCCTGGATCTTCAAGTCTTTCCTCTCCAACCCCGCCTGTTCGCCCACACCAACTCCCAAGTGAATTCTTCCACAGAGGATGCCTGCTTCCTTAACTGGATATAACAAGGGTGCCGAGCTTGCAAAGGGGTCATTTGTGGGAAATAAGGAAATATTCGAAAGTGCCTGGCACAGACATCCAACATGTGTCAGATCACTGCACAGAGCTTGCAATATTTAGTACTGGAATTTTGGAACATTAGTCAAATGATTTCTGAGAACTGACTTGGTAATACAGCTAGCCTGTTTTGTTTTCCTTGGGGGTAAAATAGTCCACGGTCTGAAAAACCAGCGTGGACAGGCTCGGAGCACAGAGCTGAGGGCTGTGACTGGTAATGTCATCTCTTGGCCACAAGGAGGCAGCAGGTCATCGCCGGCGCCCGAGGAGCTGACTTACCGATGAGCAGCCAGTAGTTCCGCAGGTAGTTGAGCTTGCTCTTCCCTTTGAGCCCGGGGTCGAACTTCAGGTCCGTGCTGGGCGTGATCACACACTCCCCTTTGTCCCCGATGGTGACACCGTCGGTCTGGGGGCCTTCTAGCAAAGGAAGGGTGCTGCCCCGGGGCTGTGAAGACAGACCGGAGTGGGGCTAGGGGTGGCCGGGAGCACAGCAGTATTCCGGTGCGAGGCTGGTTGGGAAGGCAGTTCAGTTCAGCCGCTCAGTCGTATCCGACTCTTTGTGACCCCATGGACTGCAGCACGCCAGGTTTCCCTGTCTATCACCAACTCTGGGAAGGCAGAGCAGGACTCAAAGGCCCCAGGATGGGGCAGGAGCAGCCCGGCCCCCAGGATGTGACAACGCTGCCCTGATGTCTTTTAAAAATTGGCAGTCTTTTTATTTATTTATTTACTTATTCATGCCACACTGTACGGCATGTGGGATCTCAGTTCCTGGACCAGGGATCGAACCTGTTCCCCTGCAGGGGAAGTGTGGAGCCTTAACCACTGGGACGCCAGGGAAGTTCCTTGGACGTCTTTTGAAATGTGGACATCTCTTTAAATCTGGGAACAGGGAAACAGGAAGGGTGTGTGTGGAATTCCACGAGGCTACTGTGAGAAGGAGATATAAGTGATGGAATTCACACATGGTACAAGTGACCGGGGTGCGAATGTTCCAGCTGCGAGCCCAGTGCCGGCTCGGGCACCACCGGACCCTGGCAGGCCCTGCCCTGAGCAGCTGACAGACTCACTGGGAAGACAGGAGATGCCAACCAAACAGCTCAAACACCATAAGGACCAAAACAGCAGCCCGGACGGTGATGCCTCAGACTCTCAGAGACGGGGCGCTTGAGGCGACCTGCCAAGGCTGGAGGAGGCTGGACCAGTCACCAAAGGATGCCCAGGATTTGAGGACGAAAAGGGAAGACGGGAGTACAATCCAGGCGTGAGGCGCAGCCCAAACAAGGGCTGAGAAGGATGGACAGGAAACTCTGGGAACTCAGGGAGGAGAGGGTCAGTGCAGCCCCCAGTGACAGCAGCGGTGGGCGGATGGGCGCCGCGGGGCTGGCCTGCGGGGGGCCTGAACCCCAGCTGGGGAGTCTAGACTGGAATCCAAAAGCCAAGGGGAGCAACCGGGGCTTCCCAGGCCCAGAAGGCTGCCTTAGTCACAAGACTCTGCTCATGAGGTAGAATGCGGCCCGTGCACAAATTATCTCTGAGGATTTAGGACGCGTGTCCTGTGTCCTTAACAGGATGTTGGTATATCATTCAGCTGTTCTTTGCTGAAATGGAACAGGAGTGCTTCGAGGTTGCCTCCGTGAGCCCCACCCCCCAGCTCCCAGAGCGGACTTACCACAACGGCGACGCCCTCGTGTACCATCGAGGGGGAAGCATAGAGGCTGGTGGAGTACTTCCCCACATACAGGGTGGGCCTAGGAGACAAACAGACACGTGCAGTCCCCTGTCATTTAATCTCTGGACCCACCAAAGGGGGCTTTCAGGAGAGAGTCACAGCCTGACTACCACCCCCAGGAAGAAGCACACGAATCCCCAAGCTCTGAGCGCGGAGAGGGTGAGAGGCAAGGGGGCTGCCCTGGGCCTGAGGAGAGCGGGACCACGAGCCCTGATGTCACTGACGCCTTTGCAGGGCCACCTGCCTGCAGCCCGGGTTTCCTCATCTGTAGGTGGCGGGTCTGCACCGGCCCATCCCCACTTCTGCCCTCAGAAGGGACCCTGAGCAATGATCACCCGGGAGAGACTGAGGCTGGAACGCATGCAGCCACGCCACAGCCTCTAAGTCGGCCCAGCCAGCATGCTTTGATGACTGACGGGCCACCAGAATCCCCACCATGACGGCTTGTGGACGCCTAAAGATCCTAGAGGTTCTACAGAAGCCTGGAGAGAAGTCTTATCTGAACGCCTGAAGCACAGGGGGTGCACCAGAAATTCCAGCTGGGTGGGACTTCCAGCGGGGGTCTGTCCCTGTCGGGGGCACTGAGGAGACGAGGGGACCTGGCTCTCGTCTGTGGTCGTCACGAGTGTGAAAACACGAGGCTGCACGTCCAGACCCTGCTACCTCGGGTTACTATCAACAGCCAGTCCTGGGGGTGGGTCACCCACTAAATTCTCTAAACCCCTCTCAAAAAACATCTTATCTGAACAGTGCTATGAACTCAGAGAACATTTCACGCTCACTTGATCATATCCGCAGCTCGGCAACATGGGAAACTGAGGCTCAGCAAGGCTAAGTGACGGGGTTACAGGCTGTTCACAGGCGGGGGTGGAGAAACGGGCCTGAGTCTTAGACACACACATACCCTAACACTTTTTTCCTGATTTCTAAAGCAGATAAAACTTACAAAAAATTTTTGGAAAATACAGAAAGCTAAAAAATAAATAACCTTTCCCGTATTCCCACCACCAGGGATAGACTGAATTGTACTGCAGTGACACTGGCAGTCTCTTTCCTACATCCTTCCATAATTTTGGCTTTCCCAGTGGCTCAGCAGGAAAAGAATCTGCTTGCAATGCAGGAGATACGGGAGACGTGGCTTCGATCCCTGGGTTGGGAAGACCCCCTGGAGAAGGAAATGGCAACCCACTCCAGTATTCCTGCCCGGGAAATCCCATGGACAGAGGAAGCTGGTGGGCTACAGGCCGTGAGGTCACAAAGAGTTGGATGGGACTGAGTGACTAAGCACCCTAGCACCCATAACTTCAATTTATTTAACATTCAGGAATCTGAAGCATCCAGGGTTGCCCACTTCTTCTGAGGTTTCTGAACAAGCTGTTCTCGGCTGTTTATATTTCTCGTGGCTACAGGGGTGTCTGTCCCAAGCCCTGGCGCCAAGGGCCTGGTACAGCACACCGCTGAAGGCCCAGAACGCCAGGGACGCGGCCCCTGCCTTTCCGCCCCGAGGCCTGGACTCACGTCAGCTTGCTCTTGGCCTCCGTCTCCTTGGGGAACGGGTACTTCCACTTGGTAATGCGCCCCACCTCCCCCGACATGAAGGTCAGGTAGCGCAGGGTCTCCACAGCGACGTTGATGTGCATCACCTTCCGCAGACCCTCGCGGTGCCAGATGTAAAAGGCCACCACGGGGGAAGCGTAGTTTTGGATCCATAGGACGTCCCCAGACTCGCTGTCCACTGTCACCACCAGCCCATCGCCATTGGACACAAAGTGGGACATCTCTGTATGGATCAGATAAACATGGCATGTCAAGTCTCACCTCAGCTTGCAACCACATCCTCCGTGCTCTTGCCAAGCTGCAGTCACCTGACCAGAGGAAAGAGGCCTTCTGGAGTGTTCTCAGAATGCCTCCCAACAACTCTGCTGGCTTTCAATGAATCTGCTCAGGCTCTATGACAGCGAGAGCTGCCTGGTTTATAAACTGGAGACAGGGTCACCCTCTCACTTGGCGGTGTTCTTTTTTCACTTGGTAATTCAAGTCAATTAGTGGGTTCCACTGGTGGCTCAGATGGTAAAGAATCTCTCTGCAGTGCAGGAGATGGAGGTTCCATCCCTGGGTCGGGAAAATCCCCTGGAGGAGGGAATGGCAACCCACTCCAGTATTCTTGCCTGGAGAAGTCCATGGACAGAGGAGCCTGACAGTCCATGGGGTCGCAAGGGTCGGACACGACTGAGTGACGGACACAACACACACACAATTAATGGGAGTAAATAGTGCAGANCCCTGGAGGAGGGAATGGCAACCCACTCCAGTATTCTTGCCTGGAGAAGTCCATGGACAGAGGAGCCTGACAGTCCATGGGGTCGCAAGGGTCGGACACGACTGAGTGACGGACACAACACACACACAATTAATGGGAGTAAATAGTGCAGAGAAGGGAACCAAAGGAGATCCTGTGAACCTGGCATTTTACAGCCATCCCTTCACAGCTGCCAATCAAGCTGCACAGTCAAGGCTGACCACTGACACTGCCCGCACGAGGCCCCAGAGGACACCTGTCAGACTTTCAGGTACCGGTGTTAAGATGGCAAAATTGGCTTTTAGTTTTCATTTGAGTTGGGGGGATAGTTCATAGAGAAATAACTTGGGAATGAGCCACAGTTACGGAGGCAGTTGTTCATAGCAAACTGACATTTAATTCTGCTTCCCATGGGCTTGTAGTCAACTCCTGCAACATAGAGGGACTCCACGAAGTGTGTCCTACCTCCTCTTGGGGTAAACTTACCACTGTTTTACCTGGGTTCCCTCCATACTTCTCGCCCAGGCCCCTGCTTTCAACACTGGCTGTTAAAAAATAGATAAATAAAAGGGAATTCCCTGGCGGTCCAGTAGCTAGAATTACACACTTTCACTGCAGGGGGCCTGGGTTTGATCCTTGGTCAGGGAACTAGGCTGCAGTCCATGGGGTCGCGAAGAGTCTGACACGACAGAGCGACTTCACTTTCGCTTTTCTCTTNGCGGTCCAGTAGCTAGAATTACACACTTTCACTGCAGGGGGCCTGGGTTTGATCCTTGGTCAGGGAACTAGGCTGCAGTCCATGGGGTCGCGAAGAGTCTGACACGACAGAGCGACTTCACTTTCGCTTTTCTCTTTCATGCATTGGAGAAGGAAATGGCAACCCACGCCAGTGTTCTTGCCTGGAGAATCCCAGGGACGGGGGAGCCTGGTGGGCTCTGGGGTCGCACAGAGTCGGACATGACTGAAGCGACTTAGCAGCAGCAGCAGCAGCAGCAACTAAGATCCTGCAAGCCACGTGGTACAGCCAAAAAAAAAAAAGAAAAACACCAACAAAAACCCCATTGACTGTTTAAACATCTACTACAAGTCCATGGAAAGTCCAAACTCTGGTGACCAAGAAGGTCTTAAGAGGAAATTCGGTTTCTGGAACCCTCGCTTCCCCGCGGTCCTAAGTGCCCGCCGTGCCCGGGGCGCGGGGGCGGGCTACTCACTGTAGTCCCCGCCGTCCTCAGGCAGCGCGGCCGCGTAGTCGAAGTAGGTGGCGTTCCAGCGCAGCTCGCGGCTCTTGGTGTCGTACATGGTAATGGTATACTCTGGGGGGGGAACACACAGCAGCCCGTTACCGGAGGGGCCACGACACCAGCGGAGGTGCTGACCTCATCTAAATCACAACGGACGAATCCTCCCTAAACGGCGCGTGAGAAAGTCCAGGCCGTCCACGTAGGGAGGGAGAGGCCACGGGGAGGAGGACCGGAGCCCCACACGTGTGAGCGAACCTGGACCACAGCCTGTGTCCTTGAACTCAAGGCTCCCAGATCATGAGCAATGTGCTGGTGTTGTTCTAAGCCACTTCAGTTTTTGGGTGGTTTACTATACAGCAATAGAGAGTGGACACCAGAAATCGGTACCCAGGTGAGGGTGCCAGAACAGAAGCCTGAAAGCACTGACTTTGGGACGGGAAGGCAGGTGGAAGCTGGAAGAGCAGTAAGGGAACGGCTGACGGAAGCTGAAAACGATGGCCCAGGTTAGCTGCTGGTGACACAGTTATTAGTTAAGACCACTTCTTGCCATAACTTGAAAAATAGAAAGATTTAAGCAAGTAATGAGCTTGTGGCTCTGACTAAGGAGATTTCCAGGCAGAATGCAGAACACGCCAAATGGTTTCTCTTAACTGCGTGTGGTAGGACACAAGGCCCATAAGCTAAAGAGGAAACCACTCTGTTTTCAAGCTGAATGTAGAGGAAATATAGAGGGTCCAGGACTGATGATCCAGCTGGAAAAGACTCTCAACATAAAAAAATGGCCTTGGGGAGGGACTTTGCAGGTGGTCCAGTGGTTAAGAATCTGCCTGCTAATGCAGGGGACATGGGTTCGATCCCTGGTCTGGGAACTAATATCATACACGCTGCCGGGCAACTAAGCCTGTGTGCCACAACTACTGAAGCTGATGCACCCTGGAGCCTGTGCTCCACAACAAGAGAAACCAGCACTTCGAGAAGCCCCTCACTGTAATGAAGGGTAGTCCCCATCTGCTGCAACTAGAGAAAGCCCACACACTGCAGCAAAGATCCAGCACAGCCAAAATAAATTAATTAATTAAAAGAAAGAGGCCTTAGGGCGAAGATCAGGTTCAGGGGCTTCCAGTAAAAAATGGCTTCAGGGTTAAGGTCAGATCAAAGATGAGGCTGTAAGACCCTCCTCTGAGGCCTCAGAAAGATTCAAAGTCATCCTCCATAGACCTGCTTCCCCTTGTCGCTCCATTTGAGCTGTCCGTTCCACAGCTCTTATGGAGCAGTGGTGGAGGTCAGGGCTGCACCTGTGACATTTGGAAGGCGGGTCCCTGGAGGAAAGGGAGAGAGAGGCCATCCTCTCTCTCCACTCATTCGCTGCAGCCTCTGAGCCCTAGCTACGTGTCAGCCTCACGCCAGGTGTGGAGACTTGGCAGGCAGACAAGACCAAGCCCTGCCCTCAGAATTCCAGAGGTCTAGCTTGGGGGGGGAGGGGGGAGCAAATATGATTTAGAAATGCTTGGCAACAAGAGTTGAGGAGGAGGAGGAGGCTGAAGAGAGAGGAGGTGGGAGATGGTGTAGTGGGGAGGCTGCTGATGCCTGGAAAGGGCCAGCGATGGGCCGTGTGAACAGCTGGATGGTGTGAACAGCTGAGGCTGAGAGCAGGCAGCCACAGAGGTGGGGGCTATATCACAGGAGCTTCATAATCCTCGGGCAATGGGGAGCTTCCAGTGGGTATCATAAAGGGGAACAACATGGAAACCTGAGTGTGGACCAGGCCGCTCTGGGAGCGTTCTAGAGAATGAAGCCTGGAGGCAGAGACCCCAAGGGAAGGCTATTTCAGGTCATTGTTAGAAGTCAGGCAGGCTGCACACGATCAATGGTTCCTTCTTACCTGTTCGCCCCAGATACAGAAGAGAGGTTGATGGGCAGAGGCTGTCTGCAAAGGCTGACGACAGGGTCTGCTGCTTCTCCCCAGTCAGGAGGTCGATAACGTACCAAATGTCCTGCTTTTTACCTGCAGGGTCACAAGGACACGTGGTGGTTAACACTCACCCAACATGGAAAAAAAAAATCCCCGCCAAACCAGCAGCCCAAGATGCTCTCTGAGCTGAGAAACAGGCCTGAGAGTCTCACGATGTTGAAGACACTTCTATGATGCTGTGGGTGACCAGGTTAATGGTAATGTGCAGATAATAAAGCTTCTTGGGCCACTGGGTCCTATAACAACTTAATAACCTAGTCATGGTATAAAAATTTCTCCATGCCTAATAACATAACAACTCACAGATTTTACTGCTCTGATGAGTAGGCTTAAATATGAAAAATCTGGCCTGTTAAGACAAACCTTTTTCCATAGACTAGGATCTATATAAATCCAGAAGTGCACCCAGGGGCTCATCTCCCTGGTAACCATCATTCACACATCTCAACATCCCTACTCATGAGCCCACATGTAAAGAGGACCTACAGACACTGGTTTATAATCTAATTAGTGACTGGGGACTAGAGCTGGTGGCAGCCACATGCTAATGAGGCCAAAGTAATCTCGGCCTCGACCAGTAAGTGACTCCCCGGCCACACGCTACACCCCTCCTCTCGGTCAGCTGATTAAAAGGTATGAACCGGTGGATAGCGTAGCTAAACAACGCAATTAGGAAAACTCAAACCTACGGTGACATACACCAGGGCATCCTGGTAATGGCAAGTTCCTAAGAAAGCTGTTTTATAAATACCCCGTATTAATAATTTTATCATGTTTGTTTATTTTTGGTTGTGCTGGGCCTGCATTGCTGCGTGCAGGCTTTCTCTCGTTGCAGTGCACAGGCTTCTCACTGCAGCGGCTTCTCCTGCTGCGGAGCGTGGGCTCTGGAGCACACGGGCTTTGGTAGCTGCAGCTCCCGGGCTCTAGAGCACAGGCTCCATAATTGTAGTGCCCGGGATTAGCTGTTCCGAGACAGGTGGGATCTTCCCGGATCAGGGATGGAACCTGTGTCTCCTGTATTAGCAGGCGGATCCTTTACCACTGAGCCACCAGGGAAGCCCAGTTCAGGGTATTATTTCCACTATGATTTCAAGATAAACACAGCTCCTGCCTGAAGGTCAGCGCCTTCACTGTGATGTGCACGTTTCTGGTTTATAAGGTCTGTCTTCCAAAGACACGCCTTCTCTCTGCTCACTCGTCTCTTCCTACCTCACTGGCCATGTTTCCTATTTCAAGGGACTTTTGGAAGCCAAGTACCGAGATGCCAGCAAGCTCACAGGGCATGTGAAGCTGCTAAAGCTACGCCTGATTCTAACAGAGGGAGCATACGTGCCAGTCTGCATGTTGGAAACTCGTCCACAATCCTAACTTCCTGCTCCCAGTGACAAATCTTAATATGAAAAAGATCTGAAGATGGAGACAAAACATCACCCCACAGCTGTGGCCAGGATCCCTTTCTGTCTGGCCCGGCGCCCTTCTGGCTACTGTAAGGACCATGACAGTCTGCGTGACCCAGCTACCACTTTAATGGATGGGTCGGGGCAACTGCCACAACTTAGATGCACCCTAAGTAACGAATTGTTGGTCAGAGCTGGAAGATCAGCCAGACAACAGTGACTACAGATGGTGAGAAGATGTTCAGAGGGGCCCGAGCACGGCTCAGAGCACAGAGAAAGCCTGTGTTGATCACCTCCCCTGAATCCCTGGCCAGGGGCTTCCTCATTCTGAAGGTATGGAAAGAAGAGCCCCAGTTTCCTTAGACAAAGACTTAAAATCCAGCCAGGGTCTCCATCCTTGAGACCCAGAAACACACATAAAAAGCTTCCAAGGCATGAGCAGGCTGTAAGCACTTTCAGTTCCTCAGAAAGAAAGCTGCTTTATAAACACAGGATATTATTACTACTATGCTTTCAAGATAAATACAGCTCTCCTTTGTGTCACAAATGCATTTTTATTGACATTTTGGCAGCAACCTGGTTAAAGAAAAGCAGCTGATCTGATGCTTTGAAAGACGTGACCCCTGTAGGTATGAAGGAGGCTTATCTAAGCAAGTTGTTAAGTGCTGTTTTTACCCAATATTCTGATAGCAGGAAATACTAAGAAAGCCCTATAATTAATAGGCAGAGCCTGGCTTCCCTTTCTTGGCTCAGACGATTGTAATTCACTTTAAATTTCATCCAGTTGCTTCTGGGTATGTTGCAATCTGTAAATCGCAGGGGTAGGTCAACACAGCAGCTAAAAGCTTGTTAAATGAGTAACCATATTAATGGTGTTAGGTCTGATCCCAAGTGTGGTGGCAGGGGGAACCCTTTCTTAATTGGTCAGCTAATCCTGGCCTGAACCAGCCCAACCGAGGCAAGAAAGGCCTTCCCCAGAAGGGTGGGTAGAGGAGTGACTGTACACACATCTCCTTTCTTTCAGACCCGCCACCTTCCCAGATTGTGGCATTCGCTTCCAAAAGGGATCAGCGACAGGAACTCTTACCCATGTAGAGAATGCCATCTGAACTTCGGCACGGAGATGCCTGCACCAACTCAGGGATCGTAAAGGGAAGTTTCTTTAAAACAAACCAAAGGAAAAAAAAAAAAAAGGCAAAGCAAAAAAAAAAGTTAACAAGGTCTTGTGCAATGATTACAATTTCACAGCCGTCTGCTTCTGTTACCCAATTCTGCTAAAAAGAGGTGGTACGTGGTGGGGTTTTCCTAACTGGAAACCAAGGAGAAGGGGACACCCTAGGCTCCCTGCACGCTGTGGGCAAGAGTGCAGGGAGCCCAGGCTTCCAGGTCCTCGCTGCCGAACACGCCGGTTCTTCCATGTGACACGCCCCCGGGGGTCTCTAGTCCAGAGCCCTTCTGGGGCTCTTTGACCTTTTCTGAAAAGACACACAAATCTGGAGAGAACGACACAATCTTTGAAATCCTAAGGGTTGGGGGTGGGGAGGGAGGAGGGAGAGTTGCCCTGTCTTGGAAAATTATCCCAGAGCTGCTTAGATGGGGCAGACAGCACTCCTCGGGGCAGGGGGCAACCAGTAGACTACCCTGAAGGGCGGCCTCGAGGGAGAGGAGCAGCCGGCGCTCTGCGGGCAACACAGGAGGGTTTGGGGAAGGAAGAGAGGTTTTGGTGTTTTCTCTAGCAACGAATTCTCCTACTGAAAAACAGAAGAAGATTGGGCTTTTTGGTATTAAAAGGAAGTTATGGTAGGTGCTGGGAAAAGAAACTCAGAGCCGTCCGCATGTTTCAACTGCATTTCATCATAAAAACCGACCCTTCAGAGTTGACAGCTGACATCTGACAAGCTCTCTGGGTTCGAGTTTGTTTCAGAACACTATTTTTGGAACATTCTGTGTTCTTGAAACCATCCCGTGGATACCTGCCTCATGACAACTGTCACCTTTCTTGCCAAGAAAGCAAAGTCAACAGAATTTTCAGGAACCAATAATGCAGATTTTCCTGTCATCCCAGTGTTTAATCTAAGCGTTAGCAGAAAAAATGTGCCCTGGAGAGGCTGTCCTCACTGGGCTTCTTCCAGATGTTTCTGAGTATCAGGATGTTGTTGCAAGGTTTTCAGTCTGGACTGTTTTTCAGTCTGCAGGCTCAGGCTGAGTGCGGCCACCTCAGCCTCCTGATTCGAGGCCCAGGCTGGAAACCACGTTCTTGGAGCTGCTAAACCACACCAAGCGGTTTGCGGGTGGTGGCAAGAGCAGCCTCTGCAAGGTGGGGGTTCATGGAGCACCCCCTCCACCCGGTGCTTTGGCCTTGGGCACATTCCTTCACCTCGCTGGGCAGAGTTTCCACACCTCTACTGTGGAGATGGCCATACGTGTGGGCCCATTCTCTTTCTCAGGAGCTTTTTAAAAAAATCCTGATGACCTAGGTCAATCAAATGGGGACTTTGGGATTGGGACCTAGACAGTATTTTTTAGAGATTGCCAGGTTATTACAACGTCCAGCTAAGGCTGTGAACCTTAAGGTCTGTTCTCAAATGGAGGTAGCAACGGAATGTAACCCCCCACCCCCACCAAGGGGATGTCTACTGAGAGAGTGTACAGCGTTGCAAACTACACTCCCCCCCAGATTAAGAATCACTAAAGTTTGGGGACTTCCCTGGTGGTCCAGAGGTTGAGACTGAGCTTTCACTGCAGCGGGCAAGGGTTTGATCCCTGGTCGGAGAACTAAGATCTTGCATGCCAGGTGGCCAAAAAAAAATTTTTAATGATAATAATAATAATCACTAGATAAGTGAATCCTGTTCCTGAGGGAATTTCACATGCTTCCAGTGTGCTGGCTGAGCCCTGAGAAACTGCTAGGACAGATCAGTGTTTTTGAACTCTGGGCTATACAT
Source organism: Neotragus pygmaeus (assembly GCA_006410875.1). Taxonomy (NCBI): domain Eukaryota; kingdom Metazoa; phylum Chordata; class Mammalia; order Artiodactyla; family Bovidae; genus Neotragus; species Neotragus pygmaeus. Next base: position 1,404,339 of record SJYV01033058.1, read on the forward strand.
TTAAAAGCTCATCAAGGAAGCTGTGAAAAGACACTTTTGCCCAGGCCCCAGTCTGGACCCCCTGATTCAGAATCCCAGAATCTTTTGTAAGTTCTCAGATGATCTTGATGTACAGCTGCGGTTGAAGACAGGGATCTAGAACCTCCGGAGCACCAAGAAGCTAGATACACTCACCGTCAGGCCTTCATTGTTCTTGCCCCCAAGCGTGTACAGGCTGCCGTCATTGGGATCAGGGAGGAAGGCAGGCCTGCAGATCAAGCAGTAAGTATTAGTGACACATTACAGCCCGGGGCACAGAATAAAATACCAAAGCAAGGCAAAACCGTGATGGGTGTGTGGGTGTGTGGGTGTGTGTGTGTGTGTGTGTGTGTGTGTGTGTGTGTGTGTGTGTGTAAAACAATTCCATCCACTTCTTTTTCATCTTAGCCACAGATAATAAAAGATCTTTCTGGTAATCTCCAATGATCCCCAACTTTTTTGGTACCAGGGACCAGTTCTGCAGGTGACAATTTTTCCATGGATGGTGGGGTGGTGGGTAGGGGGGAGGGTGTGGTTCAGGATGATTCAAGTGTATTCCATTTATCGTGCACTTTATTTCTATTATTATTACATCAGCTCCACCTCAGATCATCAGGCATTAGATCTCAGAGGCTGGAGACCCCTGGTCTATACTATACTTGGCGTGGGAAAAAAAAAAAAAACAACCAACCTGCAGTGGAAAACTAGTCCAAAACCACAGAGGAGTAAATCATCATTTGGTCAAAGCCCACTGGCTAAAGGTACAATAAGGGGAAAGGACCCAGCAAGCCTGCTTTTCAGTTTCCAAGTCAGCTGCACACAGGACCTCAAAAATTAATGTTTAATAGCATGGCATGGCACCTAAACAGGGAGAGCAAACGTGTCTTTGCTGTTCCACAAACAGTTGCTTATAGGAGCAACAAAAGCTTGACATGAGAAAGAAGCTGCCAAGGGGACGGGTTAGGTTCTCATCGGCTGCTTCTCAGGAAGCAGGCTCAAGGGGCTCTTTTGTGACGCTAACCTGCTAACCAGTGAATGACGACCAGTCACGCAGAAACCCCTGGCTGAATCTTCTCTCCCAGCTTAGAGCATCATTTGAGGCTCTTAGAGATGCCATCCAAACTTTTACTCCAACACACACATTCTAATAACAAGTCATTTTCTTGTCTCCTCTCTACAGTTTTGCCCTTTTGAGAACTCTGGAAGTTTAAGCTCAAAACCCACCTTAAATTACATCTCAAAGAAGCCTTTCTAACACCCCTGCCTCCCCACCTCGCCCATCAAGGAACTGACTACCCTTTTCCCAACACAGGCTTCTTTCAAAGTACCCATGAGTCATTTGTTCTCATTTTACTTAATATTAATATCGATGTATACATGTGCTCCCAGCAACTAGCTTCATACACAGAGTAAAACAGAAACTGAATCAAAGCGAAGTGTGCAGCAAATCAGAACACTTACTCTTCCACGTGTGTTGGAACCTGCAGGACTGGATCTGTGCAAAAGAACAGCAAAGGCAGAGTCAGATTCTAAAATGTCAAGATTTCTAGAGTTCCTAGGACCGGCTCACAAAATGGACCAATAAATTTATCTACACGAGAAAACGTAGGTGAAGGCACTTTAGAAAACTCACACAAAAACACTAA
>SJYV01033058.1:1410602-1456884 GCA_006410875.1 Neotragus pygmaeus
AAAAAAAAAAAAAAAAACAAACCAGTCACCTTCATGTGAAAGGAAACAGTGGCCTAACCCTAAGGCTATAAACAAATGCTGCTACAAAATAAGCCTCTCTGTCTATCTGGAAACCGATAAGGATGAAAGCCATCTCACCAAGCTGTTTTACTTTCGGAAAGGGCAGGAAAAAAAAGAGTTACTTTACCAGTGTAAAAATGGGTGTTATTCGAGGGAAAGGTAAAAATATCAGAAGAGGTGGTGGGGGGGTGGAGCTGAAATCAGTGTTTGGTCTCCAAGATTAAGACAGAAACAGATCTGCCCACTTCTCCCCTAGAAGCGGCCACTGGACTCGGCTCCCCTGGCGGGTCCATTTCAGGCCTGATTTACTCCAGGAGAAACCTGGCGAGGTGCGGTGACACACATGGCTCCTGTTCTGTGCTGATGGAATCCTCCTCTTCAACCCGAGGCAGAAATGACCCAAGACAGACGTAAACATGTTTATTTCCAAACGAAGTGAGTCTTCATCTTTCCAAGAATACCTTTTTCACCATCCTCTCTCGAACCTCCTACCTCTCCTCTGCACCGGGCCCTGACTGCACACTGGACTCTGCTCCCTTCCTGAGCCCCGGGCCTCCGGGTCTCTGTCCATCAGCACCCACAGCTCTACCCTTCCGGCTGCTTCACCACCCTGCGGGCGATCCCGATCCCACGAGCCTGCTGCTGCCCCCGCCGCGGGGTTCGACACCCCCTCCCCCAGTCTCTCCACTTCCTGGTCTCCTGGCCCTGCAGTACTGCCAGATTTTCACTCATCTCTCTCCCCCTCTCTTCCGTCTACTCCCCTCCCCTCTCTCTCCCTCTTCTTACTCCAACAGGGAAGAACTTTTCCTGGCTCTCCTCTCAGTTCTCTCTGAGAGCACACCCATCTCTGTAGCTTCAACCATAAGCACAACAGGGAAGTTCTAGGTCCCCATCTCTCAAACTCTTCTTTCTGGACCCACTGGACATTTCCACCATCTCCTGCCAGCACCTCAACCACCACTTGCCCAAATCACACCCTCCATCATTCTCTCCAGACTGGCTTGGCTACCCTGTTCTCCTAGGAGATAGGCAGTCCTCAGACCACACTGCTGACGCTCATTTCCTCTGCAGAACCTGCCATTGGATGTCAGACTCTCTGGTCTATTTCATCACTCTTTTTCCTACTTCCAGCATCTTTTAAGCATCACTGGAACTTGTCTTTCAAGAGCTCCCTTTTCTCCTAGTCTGTGTGCGCTTTGGGATCAGAAAAACCTAGGATTAAATCCAAGCTCTGCCACTCAACAGCTGAGTGACCTCAGCAAAGTTTCTTACCCTCTCTGAGCCTCAGTTTCCTTGTCAGTAAAGAAAAAAATAAAGAGACAGAGATAATAACACCAAACTCGAGGGGCAACTTTCTGTTAATTAAATAAGGTTAAAGATATCTTAAGATTGTAAGTCACTGCCTTGACATAGAGGATCAGATAATGCCTCTCTGCCACTCACAATCCACTGACGGGTATTTTGTTGCCCAGTAGAGGCCAACGTTCACTCAGTGAACATCTGTGAGTCCACGCAACCCCACACCCACCCTGGCAGTCTCCCATGATTTCTTTCTTATTCTGTTCCAGCCATGCTGGAATACAGGCTACTCTTGGACTACTGCCAAGTCTAAACCTGCCTTGGGGCCTTTGCGTATGCTGTTCCCTGTGCCAAGGTCTTTGATCAAACATCACCATCTCAGAGAGGCCTTCCATGACCACTTCCTACATCCCCCCCCCACCCCCCCCCCCCCGGANGGTTGTGTTATTTGGCTACACCACACAGCTTGTGGGATTTAGTTCCCAGATCAGGGATTGAACCCATGCCCTTGGCAGTGAGATCTGGGAGCCCTAACATTGGACTGCCAGGGAATTCCCTCAAGTGGCAACTGAAATGCATCACAGCAAAGGCCCCCAACTCAGCTGGGCAAAGGAAAGCAGTGCAATCTAACACTGAAGCTACTAGGGCTCAACACTCGTGGAGGACTGCTGTGTTTCTCTTAAAAGTCTAGAACTTTAGCTACCATGCCCTGAGCGCTGACTGTGTGCCCGGGGCCCCTCAGCACATGGGGAGCCACAGGCCTTAAGCATTCAAGGCTCTGCAAAACCTGGGCCTAACTCTTCTCCATCGCAACTCTTTCCAGAACTCAGCCCTTGATTTCCTGTCTGTCTCTGAGGTCACCATCACTTGCCCCAACTCTGTCTACCTCTGCCCAGCCTTCAAATGCCTCTTTCTCCAGGAAATCAGAAACGGGGCGCCCACTGCACTTGGCACTTAGCGCATTTCTCAGGCAACAGGTTCTTAATTGCATGTGGCCTCTCTGGTTCTTAGAGATCTGGGGGCTGGATTGAATTTTAAGCACTTTGTAGGGCAGGGACCATCTATTTTGTTTCTTGAGAAATACACATGGGAAAGTGCCTGGGGCTTATGACAGTTCAAGGAATAATCACAGCGTGCACTCCAGTGTAAATGCTGCCTGAGTCTTTGCTTGCCTCCTACTCAGCAGGTACGGCTGTCTGTAGAATGTAAGGAAGTCGATAATTTAAGATATCCAATATTGCACATGGAATGCAGTCACTCAGATAAGTTTATCTTAATGAGAAGGGCTTTTCCACACAGAAACCTACATGATAAAAGCGAAAAAGAGCTGCCCAGGTGTAGCTCTGTTTGTTCACTCACACTTAAAAATTATTCACATTTACGGGAAAAAAATGATACGGCGTTTGCTTCCAAATGATGGAGATGGGGGAGCAGACTGGCACGTGTGAGTCGTCACTGAAGCTGGATATCTGAGGCTTTCATACTATTCTCTTTACTTTTGCATATGTTGAAGTTTTTCTAAAATGAAAAAAAAATTTTAAGAAGAGAAGCTAAAAAAAAGAGCTATTTAAGGAATACCTTTCTGGGAGGGAGGTGGAAGTGTGAGGGGGTGGGGTATGATGTGGCGGGGAGGGTCTGCAAAGAAAGACTTGTTCTTCCTGCCCACCCTCAGCTGTAGCATGAATCTTGACAGCCTGATCCTGTAATGTCCCAGGGCTGGAGGAGAGAAGAGAAGCCCAGGGAGGAGCATGAGGGGCCCTGTCAGCACCATTTCAGGCTTCCCTCAACACAGAAAAATCTCTCCGATGAAATCAGTCACCATTTGAGTTCACTGCTTCCGACCAGAGTTTGGGGCAGATGGCCTCTCTCTGCAGGTAACTCTGGGCCGACTCACTGTCACGTGGGAAGAAATCAGATCGCTTTGATTACAGAGGCTGCAAGAACAGGCTGCCCATCTGACTGGAGCTCAAGGAGCCCTGTGGAATCCTTCTCCGTCCCTAGATGAGCGCCGATATTTCTGGAACACGTTGCTTCTCCGGTGGAATGTAGGTGGATGCACGGTTTACTGTCTTTCCAAAGCACCACCTCCCCGCTGCCCCAGACGCAGCCCGCATTTAAAAAGAGCCCCAGGGCTTTCCCGGTGGTCCAGTGGTTAAGAATCCGCCTTGCAATGCAGGGGACTCGGGTTCGGTTCCAGGTCAGGACTAAGATTCCCACACACCTCAGAGCAACTACGAGCCCACACGCTCTGGAGCCTGAGAGCCACAGCTGGAGAGTCCAGGCGCCGAAAGGAAGGATCCCATGTGACCCAACTGAGATCCTGCGTGCAGCAACTAAGACCAGATGCAGCCGAATAAATATCAAAGAGGAGAAACAGCCTCAGGACCTGCCTGGTGGTCCATTGGTCAAGAGTCCGCCTTGCAATGCCACGGATGTGGGCTCGATCCCTGGTCAAGGAACTAAGATCCCACATGCTGCAAGGCAACTAAGCCCTCGAGCCACAACTCGAGGGCCTGCATGACGCAACTAGAGTCTGTGTACTACAACAATGACAACAGCAGCCGAAATCCCACGTTTGATGCGAGAGAGATCCCCCATGCTGCAACTAAGGCCTGATGCAGCCAAATAGATAAATAAATATTAAAAGACACAAACCAGCCTCCTCTCTGACTGGAAGACCTCTCCAGGTGCAAGTAAGACGGATTGTTGGCTAGAAACTCTGCAAACCAGACCCTTCTCAGTGCACCTCTAGCAGTGACCAGAAATGTCCTGGGTTGGCCCTCTTGAAAGGGATTTAAGGACTGAAAGACCACAGATGAAGTCCCAGCTGCTCTATGCTCCCTGTAAGCCTCCCCGTATACCCAGTCTTTGAGAGCCTCCTTCCTTCTAAGAGCAAAACGAGAAAGGGTGGACGGTAGGCGGAGAGACTGTGGAGAAGAAAGGAGTGAAAACCTCGGGATGTGGTGCGGTGTGCACTAAGGAGGAAGCAGCCGGGGGCTTTTGAGAAGAGAAACGTGGTACAAGACTCTGAAGGCAGGTGAAGACAGGCAGGCACCAGGGGACAAAAGGGGATGTGAGAGAGGAGGAAGCACAAAGGCAGGGTGGCGAGGGGGATGTCCCTGGTGGTCCAGTGGTTAGGGCTCTGCATTTCCAGTGCAGAGGTGAGAGGCGTCAATCCCTGATTGGGGAACTAAGATTTCATATGTCACGTGGTGCAGCCAAAAAGCAACAGCAAGAAGAAAACAAACAAAGAAAAAACCAACGGGTAGTGAGGAAGGCAATGCCATAACCCCAGTAAGATAGTCTGAGACAGTTTGGGGGTGGGATGGGGAAAAAGAGGGGTGGTCAGAACCAAACAGGAGGGAAAAAAAAAATCAACAGGACTTAGTCCCAATCAGAAAAATGAAGTGAAGAAATGGAATGAGTTTAAGAGGACATGGAGATTTTAATCCCAACTGACAGTGAAGCTAGCTTGGTTAGCCTGCATGCAAAAAGCTGCCATTTCCTCAAGAAAATGCTTAAGGGTCTAATACCCCCCCTTTTTTTTTTAATAAAAATTATTGGTAGAAACAAGGTCATTCACCACTCCCCCCACCTTAACTCAAAACTTAAGTCTCCTCAATATGGTCCATGCACTCAAGTGAACCAATTAGGGACTCCTCCTCCCCAACGGTGGCTCATTTCCTTCCTCCAGAGGGAAGGAACTTGGGTAATCTGTGCCCTAAACTCCCATGAAAGTTGTCAGGTCAAAGTTGTAGGGCAGCAAGTCTCAAACTTTCCTCAAAGTTCAGCTTTCATGACAAGAGCGTTTTAAAATAGATCTCTGCTCAGAAGCTCTTAAAATCCACAGTGAAATTCCAAATTTTATCAGAACTAGGGGGAGGATGCCATAAGCTTTCTTTCAGGGTAATCTCTACAAAGGGCTCCCCTGGTGGCTCAGCAGTAAAGAACCCACCTGCCAGAGCAGGAGACGTGGGTTTGAACCCTGGGTAAGGAAGACCCCCTAGAGAAGGGGATGGCAGCCCTCCCCCATATTCTTGTCTGTAGAATCCCATGGACGGAGGAGCCTGGCGGGGTACAGTCCACAGGGCCACAAAAGAGTCAGATAGGACTTAGCAACCAAACAACGACAATCTCTGCAAGTCATCAAATGTCATGTTTGATGAAGAGAATCCTGTAGAAATACCAACATAATCTGAAAAACCAGCCATGGTACCAAAGGCTGTCAAATGCTAAGGTCTCATCCTTGCCTTGGCAGAAGTAACTCAGGCCGAAAAACACACCCTGCATGCTGCAACCAACCATGAAGGAATTCAAGCTATAATCAACTGTGAAGGAGGACAAGACAATTTAATGCTTGGGACTCGGTCCCAGTGCCTCTCAGGATGTCATTAACTTCACAGAGTTCAATTCTGGAACAATGAGAGTGTTCACCCAAAGGTAAGTAAGAGGATGGTAACTAAGTCGCAGCCAAAACTGGCCTTTTATCCTAAGCTTCAATATTCACAACTGTATTCCGAAACACACCAGGCAACACTGCAGAGAATGCCTGCTGGAGCTGAAATCGATGCTACTGTGTGTGATGACCGCTATTATTTTTTTTTTTGGCGGGGGTGGGGGGGGCATGTGGGATCTTACTTTCTCAACCAAGGATTGAATCTGAGTCCCCTGCAATGGAAACACTGAGTCTTAACCACTGGACCACCAGGGACGTCCCATGACCACTATTTCCAAGAGCCCTTCCATGACATGAGACATATTGCTCCGAGGCAAACCCCAGGCATGTGGGAGGGACGTGAATGCAGGCACAGATACACGAGGCTGTGTACCAGCTGGTGCTCACTGAAGCTGAGTGATGGGTACAAGAGTGTTCATTAGATCATCATTTCTGTCTGTGTATGTTTAGACTCTCTTGATAAAAGCAAAACACTCAAAAAAAGAAGATACCTTTTCAAGAGACTCAAAAGCAGAAAAGCCTTTCTCACAGCCCCTCTCAGAAACTTAATTTTTAGTCCTCCAAATAAACACTTTTCTGTACTTCGGCAATTAGGGAAAGGCAGTGATGGTGTATCTTAAGCCTAGAAAATTCCTTAAGAGAAAATAGATTAGAACTACTAACGAAACGTCGCCCCCTTTCCCAACCTCCGTTCTCTTGAGTGTCACAGAGTTTTCTCTCAAGCCTCTGAGGGTGGCTCGCTGACACTCCAGGGGAACACGAACCCTGCCTGAAGAACAGGAGAGAAAACCAACTGCAGAAAGTCATGAAGAGCCATGTGCAGCTCAAGATTAGAAAGTGGAACTAGAAANACAGAGTTTTCTCTCAAGCCTCTGAGGGTGGCTCGCTGACACTCCAGGGGAACACGAACCCTGCCTGAAGAACAGGAGAGAAAACCAACTGCAGAAAGTCATGAAGAGCCATGTGCAGCTCAAGATTAGAAAGTGGAACTAGAAACTTCCATGATGACAGATCCTGGGGAGGCAAAGCCCGCCTCGCCCGCTTCTCCCTGGGGCCCGAGCCGGCACTGGGTGTCTTAGAAATTTACTGAGACCCCTTCCTTCAAGGAGTTAGAAATCCACTAGGAGGACAAGCATAGCCAAAAGTCCCCAGGAAGCAGCAGGTGCTGGTACAGAGGCTTCCGCGAGCTGCCTCTGGAGCCTGATGAGGGAGGGGCTCGCCCTGCAGCAGGAGTCCAGGAGGTGAGCTCGGAAGGGGTCTTAATGGATGGAAGGGGGCCTGGGCAACACTGCAGGCCGCTGGTGGGGAGGTCTCCGAGAGCTGGCAGCAATGAGCAGCTGAGGCTGGAGAGGTGGGTGACAGCCCGACTGTGAAGGGGCTGACAGGTGTGATCAGGAGCCAGACCTCACCCTGGGGCCTGGTGCTTCTCCAGCTGACTGTGGGGAAGGGCCAGCTGTTGAAAAGTCCAACCCCCCAGGAATGAGGCTTCCGCTCCCTTTTGTACTTCTCTCCTCATGGGCGAGGAACATGGGTGGGCAGACCACACTCGGAGTAGCACCGTGATGGACAACACCTGGAGCAACGCTTCTCAGCAGGGGTGCAGCGTGGTCTGGGCAGTCATTTCAGAGGGTGTGTCCGCGGCTGTGTGCTGGGTGATGGGGAGGGTGAGGCAAGCAGCGGGGATGGTGGTCAGCAAGCTGCTGCACAGATCCAGGAAGTGCATGTGGAGAGCTGGGCTAAGACACTGGCAAGGGGGACCAGGAGGAGGGGACAGGTTTGGGAGACCCTCCATGAGTCCATGTGGCGGGACTGGGTGGCCCATACTGTCAACACAGGTAGGAGCTATGAACAGAGGCACAGGGTTGGAAATTCACGGGAGAAGACGTTCTTCAGGCTTCAAATAACTAATTTTGTTTTTAATCCTTCCCTCATAAGAAATCTCCAATATTAACCATTTAGGGGGCATCTCAGGAGTTTGGACCTCTCTGGCTACAAGGGTAGCATATTTCTATAGTTAGTAAAGAATGGTTCCGAGGACTTCCCTGGTGGTCCCGTGGCTAAGACTCCACACTCCCAGTGTAGCGGGCCTGGGTTCGATTCCTGGTCAGGGGACTAGATCCCACACGCCGGAACTAAGCATTCTAATGCTGAAACTAAAAGATGCTCTGTGTGCCACAACTAAGACCCCGAGCAGCCAAGTAAATAAATTTTTTTTTTTTTAAAGATATGGTTCTAAATTAGACCTAGTCCTCTGGACCTTTTATTACAGGAAAGGAGATGGAAGGGAATGGGAGTGGGGGTTGCTACAGAACCATCTGCAGTTTGATGAAGATCTGAGTGTCAGACTCACCAGCCTTGGCAATAACAAAGACAGTCTTTTAATTCCACCAGGCCAAGGCAAGCTTTGTGAAACGAATCTAACCCAGAACATGACAGCGATGTTCTCAGTTTATGTCTGGGCTGGGAGTGCAGAAATGAAACACACTCAGTCATGTTCAGTAGTGAAATTCAGAGACAGACAGTGGTGCTGCTGCAGTTACAAAATCACAGCTTACTGGGATCACACCTATGGGAAAATGCCAGGACTCAAATCTGTTTCCGAAAACAAACAGAACTTGTTTTCTGTACCAAGTGGAGTTTGCTGCTGTGATGTGAGAAATCTCCATTTCTGGGAACAGCAACACATGTTTGGTTGAGGAACAAAAGCACCTGCCAAAACCATTCTGTGGATAGAAATTAAAAAAAAATAAAAAATAAATCACTCCCAGTTTCTCGGTCCCTGAAAAAAGTAAACAGTTAGGAAACCACAAAATGGAATAATAGGTCAGTGCTCTGCAGAACCCCAGCTTGATGACTTGGAGGTGTCTGTCTGCAACAGCAAGTTTTTCCATTTCAATCTGACTCGCTACCGCCACTCGGGCCCAAGCCCGCACCCTCCCCTGCCTGGACTGGTGCAGCAGCCTCCACAGCGCTTATCGCCACTATGTACCTTATCTCCTTATCTGATTCCCCCATAGAATGAAAGCTCCATGAGGGCAAGGATTCTGGGTCTAGAAGAGTAGCTGGATACATTTATAAATCTACTCATGTATTTTCCACTGTCTCCCAGAGCTTGCTCAAATCTACATGTGTCAGTAATCTCATCCTCTGCTGCTCCCTTCTTTTGCCTTCCATCTTTCCCAGCATCAGGGTTGGAAAACCAAAGAGTTGGCTCTTAGCATCAGGTGGCCAATGTATTGGAGCTTCAGCNCAATTCTGGTTTCCTTGGTGTGTATGCCCAGCAGTGGGATTGCTGGGTCATAAAGCAGTTCTATTTGCTTAAATATTAGACAGCATATCCATTGCTAAAACAGACATGGATTTAAGTGTGATATAATAGCTTGAAAGTTTTCTTTAAAAAAATTAGAAGAGAAAGCTTTTTATAGCAAAGACGGAAATCAGAGACCTCAATTATTTGTGCAATACTTTTTAAAGGATTAAATGATGTGTTCATGTGCATGCTTGGATGAGACTGGAAAAAATGGCTAATATCTATGTGGCTGTAGTTAATATAAATGCAATGGCAATAGAAAACTGTTGATTGAGATTTTATATCATGTGCTAAGAACTTGAATGGAATTTTGCAGTTTTTTCTCATTAAATCCTCACAGAAGACCTTTGGTGTACTGTGTATTAATTGATTTTTATTAATGAGAGAAAAGGAGCCTGAATGATTAAATGTATTTTTACACATCACAGTTCACTGAAATTCAGAACAAGAGTCTCTCACTTTAAAGCCTGTATTTTTTCTCTAGATCATGTATTGTTATCTGTATTATGTTTCTCTCATACCACTGCTTCAGTCATATCCTACACCATTGTTTAGCAAGGGCAAATCTTTGAAATGATATGCCAAAAAAATGAAATTGTACTTTAATCTCACCATTTTTCCTATTGTAAATTGGAAGTAATTATCCACAACCTGTCAACATTATGTATCTTTATACAGCAATTATGATAATAGTATGAAAAAGTATAAGCATTTTACAGATTCTAAGAAGATGGGAAGTGAAAGATGTAATACTTAAATTATTTGTTTTCATTGTTGTCATATTTGGAACTATTTCTATTCTTTAAAAGAATTATACAAATGACATCTGACCTGTGTTCCTGCTAAGATTCATAAAAGTCTTCTTTGGGTAAGATATTTCTCACAACACAATAATCATAACAAATAAGGCAATAAAGGAGAAATGATTTTTCTGGTATTATCAGCACTTTAAATATTTTATTTGGAATATACATCTTTAACTTGAGCTTCCCAGGTGGTTAAGTGGTAAGGGAACTGCCTACAATACAGGAGAAGCAGGTTCAATCCCTGGGTCGGGAAGATCCCTTGGAGAAGGAAATCACAACCCACTCCAGTATTCTTGCCTGGGAAATCCCATGGACAGAGGAGCCCAGAGGACTACAGTTCATAGGATTGCAAAAGAGTCAGACATGACTTAGTGACTAAACACAACACTTGTCTTTAATTTACACTCCTACATGCCATAATGAGGCTAAAGATGATGAATTTTTCTGCCTTTTCATAGTTTATTCCATAGCTTCTATTTTTGTTGCTATTGTTTTATCATTAGTTTAGCTGTTACTTGCTTGCTTAGACTAGCCACTATTGGTTGATATTTAAGAAACAATATTTCATACATCATTGGTGAGAAGATAATGTGGAACAAGCTTTGTCAGTTTGGGAATTTGGCAGTATGTGCCAAAAGCTCAAATTATTTGCCAGGAGATATAATCTCCATGGGGATAGAGACTTTGGCAGTATCTGCAAGGGAACTGAGATGGATACCAGCCACTATACACTTGGCCCTCCATATCCGTGGGTCATACTTCTGAAGATCTATTGAACCATGGGTTGAATTTATTTTTTAAAATTCCAGAAAACTTGAATTTGCTGCATACTGGTAACCATTTACATAGCATTTTTATTGCAATGGCAACTATTTTTATAGCATGTACAGTGTATTAAGCATTATAAGTAATCTGCCTGCCTGCTAAGTTGCTTCAGTCACATCTGACTCTTTGCAACCCTACCTATATACTNGTCTAGGTTTGTCATAGCTTTCCTTCCAAGGAGCAAGCACCTTTTAATTTCATGGCTGCAGTCACCATCCGCAGTGATTTTAGAGCCCAAGAAAAGAAAATCTGTCACTACTTCCATGTTTTCCCCTTCTATTTGCCATGAAGAGGTGGAACCAGATGCCATGATCTTAGGGTTTAAAAATTTTTTTTTCATTCTCCTTTCATTTACATATTAATGGTTTTGAAATCTTTAGTTATAACTGCAAGATTAAAATTAAATTAAAAATTCAGGGTCTCTATATGTTACCATCTTTAATCTTGTATAAAAATCTACAGAGAGAGAAGGAATTCCCTGGTGGTCCAGTGGTTAAGCCTCCATGCTTCCTCTGCAGAGGGAATGGGTTCACTCCCTGATTGGGGACCTAAGATCCCACAAGCTACACAGCCAAAAAAAAAAGGGGGTGGGGGGGCGGCTACCAATACTAGCCAGGGCTGAATTTAGCTAAAATGAGCCAATCTATTCTCAGAAAAACGATGAGACTTAGAACATACTGAAATTTCACTCAATTAAATTGAACCGAATTTCATTACTTGAAATTCCTAGGTCTTAATCAACTTTCTCTAATTCTGCCCACAAGTGTCTTTTAACTCTGCCTGCTCTGCCTACCTAACCAGTTGCTGGGCTCCCCGATTCTATTTCTGGCAGGCCTCTCATCCTCCCCACCTCTTCCCTTTTCCCTGCCCCCTTCCTCAGGTCTGCCTCCCATCTCTGGTCGCACACAGTGCTGCTGGATTAATTTGGAAGCAGCAGCACCTGTTGAGTCACTCACCTGCTCAGGCATGTGATTGGCTCCCAACTTCCTGTTCCCTCAAGTACAAATGCCTCAGAGCTGCCACAGGCCTCAACATCCCCTCTGTCTGCCTCCCTCCACCTCCATCGCTAAGCCCTTCCCAAACCAGACCTGTCCCCACACCCCAGACTGGTGCCCTTGTTCCCCGCCAGGCTTCCACCCAACTGCAGCGTGATGCATCCACCAAGGCTCAGCTCCGCACACGGAGCCTGGCTTCCTCCCGACTGCAGCATGATGCTTCCACCAAGGCTCAGCTCCGCACACGGAGCCTGGCTTCCTCCCGACTGCAGCATGATGCTTCCACCAAGGCTCAGCTCCGCACATGGAGCCTTTCCTGGCCCAGCTGGAACAGTTTCCTAGCACCTCTCTGCGGTGGTTATAAGGCTGCTTCCCGGCTGAACTTCTGTATGCTTGTCATGTTTCCCTCCCGACTGTGGGCTCCTTGAGGGTAGAGGCTGTCTTTTTCCTCTTACAGTATCTTTCACAGGTAGAGTTTAGAGTTCTCTAAACTTGCGTTAAACTTGAAAGGAGACAAGGGACTTCCCTGGTGGTCCAGTGGTTGAGAATCCGCCTGCCAACACAGGGGACACAGGTTCCATCCCTGGAAACCTAGCTCGCACGTGCCACGGGGCAACTAAGCCTGTGCCCCACCGTAAAAGACCCCACGTGCCACAACTAAGACCCGATGCAGCCAAACAAATACTTATAAAGTATCTTTAAAAAATAAACAAACAAACAAAAGGAGGCAGGTTCTTCCAGCTCTAAATTACAGGAGAGAACAGATTGTTTCTTATGTTTGGCTGAGTAACAAACAAGGCAGGACACAGTTTTGCTGGCTATAGGCAAGGCTACTTGCAGAAATTAAGACTTAGAGATCGTTCTAAAACAATACACGCAGGGGAAAAGCAAAGCAGAAGAATGAAGTGGCTTGGGGGCAAAAATGTCGTGCCTAGGAATACTGGAACTGAGGGACCAGCCCTCATATTTAAAGCAAAAATGTTTATCTCAATCCTTTTGTGACTTGTTGATTTTCATCTCTGGACAAACTCAGACATTCTGAAATATAAAGAATTCTGCTTAAACATGAGAGCACAGATAATACTCGGAGAGCCTGTAAGGTCCTGCCAAAACTGGGCTCTCCCATCTTGTGGGCTCTCGCTCCTGAGGGACCTGGTCCTTTCCATCACTTAAAGAACTTGCTGATCCAAGCTGGCCCGGACAGGTGGGGCAGGGCAGTCTGTGGTTATCTCGCTGCCAGGATCTGTGTACGGCAACCAGGTTGGCTGCTGAATGGACAAGATGATATGTGACCTTCTGATATATGCTAATATTTTTCCAACTAAAAACACTGTTTTGAAACATTTTATTAATGAAGGAAAAACATTTGCTGTGTTCAAGAGAATAATGAGTCATGGCTTAGGGATGAAAGAGAACATACCAGTCAGACCTGAATCTACGGCCAATGAAGAATTACGATAGGATGGAATAAAAGAGATGACTCTGAAAGCCCCTAGTCCTGGGATTTGCCTGGCTTTTATCCAGGAAGATTACTTTGGGAACTGAATACGATTTCCCAGCTGTAGGGAGTCCATGCTGCCCACCGTCACCAGGAACACGAGATCATAAAATGGAAGCTTGGTAGAGTAGGTAAGAAACAGCCTCTGCCTTCCACCTCCCTCAATGGACAGAGCTAATAAAGTGACTGACTTAGATGAATGTCAAATCTTACAGCCCTCAGTTATTCCAGCCTCTATAAAAACAAAATGAGTAATTTGAGGTTAGAGAAGATAGCTTCTTGTAATTATGATTACAAGATTCTAATCATTAGAACTTAAAAAAAAAAATTACTGTAGCATGTCTTCGTAAAGAACTATTCATAGAAAAGCCTAGAGCCATTTATACACGAAATCTAGACAACTGTAAAGAAATAATAATAATAAAAAAGATAAAGCTTGTCTCAATTGATGCCCTGAGCAGATAATCACAATTGGAGTTGTAAACATACCCTTTGTGTACACTTCGTCTCTTCTCTTTGACTCTGTTATCTTTTTTTTAGTTTATTAAAATCATGTATAACTGTTTCTCTCTTTTTCTGGAATGTTTCCTCAGAAGCAGATGAGCAAACGTCCATGTTACCCCAGGACCAAATCCCAGTTACCTTCTTTTAAAGTCCATTTGATGGAGCCTGTCCTCTTGCTGACGGCATGCAGACTTCCATCCAACGTTGACACAAACAGCAAGGTTTCAGGAAGTGTCACCGTGCTGGGACTCCCAGAAACCTGCAGTGAGAGGTAGAAGAATCGATGTGGTCAGTATGATCCTTCTTCTTGGGTGTGCACAACCACAGACCAGCCCCTCCCTTACCTGAAAAGTTATCCTTCTAAGATCCACCACGTCACAGACGAAGAAACCGAGGTTGACGAGCTGAAGTTCCCATCAAGGGCATGTGTCTGGACAACAGCTGGTTTAGGACTAGAACCAGATCGCCTTGTTCTATCTGAGTAGCAGTCCTTCCCACACAAGGGCTAATGACCTAACATGTCAGGGACGGGGGACTCTGAAATAGTCCAAGGCCAGCCTCCACTGAAACAGATGGGGAGAGTATGTATGCTCAGCTTTGAGTTCCTTCTCCTGGTTATATTTTACTTTCTGAAACCTGGTTATCTTGCAAGACTCCATGCTAAAGTAGAATGCCAACACACCGACACGCAACTTAGGAAATTTTAAAAGGCAAGGAATCTGGCTCAGTGGTAAAGAATCCGCCTGCAACACGGGAGACTTGGGTTCGATCCCTGGGTCGGGAAGATCCCCTGGAGAAGGGAATGGCAACCTACTCCAGTATTCTTGCCTGGGAAATCCCACGGACAGAGAAGCCTGGTGGGCTACAGTTCATGGGGTTGCAAAAGAGTCAGACACAACTTAGCGACTCAACAACAAACAATAACAAAGAATTTGGGGAAATATTTAAAGCAAAATAGGAAAAACAGCTCTCATTATAGGAAGAGTTTATATAATAGTAAACACCAAGATTTTGAGAGAGACATATCATAAAAGAAAATGTATGACTCGGGGAGTTCAACTTGGTGCTCTGTGACAACTTAGAGGGATGAGATGGGGTGGGAGGTAGGAGGGAGGTTCAAGAGGAAGGAGACGCATATATACTTATGATTGATTCATGCTGATGTATGGCAGAAAGCAACACAATATTGCAAAGCAATTACCCTCCAATTAAAAATAAATTTTTAAAAAATTCACCATAACAACCCAATTATTCTTCACATAATAAAATGCAATTTAAATTAAAATGTACCTTTTATCTTTAATGAATTTTAAAAATATTTTACAGAAAATAACCAAAGGTAGTGAAATTCACTTTCTCATCCACTACCGATTGGCAATGAAAATTATATTAGTGCAATCTTTCTGGAAAGCATAAAAGTATCCATGCTTTTGACTCTGTAGTTCCCCTTCTACATCCTAAAGAAGTCCAGCTACGGGAAAAGCTCGTTGCACAATGATACTCAGCAAAACCCATCTACAAACACACAAAAAACAGGAAAGACCTGAACTCTTCTCAATGGCTGAAACAAATTAGGACACAAACAGTCAATGGGATATCATGTAATCATTAAAACGGCCCTTGGAAGGATCGACGATATAGAGAAAACCTTGTGTTGTCACATGAAAACCATAGAATCCAAAATTTAATGTTCGGCTGTGGTTATAATTAACTGGACAGTTCTTTGTTTTTTTTGCTTGCCTGTCCTCTAGGTTTGCTAGGAACTGTACACTCATCCATGGTTTCCATGGGAGCAAATGTGTGCATGTGTGCAGGCACATGTGCAAGCAGGCAATAGCTGGTACGGTTTCCTAGGATAACTCCCTTCTGAAGTCTGGGTCCACTCAGCAATGCCACCTGTAATGAGATTTTCTCTTCTTTGTCACTGTACTGTCACACCAATCAGCTGGTTCCTGCAAGTCTTGAACTAAAAACAGGCCAACGCAGCTTGCTTACACTGCGACAGTTCAAATTTTGGCACAAATGCTTTTTTTTTTTAAAAATACAGCAGTATGGCTGGCTTTTAGCATGAAACATAAAGACTGCATGGGAGCCTGACCCCCAAAATACCTGGTCACTCTTGGTAAAAAGCCAGGATGTCACTAATTAATCTCCTAAAACAGATGGCTCTCTCCAGGGCAGCATGAGCTGGTGGGATAAACACTCCAGTGCCTGCATCCCTTTTCCAATGTGAAGACCCCCAGGCAAAGGGGCCAAGCAGCTGCCTGCACCGCCTCTACCTCTTGCCTGCGTGTGGCCTGCAGGGGAGAAACCCCGCCCTCCACTTTGCCCAGGGCGAGGGCCCCTTACCTGCAATGAGTGAAATAACTGCCAACCTTACAGTTCCTGCTGAATCTACTCTCCAAGTTAAGCCTTAAGGCTGAGAAGAAGAACCTGTTTTTAACTCCACTTCTGCAAGTAGGAGATCAGTCTCAGTACAACCTGGCTAGGAAAACAGAAGCCCCAGCGTGGTGGCTGCCCTGGGCAGAATCCAAAGTCTTGTACACCAGTTGTCTAAAATTATTTTGGACCGTGGGGTATGGATGGTGACTAGCCTCATCTAGACCTGCTCACGCCTGAATACATATCACCTGGAGCACCTGGCCTGGAGAACAGCAGCCCTGTGATGCCCACTGCAGCTGGAGCTACTCGGGACCCTGGGGGAGGGGCTACCTCCACTGACAAAGGGGAATGAATGGGTCCACGACTTGATGTGGGGTGGTGGGATTAAGTTAGGTGGGGGTAGTGTGAAGGTCGACCAAATGAAATGGGAACATGTATGCATATCTGGGGGCCAACAGGTGGAAACCCCCTCCCTCTGTCACATAGTTACCCTGGGAATAACCATTCTTAGGTCTTGGAAATCATGTCAGAAGCAGGTTGAACAACCTGGGTGGCTGAAGTACTAAGAAATTAAACTCAGAAAAAAGAAGAGGGAATTAAACTCGGGAGGTTTCCATGGATATGTTTTTCTTCATGTGGAAAAAGCTGGATGAGAGAGAGAAAGATAAAGACAGAAAGAAGGTTGAGAAGAAACAGGGCAGGAAAGCTGGGAGAAAGACCCTGGCCTCAAACACTTCCCAGGCCTGGCCAAGCCCTGTCCTTGCGCCCAGGGACACCCAGCCCGCACAATCAACTCCCCTGTTTGCTTAAGCTTGTTAGAGCTAAGTTTCTGTTCCTCGAAACTGAAACAGTCCTAAATACACACACACACAAGTATTTTCAATATATCTATAGGAAAAAAAATGTGAAATTATAGCCCTAGTTTTTTCTCCTTTATTTTCCAAATTTTCTATAATATGGTCATAAAAAGGAGATGGATAAGTTAGCAGGTGGAAGAGAAGCTGGGATTTAAAGGACCTTCAGCAGCCCCTAAGTTCCAGAAGCCCTTTCCACCTCAGGGTTATTAGGTAACCCAATCACCTTTGATCATTGAAATCCACCAAATAAGGGACAGAAGTTTAGAAACACAAAGGTCTCCCGGTCAGAGAGTGTACATCCAGAGAACAGAAGAGTTTCACTGTAATTAAAGCCTACAGTACAACTATAATTAACTAAATGCCCCCAAATACATCTCATCACAGTCTTAATACTTAAAGGGGCCAATATTTATTAAAACATATCAGTGCTGCTCCACTATTGACATGGAAACGAAAACTAGCTGCTTTGCCTGAGCATCTTGGAAACCACAGGAAGAGCAATTGTCCATGGTTGGTTGGTGACTCGAAATAAAACACTCATCACATAACTAACATGGTCTTCTAAAAATCTCAGAAAGACCAGGTTTGGCTGGAGGTCGAATTTAGCAACTGAGAACACTGAATTAGTCACAATGTCCACAGTGACGTCACAAACCCCATCACACCAGACAGATTTTTCTCTTCTTTGAAGCTCTTGACAGTTTCAGATTAGAGAGAGACACTCTGAGCAGCATTAGTCTCTCATGAGGCAACTTAATATCACAAAATCTCTGCCTTTCCCTTCTCCTGGCATTTTTTAAAGCATTAAAATGCTTGCCCTCAGCTACAGCTGCTATTGTTGTTGTTGTAGTTCAGTCACTAAGTCGTGTCGACTCTGCGACCCCATGGACTGCAACACACCAGGCACCTCTGCCCTTCACGACCTCCCAGAGTTTCCGCAAATTCATGTCCATTGAGTCGGTGATGCCATCCAACCATCTCCTTTTCTGTCCCTACCTTCTCTTCCTGCCCTCAATCTTTCCCAGCATCCAGGTCTTTTCCAGTGAGTCGGCTCTTCGCATTGGGTGGCCAAAGTACTGGAGCTTCAACTTCAGCATCAGTCCTTCCAATGAATATTCAAGGTTGATTTCCTTTAGGATTGACTGGTTTGATTTCCTCGCTGTCCAAGGGACTCTCAAGAGTCTTCTCCAGCACCACAGTTCGAATGCATCAGTTCTTTGGTGCTCAGCTTTCTTTATGGTCCAACTCTCACATCCATACACGCCTACTGGAAAAACTATAGCTTTGACCACATGGACTTTTGTCGGCAAAGTGATAAGTTGCTATAACTCATGTGAATGCAATAAGCGACTAAATTCTGTGTGTGATACTGAGCACAGCTGAGAATGATGTGTATGTGAAACATTTAAAAACACCGCTTCATGATGATAATCTTGCATATCACCTTCATCCTGTTGGTGTTCCATTTTCCTTGCAACGGATAAAAGGGCTTCAGGCCCCAGAGCTATACACACTAGTTTCCAGGGAGCCTGAGAGCAGAAAGAAAAGGTCTGATCCTGCCAATCAGCCTGGAATCTGCCTTGTTTTTCAAACTAGTGGGTTATATACTCCTGGCTTCATTGGTGACTTTTAAAAAAGTAATTGCAGTGACATGGTAGAGGCTGTGGTGGGTAATCTAGACATCCATTAGCTAATTGGTCCTCCTGGAAGTCTGGCCCTCACACATGAGGTGACCCTGACATAGCAACTCGGGAAATGCCCCATCTGAGGACCAGAGAGCTGGGCAATTTGGGCCAGATGATGCTGGGGAAATGTGTGCCTGTAAAAACAGCTTATTTCACTTAGGTTGATTCTGTTGTTAAAATCCAGCCCTCAGTGCTGCTCAGCTTAGCCAGGGCTGCCTCCTGTGAAAACATAATTCACGGGCTGGATTCTCATGTTCAATTTTCTTATTATAAAGCAAGATTAAAATGCACCACTTGCTTTGCATTTCCCACAAAAGACATGAATGCAGCTACCAATTGCTCATACAGAGATGATTAAAAGGTAGTTAAGTCTCCAACAATCTCATTTTCTAATATTCTAAACTCAGCTAATTGTCAGCTGCTCCTGCATTAATGAACTCAAATGATTATATTTCAGGCAAGAAAAAAAAAGTCTTTCCTAAAACAAGCTCTGGAATAACTTTGTTTAGTACAGACAAAAGGGACTGTCTGTACAAACACTCGCAAATCAAGTGTTTAGGTAGCACAAAAACAAATGAAACGGCCTCTAACACACCTTTTAAGATTAAAAAATATATATATATTTATTTATTTGGTTTCATCGGGTCTGGTTGCAGTCGAGACATGTGGGATCTAGCTGAGGAGGGTTCAAACCCTGGCCACCTGCATTGGATATGTGGATTTTTAGCCACTGGACCACCAGGTAAGTCCCTTTAAGATTTTTTTGATGTGCACCATTTTTAACTTCTTTACTGAACTTGTTACAATATTGCTTTCTGTTTTATGTTTTGGTTTTTTGATCACTAGGCATGGGCGTGGGCAGGGGAGGGGGGAGGGGGGTCTTAGCTTCCCAACCAAGAATCAAACCCACATGCCCCAGCACTAGCAGGGAACTCCCAAACCTACCAGTTTCTGAACTAGAACTTGGGACGGATCAGGCCAGAAGCAGCTCCCCAGTGGCTGGAGAAGAGCCCACAAAGCTGGGGTCTGGTTGCTGTTGCCAGGCTACCACTGACAAGGTTGCTCCCCCACACCCACCCTCTGGCCCCTGGGGATGAAGCAGGAAGCACACGGCATGCTGCTCTAAGATTCAGAACACAGGGCAGCCCCATGCTTCCCCATTAGGGTTTTCCAAGAGACTGCATTTTCCAAAGAAACACAATTCTTAAATTTCAGACACATATTTCAAGAACCAGCCCATGGTTTAACAGACTACCTAATAACAATGGTCAGAAACAAGATCAGTGTAGTTGGCACAGACCTTTCATCTCGAAGCCAGAGGGAAGAAGTGGGGCCATGCACACACGTGTCTGACACCCCGATTTCCAAAGTGATCTATACGTGAGACTGTAGTATTGGTTCTATCCCCAAACTAGTGTGTCCTTGTTGCTTAGTTGCTAAGTCGTGTCAGACTCTTTTCTGAACCCATGGGCTGTCCATGGGATTTTCCAGGCAAGAATACTCGAGTGGGTTGCCATTTCCTTCTCCAAGGCATTCTCAGGAACCCAGGAACCGAGCCCATGGCTCCTGCTGTGTCTCCTGTAATGCAGGCAGGTTCTTTACAGTTGAGCCACCAGGGGAGACCACAAAAAAACAAAAAAAAAAGAGGATGTGCACACTGTGAACAAGAGAGCCACACACTTCTCAGGTTGGGTGCAAACTGATCAGGTCCAACCCAAACGCCCATCTCCCAAAGCTCAGTTTACAGGCCCTTTCCTGTGAAACTTTCCCCATTCTTACTTCCACTCCAACAGACCAAACCGTTTATAATGATTAGAATACAATAATCTGGCTAATTACAAAATGGTATTATTTTTCTTTCAGGAGTATCACATCGATTTCCAGGATTTGCTGAGAGGTGGGGGTTTTTGCTTGTTGGTGTGTTTTTGTTTTTTTTTTTTAACTAATTTTTTCCTGCATGATTATTGGATTACTGTTACATTACATAATCCTCACTTTTAGTTTTACTTATTTAATTTCTATCTGAAAGACACAAAAGCCAAGTCCATAAAAAGCAGAATTTTAATTTGGAAAATAGTTTAAAATGTGACAGTTCACTACCTTGGTAGTGTACATTTTAAGGCACAATAAATCCAAAAAACTTTTAAATAAAGACATGGAAATATCGCTTAAGTATGCTTGAGGTATAAGCCGAGGTTAAATGGTGATTCCAAACGTTCTAAGTTATTCTTGCAGAATAATTTTACTAGTTTTCAAGCCTGAGCCCCATATAGAAAGAGTCTAATTATTGTGTCTTTGAACATACATACTCTCCCTGGTATAAAGAATCTGCCTGCAATGCAGTAGACACAGGTTTGATCCCTGCTTGGGGAAGATTCTCCTGGAGAAGGAAATGGCTACCCACTCCAGTATTCTTGCCTGGGAAACCCCCTGGACAAAGGAGCCTGGTGGGCTCTAGTATGTAGGATCGCAGAGTTGGACACAACTGAGTGACTAAACCCCACCACCAAGGTTAAGAAAACCCTTCCACCAAACTGAAAATACAACACTTGTATTAGTCTAGCAAAGATATTGGCATGTGTCCAACAGAAAATCCT
Source organism: Neotragus pygmaeus (assembly GCA_006410875.1). Taxonomy (NCBI): domain Eukaryota; kingdom Metazoa; phylum Chordata; class Mammalia; order Artiodactyla; family Bovidae; genus Neotragus; species Neotragus pygmaeus. Next base: position 1,431,877 of record SJYV01033058.1, read on the forward strand.
TATACAACATCAGTTCAGTTCAGTCGCTCAGTCGTGTTTGACTCTTTGTGACCCCATGAATTGCAGCATGCCCGGCCTCCCTGTCCATCACCAACTCCCGGAGTTTACTCAAACTCATGTCCATCAAGTCGGTGATGCCATCCAGCCATCTCATCCTCTGTCGTCCCATTCTCCTCCTGTCCTCAATCACTCCCAACATCAGAGTCTTTTCCAAAGAGTCAGCTCTTCGCATGAGGTGGCCAAAGTATTAGAGTTTCAGCTTTAGCATCATTCCTTCCAAAGAAATCCCAGGGCTGATCTCCTTCAGAATGGACTGGGTGGATCTCCTTGCAGTCCAAGGGACTCTCAAGAGTCTTCTCCAACACCACAGTTCAAAAGCATCAATTCTTCAGCACTCAGCTTTCTTCACAGTCCAACTCTCACATCCATACTTGACCACTGGAAAAACCATAGCTTGACTAGACAAACATTTGTTGGCAAAGTATTGTCTCTGCTTTTGAATATGCTGTTTAGGTTGGTCATAACTTTCCTTCCAAGGAGTAAGCGTCTTTTAATTTCTGGCTGCAATCACCATCTGCAGTGATTTTGGAGCCCCCAAAAATAAAGTCTGACACTGCTTCCACTGTTTCCCCATCTACTTCCCATGAAGTGATGGGACCAGATGCCATGATCTTAGTTTTCTGAATGGTGAGCTTTAAGCCAACCTTTTCACTCTCCTCTTTCACTTTCATCAAGAGGCTCTTTAGCTCCTCTTCACTTTTTTGCCAGAAGAGTGGTGTCATCTGCATATCTGAGGCTATCGACATTTCTCCCGGCAATCCTGATTCCAGCTTGTTCTTTTGCACCTATAACCCGCCACCTGGAACCTGTAACCGGCCACCAGCAACCATTCTGCCTTGTGCAGTGCAAGGCTCCCTGCCCGGGCTCCAACCCACTGCACAGCAGGCCGCAACGGTAAAAGGAAGGTAAAGTGACTTTTGCTTGGTTGATGAAGATCCATTACAGTATGATTAAGACTTAAGACGGGCGTGCAAGTGAAGGAAGGATTCCACAGGAAAAATTTCCAAGCTATTTTGCTTTTACTGCTTCAGTTCAGTTCAGTTCAGTCGCTCAGTCGTGTCCGACTCTCTGCGACCCCATGAATTGCAGCACGCCAGGCCTCCCTGTTCATCACCATCTCTCGGAGTTCAGACTCGCGTCTTAGGACAGGGGAAATCTTGAGAACAATTAAGATTGCATGTCACCAAATGTAGAATAATAAATTGCAAATGGACTTAGAATGTGCTAGGGAATCAGAGCTTCTAATTATTAACCTTAACAATAATGCCTGGAGGTGAGAAGGGCATTGGGTGCTGGGGGATGTGCCAGTGCCAAGGCACCATAAAGAGAGAAAATAAGATTTGCACATCTGCATGTGTGGGTGTGATGGGGGAGATGGTTCCTATGGATAAGAAAGCAGAGGTATGGAAAAATCACAAGTAGACCGGATCCTCCTGTGAACTATACCCAGCTGAAAGCCACAGGATGGGTGAGCTTATTTTGAGAGCTATGGGTAAGACACATACCAGATCCCACTCCTATAGGGCTTCCCACAAAGGGGAAACCTGTACAATTAAGCAGGAAGTTCCTCAGGGCCCCAAACGATTAAAAAAAAAAAAAGACATCTTTGTCTACAATTCTATTTGCAGCCATATTATATACTTCTGGCTACAGACTCCAGCAGAGTCTGGCTCTTTGCAATTCTGGTGGTGTCACAAAACTACTAAGCAGGGTACTGTCATATTTGGCCACATGGTAGAAGACTGTGCCCAGCGATGGCCAAAAAACCACCAAGAATTCTCCAAAGCAGCATGCGACTGAAATCAGTGCCCAGTAAATGCCAGCACACACTCATTACATAACAGTCTCCTGTTGAAAAATGAAGCGCACATCATGATCAGTGGAGCAGGCTAGAACAGCAGTTCACAAAGCCCTTCCTTTGAGGGTATCTTAGGTAAAGGTCTGATGAGACAGATCCAACAAAGTGTAACAGAGTTTGGCATCTTCTGTTATCCTCTGCTTTCTTATCCAAGGAACCATCTCCACCACCACACATGCACACGTGCAAGTCTTATTCTCTCTCCTCTTTATGGTGCCTTGGCACATCCCCCAGCACCCAAAGCCCTTCTCAACTCCAAACGTTATTGCTAAGATTAATAATTAGAGACTCTGATTCCCTATTCTAATCAAACTCTGCTCCCCATCCCCTGTCTCACTGACATACCTAAATTAAGAGTCAAGTACTCAGTATGGGTTTCCCTTGCAGCTCAGCTGGTAAAGAACCTGCCCATAATGTGGGAGACCTGGGTTTGATCCCTGGGTTGGGAAGATCTGCTGGAGAAGGGAAAGACTACCCACTCCAGTATTCTGGGCTGGAGAATTCCATGGGCTGTATAGTCCATGGGGTCGCAAAGAGTCGGACACGTCTGGGTGACTTTCACTCACTCAGCTCAAATGTGGAGACTTCTATACAGTCATCTGTACACAGTGACACAGAAACCTCATTGGGTTTATCCCAACCCAGTAGACTAAGGATGAAAAACGGAATTATAACACCGGTGATATTAAAGAGACTTTTAATTGTGTCTACGTTTTAATGGTTTCAGTCTATGATAAAAATCAAGACAAACTCTGACACACTTTGTTTACCCGTGCTTAGATCAGCAATAATCCGTCAACTGTATATATTTCCTGCTAATCAGCCCATCGGCTGCTGTTTTTTGACATCAGGTCAATAAAGGTAACCGTGACATTTGCTTTGGATGGGAGTCAGGTGTCTAACTGGGATGCAGAAAAAGGGCAAGGTTTAACTGAGCAGTGCTGTGTAGTTTCCAAACTCAGCCACTGAGAGAGTTAAACTACTATTTGCAGCAATCTTTGCGTGTGGTGTAATTCACCACCACCCAGTTCTTTGGTGGTCTAGGCTGCTCCTTTAATGGATCTGATAAAAGGTTCCTTGCAAGGCCACATGATTTCTGACAGTAAAGGTGTGCTCATTTCACAACAGGTGAAGACACTTTCCCCAACTGGTTCTGGGGCCCCAGGCTAAGTGTCTAAGTTCAAGCAGCTGGCAGTTCCATTTGTCTTCACGGTTCCTCTGTCATCAACTTACATTGACCCCAGGGGAGGAGCAAATATATTTGGGCATGAAAGGTGCTACAGGAAACCCCTTACCATACTGTGGTCAAGGTGCCAAGCCCTTTTCTTAGGGTGATATTGAATCTCTAAAAGTTGTTAAGCACTTTATTAACATTAAAACTAAAACCCAAGGTTTCACCATCATTTAGTGCTTGAGATTTAGAATGCATGTATTACCACCATTATTATTCAGTCTTCTTCACTGAAGGTAAACAGCAGCAATGCAGGCCTTGTAAAAAACTAAGAATCCTATTAGGCTCACTTACCTTCATGGAGCAGCATCGTAAACAAGCAAAACCAATAAAAGTCTGATTAGACCATAAATTCATAAGGGGACTACCAGCTTTACAAAAAGCCAGATTTTATCTATTTGAGTAGCACATTCATCTGCAGTTAAACCTATTACTAGGAAGTTTTCCTATGAAAACCCCAAGGGAAAAAAAAAAAGACTAGATACCAAATTTTTCAGTCTTAATAACAGCAGTTAATCTGAAACTGTCAATTTTGCTCTTTAAACTTGGTAAGAGATTCCTTTCTGCCAGAGACAGACGGAAGGGGTCGAGTAGAAAGTGGATAAGTGCTCTAGTTGAATAAACATTATCCATAAACAACTGTATTTATGTATTTATGACATAATTGCCACCTAGGCCTGCCAGATGTTGCCAAGCTTTATAATGGAAGTCAAACACTATGAAATCTGCCTGAAGTTGAGCTCCTTGGCCAGATCGACTTTCCCCTAGACAAGAGTCCCCATTGTCTGAAGTACGTCTGAGGATTACCCACTGCCCGGCTGGCCCCATCCACCATGCCACCTTCCCCTCTCCAGTTAGCTGATGGTCCCGGAAATCCACATGGTTCCAGACAATACAGATCAAACAAGCAGGGGCTGTTTACGGCTTCTGGGATATGTAACTCCAGCAACGAAAAGAACTGGAGACGGTCACCTTCCTGCAGCCTCTCAGTTCACAGGGGAGGAAGGCCCAGAGGGTGAAGTGACCAGCCCAAGGCACCACAGCCTGCTAACTGGCCTGGAACCAAGGTCTCTCGGCATCGCCTCCTGGTCCTCTGCACACGGTACCACACTATAATTTCCCTGCTTTAAACCACGGTTTTCTGAGAAACACAGGCTTCAATGACTTGAGGCCTGGAGTCCTTTGAGTCTTGCTGGAGATCAACACTGTTCTGATGGGGAAGGGGTTGGGACCTTTCGGATGAGACACCAAATTTGTAATACATATGTACATAGCCACCCAATAGACCAAAAGGCACCGCAAATTATACAGGGTGGGGCGTTAAAAAAAAATGTTCTGGATAAAAATTCCTGAGATCCCACTGTAGATCTAAGTGGGCGTGAATAACATCATAGGAAGTCAGAGATCATGGCCTTAGCCACGATTAAAAAAAATTCCTGGAATACATTTAGCCAGCCCCGTTCTGATGGTTCTTTAAAAAAGTGCTCTTTGATGATGATGGTGATGATATAGGGGCCACTGCCCATTCCTTTGATGAAGTGAGTCACTCTTTTAATGCCAGAGCCAAGGAAACACACATTACTGATTAGCACCGGACGACTCCTTTTGAACATGGAGGACCACTTTAATGACCCATGAGCCTCACGTAGCAAGCCGTGACAGCTTCACTTTGCAGGAATAAGATGCTTCCAAAAATATCGACCTTTTCACAGCAAAGAAAATCTTATAAACAACAAGATCCTACTGTATAGCCCAGGGAACTATATTCAATATCCTGTGATAAACCATACTGGAAAAGAATATGAAAAAGAATGTGTGTGTATATATGTATAACCAAATCACTCTGCTGGTTTGATTAGAAACTAACACAACATTGGAAATCGATTGTCCTTCAACAAAAACAAATTTTAAAATAAATAAAAAATAAAATCTTACGGCACAGGATTTCCATACTCTCAGCATAGGTTTCTATTTTCCAGGCTCTTCTGAGAGGCAAATATAAACAGTACAGTGTAATTCCCACACATTTGGACAGAGAAAGGAAAGTGTCAGAAATGCTTGGAAGACTGTTGGCACAGTGAGACCTTCGGAGTTGTGGTGTGAAAACTGCAGCCCGAGAAACTGGCCAAGAGGGAAGGGCTGCTGCCTCCTCTGGCGTATCTAGGGTGGGCAGGAAACGGGAACAGGAAAGAATCACCCCAAGAGGACACCACGCCTGAGGGTTTGAGGAAGAAGCCCTTCCAAACACAACGGAGGACTGAACGCCCTCCGGAGAAAGGAAAAAAGCCATCCAGGGCCAGGAGGGGAGGGGCACAGGTTTCTAATAGGACATGCTCTGCTGCCAACAGGCTTCATCCCAGTCAGGCTTCTGCTTTCTCTGGAGGTCATCCAACCTCACTGCCAACTTCTCGGGGCCAGAAGAATGGCTTCCATGGGCAAGTGACCTGTGGGGCAAGGTGGCTAGGCTTCCTACTTTGTTTTTCCTTTTGAAAACTGAGCAATAGCAGTATCCCATTGAATACTCAGAGAGCAAAATAAATATGAAGGATGTCAAAGACAAGAGCTGCGTAAATATTAGGGAAGACCATCTTATTAAAGAAAACTGGTGTTGGCCAAAGATACCAACAGAGAGTAAACAAAACTCAAAACCGGATTATCCACTCTGTCCCAAACCCCAGGCGTTCCCCACCATTTGCTCTTGTGGGCAGACAATACAATGTAAGAGCTGGTGGTGACAAGGCAGCAATAATGTGAGAGCTGGTACTGACAATCTAGAATAATCAAGAAAAGCTTAAAATGCCTGGTTTGTGGTATTTAAGAGGGAAGAATAATATAACTGCTGAAAAGGTGTCCACCCCACAGTTCTAGGGCTGTATTTGAATTACCTGGAAACTCACTTATGCAATAGCCCCCATTTTCTGACGATGCTGAACAGTTCAACGTATGTTTGCTATGTTTCATGTTTTGTGCCCAAACTGTATAATGTGTCTGCAAGAAGAGCAGTCACTGACTTCTCCGTGCCTTGGTTTTCTCACCTGTAAAATGGGGGACAACAATAACACTGATTTCAAAGCACTGGTGAGTTAATATATAATGGGTTAAAATGTGTAAAACTCTTAGTGTACAGCCAGCATCACATAAATGTCAGCTCTTATGACGATGACTAATCCAGGCTGTGTAAGATGCTAGGAATTTTTTGGGATGACAGAGGATGAGATGGCTGGATGGCATCACCGACTTGATGGACATGAGTTTGAACATGTTCTGGGAATTGGTGATAGGGAAGCCTGGCGTGCTGCAGTCCATGGGGTTGACTGAGCGACTGAACTGAACTGAAGACCCTAGGATCTAATCACAACAATGATCTGATCCCTGCCCTCGTGGAGCTTACAGTCTAATAACAGACCACAGGAGTAAAAAAAAATATATTGCACAAACAGGATGGCAAATTGCAGTGAGCGCTATAAAAGGGACATCCCAGGAACCACGAGAGTGTATCAGAAGCCAGTCTGGTCTGGTGTTGCAGGGGGCATGGATCACAGTGTCAAATGTTTTTCACAAGGCCAAACAACTGAATGAAGATCTGCAGGAACTGGGAGGTGGGAGGAAAGAAGAGAAAAATCTCCCGGGCAGTGGAAACAGCCTGTGCAAAGGCCTGGAGACTAAAAAGAATTTGCTGGATTTGAGGACCTATCAGGCCAGTGCTGCTGGAGAGAGAAAGCAGAGGGGTTACTGGGACAAGGAGGGGCTGGGGAAGCAGACAGAAGGCCAAGGGTGTAGGGACTTCCCTGGCAGTCCAGTGGTTAGGACTCCAAGCTTCCACTGCAGGGGACATGGTTTTGATCCCTGGGCAGGGAAGTAAGAACCCATAAGCCTCACGATGTGGCAAAAAAAAAAAAAACAACACACAACAGGCTGAGTGTGTACTTGTATGGAGTGGGTCACAAAATCCACGTTTTCTTGGTTTCCTGCGTAGCTCACAGAATGAGCAGGAGGACATGCTGTTCCTCCAGGTGCAAAGCAGACCTGGGGGGGAAAAACACTCCTCGAAGGGGAAGCGCTAGACACGCCTAACAGTCTGTTCCCAGCCCAGGTGAGTCTTCCCGGTGTTGTCACTTAGACTAACGTCAGGCTGGTGGTGTTTAGTTGGTTTACAGCTGAATAGGAGCATTACACACTGAAACCTCATGCGAGAGTGTCATAAACGAGACAGTTTTTGTGGTGAAATATGGCCCACAGAGCAACCTCATGGCAAGTGCTCCTGCTTCTGAGACCCATCATCTGAGGCACTTCTCCAGCCAGACCCCAGGCACTGGATCACAAGGCTCCCCTCAGGAGGCCAAGGAGTGACAGGCACCCCACCCTCTCCGGTGGGGCGGGGGCAGGGCAGCTCCCTCTGCAATAACTGCAGTCACTTCCAGGGCTATTTTCTCTGCAAGAGGCAGAAATCCAGGGCGGGGAGGTGGGGACACTAACTTTCCAGGTCGCAGCTGAGTCCTGGATCACGGGCTCACGTTACTCAGGAGGGTTGGCAAGGGCAGGCAGTATTTATCAATCTCTTCCAGGCACTCCCTGGTTCACACTTCTTCCTGTTGGCTGACTCCTCTATGTCCAACTTACTTACTGGTTCGCTTATTTCAACCCCTCCTCTCTCCTACAGGTAACACAGAAAGAAGGGTCCTGTTTTCCATGAGGTGCTGGAGCCTCGAGGTCTGTAAGATTCCTGCCTTCAAGGGTTTTACTATCTTGCAGAGAAACAGTGCCGTACAGGGGAAAAGGCGGCAGGTTCCACAACTGCGCCCCCTTGAAGTGGAGCTGGTAGCATGCCCGGGCCCTGCCCAGGGCATCTCCCTAAGATTCTGAGCCCACATGTCCCTGCTCAGGCCTGCTGCTCACTCTTCGGCCCATCCTGTGTTCCTGCAACTCCAAAGCCAGTTAATCCTTAAAACTTCAAGTGAAGGGACTTCCCTGGAGGTCTAGTGCTTAGGACTCTGTGCTTACACTGCAGGGGGAATGGGTTTGATTCCTAGTTAGGGAACTAAGATCCCACATGTTGTGCAGTAAGGTCAAAAATAAAAAATACATGGAACTCTAAGTTAAAAACCCCCAAGGTGTATCCGTAAGCCTGTTACACGCTCAACAGATGTTATTTGGATAAATGAAGCTGAAAGATGAGCCGGGGCACAGGGATGTATGTCCTGGTTCGCGCTCTGAACAAATCATTCAGTTTCTCTGTGCGTCAGTTTCCGATTCTCTAAAGACTGGGTTGGGCGTGCCCTTTAGCTCAAAAGTAGGACAATTCAGGGTTTAGCAGGCCCTCGCCTCTCCTCATGGTTTACTGTGGATCCTTTTGGTCCCCAGTCAATCAAAACATGACCCAAACCCAAGTAAGAATGAGAGTGTTTAGAAGTCTTGATGCCTTTGAACACAGTCCTGGTCTTTCAACACCCCGGTCTCTCCACTTATCTTGAACTATTGCAACATTGAAAATTATAATAGTAATAATCTGATTCACTTTAAGGTTCAGGGTGGGGAAAAGGAACACCACAGAAATGGACTCATATTATGTGGGAGGAGATAGGTGACTCTCAAGTGCACGTCCTTGCCATAGACTCTTGAACCAACCATCTCCTAATCTGAAAGGGAGATCTCTATTCTTCTCCAAACCACAAATCCGATAAGTGACTGAACTTCACCCCAGTGCCAAAAGCCCCAGAGACTTCCAAGTACTGAACCGTCAGATAAAGATGATGTAGGATTGGTGTCAGAAGCAACTACGGTTTGGTTTCCCAGTTCCAGTACCCAAACTATAGATAAACATGTTCTTAATCTCTCTGTGTAAAGAAAACCATTTTCTTCTTTGCAAAACCAGACCCTGGCAAGTGGAAAATGAACCCTAACAGAAGGACTGGATGAGGTCACTGGATTGTTTAGAGGAGGTGGTGACTTCGACGTCAGATTCTCTAAACTTGGCTTTATATTGTTCTTGTGGTATTTGAGTTTATCTGGAGATTTTATAAATACATCCACAACAGATAAAAACTATTTAATTCTGTTTGAAAATACACACACACACACACACACACACACACACACACTCACACATATATATATACACACCACATGTGTATTTGAGAACAGAAACATCACAAAAATCAAAGAACTGCTGCCTCTGTTCCCTGAGTCACAGAGGCGTCTGAGGTTTCCTTGACAGATTTTTAAACTTCTTATGTTACTGTTAAAAATTGACAACAGTTATACTCAATACCTCATTTTTTCTCAGGATTTGCAAACACACGTGAGTGGTCAATACCAGTCCTCCTGGGGACTTTCCTGGTGGTCTAGTGGTTAAGAATCCGTGCTGCCAAAGGTCTGAGTTCCAGCCCTGGTGAGAGAGGTAAGAGGCCATATACCATGCGGCATGGCCAAAAGCTACACAAAACAAAACAATGGAAAACACACCAGTCCTCCTGAAGATTAGACAAGAAATCAACTGGAAGAGGAACTGGCATAGGGACTCCAACCCTAAGCGATGTGATGCTACTTGGAGTGCGGGGAGGGCACAGGGGTCAGGAAGGCGCCAGGCTTCCACGGGACCCTACGGGACCACCGAGCCCTGGCTGGCGAAAGCACAGCCCCGCGGCGACTCCAGGCGCCCGTCTCCCTTCTGCTTTTTCCTTCCTTGCTTTCCACAGGGTTCCATCACCTTCGCACAGCCTGTGCATTCTGCATTGGTCGTGCTGCTTGCTGTGTCTTGTCTGTCTTCGCCAAGTAGGTGGAAGCTTCTCGAGGGCAGGAGATTGTGCTGTTCTTTAAGGTGTCCCAAGCCCCTCAGACAGCGTTGGCATATACAATCAAGCTGGCAGATGAGCCGGTGCGATCCACTACATTCAGGAGCTGGGGGGCTTGGAGGCTCGAGGCAGAGGAGCCCCCTCCTTCCCCCAGCCAGCTAAGGGCGGAGGTGGAACAGCAGAGCTGGGGGATTCGTCCCTTTAACCTGAGTGGTGCCTAATCGGAAGACGTTTAGAAAGAGGCCCACGAAGAGGTTTCTAGTTCCATGGCCCTGTTTTACAGATAAGGAAATACAGGGGAAATGACTCATTTGCCGGAGTCTCCCAGCACCAGCCCCTCATCTCCCAAGTCCCTTTCACAGAAAGAAGCCATTTTTATCATGGAGGTCAAAAGTGTGTACGAAGGGATTTCCCTGGCGGCTCCAGTTGAGTTAGGACTCTGCACTTCCACTACAGGAACTAGGATCCCACAGCCAAAAACAAACCAAAAAAACCCAATGCATGAAAACAGAAGACTATGCCGATAAACGACATTTCAAAACAGCTAAAATGACCAGCTACACTAGTCTACCTGCTTAATGCACACAGACTCACTTGGGACTTCCCTAGGATTAAGTTCGGTCGGGAAACCCAGCTCTCAGCCTGGAGCTCACCCAAGTGTTAGGTTAGATGCCGAGCCCCATTCAGAGGCTGTCTTCAGTGATTTCCCTGGTGGTCCAGTGGTTAGGACTCTGTGCTTCCACTGAAGGGGACCCAGGTTCAAACCCTGGTCAGGGAACTAAGATCCCTCAAGTCACACAGGGCAACCAAAACAAAAGAGGCCGACTTTACCGAGTGACCTCCCACTTCTGCTGACTTCTGCCAGCATGATTCCGGCAGAGTTTAGATTTGGTCTGGACCAGTCCATGTGAGTTTCAGAAGTGAGTTTCCTCTTGTTTCTAAATTAGCTCTTAGGATTCTCTGGGTAACAACTGAGGGGCAGAGGCTAAGACAGGGACTGGCCATCTCCTGCGGGGCCTTCTGCGGTGTGGCCTTTCAAAGTTGCACCTGCTGCAAAAAAAACCTTCAGGCTATGATAATCACCCAGATGCTCACAATACTCCAGATCACAGAAAGGGGAAGGAGAACATCACAGACTGGGCCCGCTGGCAACTCATTTCCAACGCACACATTCTCACCCTGCTAAGAGAGTCCCTTTTGGCTTTGTATGCTTCATTCTTGTACTCTAACAGTTCAACTCACTCCTTCCACAAATTTCTCCCATACCCACTTGCCTTGGCTACTTCACTCTGGCTATAAACTTGAAGAAAGATTTTATTACCCACCAGGGGATGTGAAGGAATCTGGAAAACGGTGTTGTTTGGATTCCTTCAGGCCTCTTAATGTATGAAGAAGGCAAAAATAATACATCAGCTTAAGTGGAACTGCAATTCTAAACATCTTATAATTCAATAATGAGATGTATTTGAATGTAAGGCCAGTTACCGGTTAAAGCTGATTTTTTAAAAATCAAATTCAGTAGTTAGTACTCAAATAACAACAACAACAAGTATCCATCTGTCTGGAATTACTTGTGCTTTAAAAGGTAGATATTTTCACTTTCATGCATTGGAGAAGGAAATGGCAACCCACTCCAGTGTTCTTGCCTGGAGAATCCCAGGGACAGGGGAGCCTGGTGGGCTGTGGTCTATGGGGTCACACAGAGTTGGACATGACTAAAGCAATTTAGCAGCAGCAAAAGGTGGATATAGTGTACTAGAAAACACATGTTTCCCAGGTGGCTTAGTGGTAAAGAATTCGCCTGCCAGTGCAGGAGACAAGGGTTCCATCCCTGGTTCAGGAAGATTCCACATGTCAAGGAGCAACTAAACCTGTGCGTCACAACTATTGAGCCTGTGCTCTAGAGCCTGCACCGTGCGACAAGAGAAACCATCACAATGAAAAGCTCACGCACCACAACTAGAGAGCAGCCCCACTGGCCACAAGCAGAGAAAAGCCTGCACAGCAACAAGACCCAGCACAGCCAAAAATAAACAAATACATAAATTTTATTTATATATATATATATATATATATATAAAGAAAACATATAATGCTAGGTTCTCTATTTCTCTCTCTCTCTCTTTTTTTTTTTTGGCTACACTGCACGTGGGATCTTAAGTCACGAAACCAGGGGTTGAACCCGCATTCCCTGAATTGGAAGTGCAGAGTCTTAACCACTGGATGGCCAGGTAAGTCCATCTATTTCTAGTTCTGCCACTGACTAGCAGGATGTATCAATCCTAACTTCCATATAACACACGCTGCAAGCTGGCGGCTCTGGTCTGGTCCAGGGTTCTGTGACATCACAGATGGACACTCTGGCTGAGTATAGGATTAAGGAGCAGGGCTTCCCTGATGGCCTCAACCTGGCTGCACATTACAGTCACCTGGAGTTTATTAAAAAAAATTTTTTTTTTAAAGAAAGCATGCCAACCTCCTCTCTTAGAAATTCTGATTTCATTCAGCTGAAGTGGGGCCTTGGCATAAGGTTATTTGAAAAGGTCCCAGGTGACTCAGTCAGCGGGGTGGGGAAGCACTGACTCAAGTTAACACCTTCCCACTGCAGCTGAAACAGGTGTTTCTCTCACTCCTAGAGGCTCCTCAGGAATCACGGGTCATTTGCTTCAAGAGGAAGGAGATCCGAGTTAGTTTTGGTCAACAAACTCCCCTGACCCAACTGGAGATCGACGACAATGTCAGGTTCAAGGTTTCTGATGGCACTATTTGTTCAGAAAATGTGTGAAAAAAAAGAAAAAAAATCCGGTTTCCATGACAAACTCTCCTGTAGCCAGGACAATGATTCCCCCCACTCTGAAATACAGAGGGGAAGATAATCTCTTCGAGGAAGGGGTGGTTTTGAATTATAATTATAAATTAGTCTATTAACTAGGGAAATCATGTTTCATACATAAGAGGACTACCTTGGATCAAGGTTCATTTTTTTAATAGTGAAACATCATGCCGAGTGAAAAATGAAACTGACTTGGAATAATCACAAGCCATTTATCTCCTGGGGCTTGGCAGTGGGAAAATTAATCTCATGACTGATATGAGGGGCCGATCAAGAGAGCAGCACACACTGGGGGTCATGTCCACCCAGGAAAGTATCTTGGAACCCCTCTCATTGTGTGGAAAGAAACACTGTTGATAAGATCCCATTAAAGAATGCAAATTACAGCTAGAGCAACATTTTCCTTATTCCTTGCCCCAAATCCATAACCCATTCACCCAGTGATAAAAGAGCTCCTTGTCTTATTGGTCTTCAAGAGCCTCCAAGAGAAATCTAATCAATATTCGCTGAGTGCCTGCTACAGAGGGTATGGCTGACTCACCGTGCTAAACACCATAGAGGGTGCAAAGATGGGCAAGACAGTTCCTGCCCTCAAGGACAAACTGGCAGGAGAAGTGTGCCACCCCACACAGGGGGACCTTCCTGCCCCCTCCTCTCTCTGTCACCACCCTCTCCTGAGACCCACCTGAGGTAACCAGGTTCCCTCCACGGTGGCCCAAGGGCCAAGCCTACTCCCTCTCATGTCATCAAACACCCACATCCTGGTGCCAGAACCTGGTGGGAGGTGGGGCCCTCTGCAAAGTCAACCTGCACCCCAGACCCAGCCTGACCATTACAGAGTTCTGTCTTTTCGGGACCCCTTGCCCAAAGCTCTGACTACAGTAGGGAAGAGCAACTCTGGTTAAAGGCTTCTAAGATGTGAACTTTCGGTTTTGCTATTTCAGAAACATTTTGGGGCAAGACCTTACAGAAAAACATGCACCTGCTTGGATATTATTAGACCTCAAGCAAAGAATCGAGCTTAAATGGCAGGTTTGGTGTAAGAGCCTCTTCACCTGCACTGTCCCCATGATCGATGGATGCAGTCAACGCTCCTGATGGAGATGCTCAGAAGGCAGCGTTTTCACCCAAAAGCTGAATCTTTCTCAGGTTGAAAAGAAGGGTGAGAGGCTGCGACTGTCCTGGGAGGATAGAGACCACTGGAGCATCTCCCCAAGCCTACAGCAAAGCCTCTTTCCGCTCCTTCTCTGGATCCCATCTCTCACTGCAACATGGCTCGGTGGGTCCTCAGGTTTGTTCTAACAAACGTACCAGAACGTAAGCACTGCGGGGGCTGCTCTTCACAGGGAAGCAGGAGGATCAGATTCAAGGTTCGGTTCCTCACTAGCCCATGACCACGGACAGGTCACCGGCTGTCTGGCCTCAGCTTCCTCGTCTATCTGCCATGGTAACAGAGCAAAGCAGTGACTGTTGACCTTGGGAGGGCAGTGGTGATGCCTGGGTGAGGGTAGTACCTGCCCCAAAATACCACCCTCGAAGGTTCTAACCTGCTCCCACCACTGTCACTGATGGTCATGCATCCCATTGCTCAGGTGGGGGCAGGGTGGGGAAAATATTAAGACTTAGTGGGACTTCCCTGGTGGTCCAGTGGCTAAGGGTCCACACTCCCAATGTAGGGAGCCCAGGTTCAATCCCTGGTCAGGGAACTAGATCCTACATGCTGCAACTAAGACCTGGCATAGCCAAATAACTAACTAAATAAACAAATATTTTTTTAAAAGATTTATTGGTCTAAACTAGCAAGATCTTTTCTAGGAGTCTCACGTACTCTTTTTGTTGTTGCTGTTTAGTCACTAAGTGGTGTCTAACTTTTTTGGACTGTAGCCCACCAGGTTCCTCTGTCCATGGGATTCTCCAGGTAAGAATACTGGAGCGGCTGGCCAGTTCCTTCTCCAGGAATCTTCCCAACCCAGGGATCAAACCCACGTCTTCTGCATTGCAGGTGGATTATTTCACCACTGAGCCACCTGGGAAGCCACACATACTCTGATGGGAAGCTACGCATTTATCCATACATGCTCTCACTGCTCACAACACATCTGGAACTTTTTGGAAATTTTCTTCAAAGAATATACTTTTGAATCCTCTAAGAGGTAGAAAGTCTCCCATTAGTTTTTAGAAACAACCAAGAATCCAAGTGCCCTTTATAAATCATGCAATCAAGCTAAGTAATATCCGTTTTGAACAAAATTTCAGTGTGGGCCATGTCGAAGCTATATTCAAGCAGAGACTGGAAAAAATTGGGAAATGTTTTAAGTTGTGTAAGAATAAACAGCTTAAGAATTAAAAAAATAAATACTTGCTTTTTCAGGGCTCTTTTTTTCATTTTAAAGTGAATTATTAAATGACACTAAAAAAAAGAGGTTTAAAAAAAGACTGATTTGTTTGACATGAACACTGACCCTGAAGGGGAGATGATTTTGAAAGACACGACATTCTCTTGGATGAAAAAGTTCAGGTACGTTTGTGGAAAAAACAAAACAAATATTTCACTCTGTTGTCAAGTGGTACATTAATTTTCCTAGGAAAAACAGCTGTATGGACAAGCTAATGTTTTAAGAACTGTGACGTCCAAAAGAGACAAACAATGCATCAATTTTTGATTTATAAACAGTTTTGAGTCAAAATTTTAAATGGCCTCATAATCAACTATCAAAAGAATTGTGGGAATTCCCTGGCAGTCTAGTGAAGGACTCCGTGCCTCCACTGCCAGGGCCAGGGTTTAATCCCTGGTCAGGGAACTAAGATCCTCAAGCCTTGTGGCACAGCCAAGGGGAAAAAAAAAATCTTTTCTGTAGAGGGTGGGCTACCCATAAAATCAAACTCAAAGAATAATGCCAAGGTACTTCTGAAGCCACATCTGCTAGAAAGCTGATCTGAAACCACGGCAGACCAAAGGACCTATATTAATTAACATTTCTCGATAGGTTTGTAGGTACACAGGGCATCATGAAGGAACTGCTGTGATTATTCAGGTCTTCGAAATATAAGCAAAATAAAACCTACACATTCCATTTTCAGACTTTAAATCCACCCTGCTAAAAGGAAACACTTTAAAGCTTACTTTAAAATGGCTATCATGAAATCAATTTAAGGTTGGTTTGTGCTTTTTAAAACATCTACTATTGCTTGAGGGCTGGAGGAGGGAGCTCTTAAAGAATACATATGACCAGCAAATTCCAGCCCTAGGAATTTATCCCAAGGTAATAATTAAGCAGTTAAGATGGGCTCTGGAGTTTAGCAGTAAGGTTTATCACAACTGTTCGTAGTAATGAAAATTAAAAGCAGCCTGAATATCTAAATGGTTGAGTGGTCAAATTACGGTCTACTCATTCAGAGAAGTATTACTGTGAGCTGTATACAGGGAAGCAGCCAGTGAGAATAATGTTGTAGAATTAAATTTATTGACTCAGTAAGATCTATGATATATTCCAGTTTGGGGAAGAAAAGCATAACTTATGCAAAGTGAGCACATAAAAATGTCCAGAAGGACAGATATCAAGATATTAATAGACTAGTCATCAGAGAAATGCAAACCAAAACCATAAGGAGTTACGACTTCACACCCACTAGAACAACCGTAATTAAAAAAAAAAAAAAANAAAAACCACAAAAGCCAAAAATAAAAAAATACATAAATTTTATTTATATATATATATATATATATATATAAAGAAAACATATAATGCTAGGTTCTCTATTTCTCTCTCTCTCTCTTTTTTTTTTTTGGCTACACTGCACGTGGGATCTTAAGTCACGAAACCAGGGGTTGAACCCGCATTCCCTGAATTGGAAGTGCAGAGTCTTAACCACTGGATGGCCAGGTAAGTCCATCTATTTCTAGTTCTGCCACTGACTAGCAGGATGTATCAATCCTAACTTCCATATAACACACGCTGCAAGCTGGCGGCTCTGGTCTGGTCCAGGGTTCTGTGACATCACAGATGGACACTCTGGCTGAGTATAGGATTAAGGAGCAGGGCTTCCCTGATGGCCTCAACCTGGCTGCACATTACAGTCACCTGGAGTTTATTTAAAAAAATTTTTTTTTTAAAGAAAGCATGCCAACCTCCTCTCTTAGAAATTCTGATTTCATTCAGCTGAAGTGGGGCCTTGGCATAAGGTTATTTGAAAAGGTCCCAGGTGACTCAGTCAGCGGGGTGGGGAAGCACTGACTCAAGTTAACACCTTCCCACTGCAGCTGAAACAGGTGTTTCTCTCACTCCTAGAGGCTCCTCAGGAATCACGGGTCATTTGCTTCAAGAGGAAGGAGATCCGAGTTAGTTTTGGTCAACAAACTCCCCTGACCCAACTGGAGATCGACGACAATGTCAGGTTCAAGGTTTCTGATGGCACTATTTGTTCAGAAAATGTGTGAAAAAAAAGAAAAAAAATCCGGTTTCCATGACAAACTCTCCTGTAGCCAGGACAATGATTCCCCCCACTCTGAAATACAGAGGGGAAGATAATCTCTTCGAGGAAGGGGTGGTTTTGAATTATAATTATAAATTAGTCTATTAACTAGGGAAATCATGTTTCATACATAAGAGGACTACCTTGGATCAAGGTTCATTTTTTTAATAGTGAAACATCATGCCGAGTGAAAAATGAAACTGACTTGGAATAATCACAAGCCATTTATCTCCTGGGGCTTGGCAGTGGGAAAATTAATCTCATGACTGATATGAGGGGCCGATCAAGAGAGCAGCACACACTGGGGGTCATGTCCACCCAGGAAAGTATCTTGGAACCCCTCTCATTGTGTGGAAAGAAACACTGTTGATAAGATCCCATTAAAGAATGCAAATTACAGCTAGAGCAACATTTTCCTTATTCCTTGCCCCAAATCCATAACCCATTCACCCAGTGATAAAAGAGCTCCTTGTCTTATTGGTCTTCAAGAGCCTCCAAGAGAAATCTAATCAATATTCGCTGAGTGCCTGCTACAGAGGGTATGGCTGACTCACCGTGCTAAACACCATAGAGGGTGCAAAGATGGGCAAGACAGTTCCTGCCCTCAAGGACAAACTGG
Organism: Neotragus pygmaeus; assembly: GCA_006410875.1. Lineage (NCBI taxonomy): Eukaryota > Metazoa > Chordata > Mammalia > Artiodactyla > Bovidae > Neotragus > Neotragus pygmaeus. Next base: position 1,449,742 of record SJYV01033058.1, read on the forward strand.
CAGGAGAAGTGTGCCACCCCACACAGGGGGACCTTCCTGCCCCCTCCTCTCTCTGTCACCACCCTCTCCTGAGACCCACCTGAGGTAACCAGGTTCCCTCCACGGTGGCCCAAGGGCCAAGCCTACTCCCTCTCATGTCATCAAACACCCACATCCTGGTGCCAGAACCTGGTGGGAGGTGGGGCCCTCTGCAAAGTCAACCTGCACCCCAGACCCAGCCTGACCATTACAGAGTTCTGTCTTTTCGGGACCCCTTGCCCAAAGCTCTGACTACAGTAGGGAAGAGCAACTCTGGTTAAAGGCTTCTAAGATGTGAACTTTCAGTTTTGCTATTTCAGAAACATTTTGGGGCAAGACCTTACAGAAAAACATGCACCTGCTTGGATATTATTAGACCTCAAGCAAAGAATCGAGCTTAAATGGCAGGTTTGGTGTAAGAGCCTCTTCACCTGCACTGTCCCCATGATCGATGGATGCAGTCAACGCTCCTGATGGAGATGCTCAGAAGGCAGCGTTTTCACCCAAAAGCTGAATCTTTCTCAGGTTGAAAAGAAGGGTGAGAGGCTGCGACTGTCCTGGGAGGATAGAGACCACTGGAGCATCTCCCCAAGCCTACAGCAAAGCCTCTTTCCGCTCCTTCTCTGGATCCCATCTCTCACTGCAACATGGCTCGGTGGGTCCTCAGGTTTGTTCTAACAAACGTACCAGAACGTAAGCACTGCGGGGGCTGCTCTTCACAGGGAAGCAGGAGGATCAGATTCAAGGTTCGGTTCCTCACTAGCCCATGACCACGGACAGGTCACCGGCTGTCTGGCCTCAGCTTCCTCGTCTATCTGCCATGGTAACAGAGCAAAGCAGTGACTGTTGACCTTGGGAGGGCAGTGGTGATGCCTGGGTGAGGGTAGTACCTGCCCCAAAATACCACCCTCGAAGGTTCTAACCTGCTCCCACCACTGTCACTGATGGTCATGCATCCCATTGCTCAGGTGGGGGCAGGGTGGGGAAAATATTAAGACTTAGTGGGACTTCCCTGGTGGTCCAGTGGCTAAGGGTCCACACTCCCAATGTAGGGAGCCCAGGTTCAATCCCTGGTCAGGGAACTAGATCCTACATGCTGCAACTAAGACCTGGCATAGCCAAATAACTAACTAAATAAACAAATATTTTTTTAAAAGATTTATTGGTCTAAACTAGCAAGATCTTTTCTAGGAGTCTCACGTACTCTTTTTGTTGTTGCTGTTTAGTCACTAAGTGGTGTCTAACTTTTTTGGACTGTAGCCCACCAGGTTCCTCTGTCCATGGGATTCTCCAGGTAAGAATACTGGAGCGGCTGGCCAGTTCCTTCTCCAGGAATCTTCCCAACCCAGGGATCAAACCCACGTCTTCTGCATTGCAGGTGGATTATTTCACCACTGAGCCACCTGGGAAGCCACACATACTCTGATGGGAAGCTACGCATTTATCCATACATGCTCTCACTGCTCACAACACATCTGGAACTTTTTGGAAATTTTCTTCAAAGAATATACTTTTGAATCCTCTAAGAGGTAGAAAGTCTCCCATTAGTTTTTAGAAACAACCAAGAATCCAAGTGCCCTTTATAAATCATGCAATCAAGCTAAGTAATATCCGTTTTGAACAAAATTTCAGTGTGGGCCATGTCAAAGCTATATTCAAGCAGAGACTGGAAAAAATTGGGAAATGTTTTAAGTTGTGTAAGAATAAACAGCTTAAGAATTAAAAAAATAAATACTTGCTTTTTCAGGGCTCTTTTTTTCATTTTAAAGTGAATTATTAAATGACACTAAAAAAAAGAGGTTTAAAAAAAGACTGATTTGTTTGACATGAACACTGACCCTGAAGGGGAGATGATTTTGAAAGACACGACATTCTCTTGGATGAAAAAGTTCAGGTACGTTTGTGGAAAAAACAAAACAAATATTTCACTCTGTTGTCAAGTGGTACATTAATTTTCCTAGGAAAAACAGCTGTATGGACAAGCTAATGTTTTAAGAACTGTGACGTCCAAAAGAGACAAACAATGCATCAATTTTTGATTTATAAACAGTTTTGAGTCAAAATTTTAAATGGCCTCATAATCAACTATCAAAAGAATTGTGGGAATTCCCTGGCAGTCTAGTGAAGGACTCCGTGCCTCCACTGCCAGGGCCAGGGTTTAATCCCTGGTCAGGGAACTAAGATCCTCAAGCCTTGTGGCACAGCCAAGGGGAAAAAAAAAATCTTTTCTGTAGAGGGTGGGCTACCCATAAAATCAAACTCAAAGAATAATGCCAAGGTACTTCTGAAGCCACATCTGCTAGAAAGCTGATCTGAAACCACGGCAGACCAAAGGACCTATATTAATTAACATTTCTCGATAGGTTTGTAGGTACACAGGGCATCATGAAGGAACTGCTGTGATTATTCAGGTCTTCGAAATATAAGCAAAATAAAACCTACACATTCCATTTTCAGACTTTAAATCCACCCTGCTAAAAGGAAACACTTTAAAGCTTACTTTAAAATGGCTATCATGAAATCAATTTAAGGTTGGTTTGTGCTTTTTAAAACATCTACTATTGCTTGAGGGCTGGAGGAGGGAGCTCTTAAAGAATACATATGACCAGCAAATTCCAGCCCTAGGAATTTATCCCAAGGTAATAATTAAGCAGTTAAGATGGGCTCTGGAGTTTAGCAGTAAGGTTTATCACAACTGTTCGTAGTAATGAAAATTAAAAGCAGCCTGAATATCTAAATGGTTGAGTGGTCAAATTACGGTCTACTCATTCAGAGAAGTATTACTGTGAGCTGTATACAGGGAAGCAGCCAGTGAGAATAATGTTGTAGAATTAAATTTATTGACTCAGTAAGATCTATGATATATTCCAGTTTGGGGAAGAAAAGCATAACTTATGCAAAGTGAGCACATAAAAATGTCCAGAAGGACAGATATCAAGATATTAATAGACTAGTCATCAGAGAAATGCAAACCAAAACCATAAGGAGTTACGACTTCACACCCACTAGAACAACCGTAATTAAAAAAAAAAAAAAAAAGACAGATATTAAGCGTTGGTGAGAAACTGAAGCCCTCCTAAACTGCAGGTGGGAATGTAAAATAGTGCAGTTGCTTTGGCAAATGGTTTGCCAGTTCCTCAAAAGGTTAGACAGAAAGTTACAACATGACCTAGAAATCCCACTCTTCAGTATATACCCAAGCAAAATAAAAAATACACGGCCATTCAAAAATTTGTACCTAAACATTCACAGCAGCATTATTCATAATAGCCAAAAAAGGGGAAACAACCCGTGTCCGTCAAATGAAGAATGGATGTACAAAATGAGGGATATCCACATAATGAAATATTGTTGTTTAGTCACCACGTCCTATCTGACTCTCTTCTACCCCGTGGACTCTAGCCCAGCTGGAGTGAGTTGCCATTTCCTTCTCCAGGGGATCTTCCCCACCAAGGGATCAAACACATCTGGGCATTGCAGGTGGATTCCTTACCACTGAGCCACTAGGCAGGTCCTAACGGAATATCATTCATCAATTAAAAGGAAAAAAGCACTGATACAGGCTATAAGATGGATGAACCCTGAAAATGTTATGCAAAGTGAAAGAAGCCAGACATGAAAGACCACATGTGGAATGATTCTATTAATATGGAATGTCCAGAATAGGCAAATCTATAGAGACAAATGGAGATCAGTGGTTACTGGGGGCTAGGAGGTTTGGGGGATATGGGGTTAACAGGTATGGAGTTTCTTTTGGGAATGACAAAAATAACATAAAACTGTGGTGATGGCTGCACATTTCTGTGAATACACTAAAATCTGAATTGTGCATTTTAAACGAGTGAATGTTATGACATGTGAATTATAGCTCAAAGGGACGACAGAGATGGCTGGATGGCATCACTGACTCGATGGACCTGACTTTGAGCAAGCTCCAGGAGTTGATGATGGATACGGAAGCCTGGCGTGCTGCAGTTCATGGGGTCGCAAAGAGGCAGACACTACTGAGCTGAACTGAAAGCTCTTAAAATGTTAACAGAAGTAATGTTTGCATAATATAATTATAGGTTTATTGTGTTTATTTTTAAATTTAGACTATCTATATTTTCTGACTCTTCTTTTTACCATAAATATGATTACTTGAGAGGTTTTTCCAAATCTTCCCATGTTATTATACAGAAAGCACCAAACACAAAAGATTTGAAGAAAAGGAAATCTACCTTTCTTACAATAGTGGAATAACTGGAAATTACCCATATGACCCCAGTAGGGTGATCACTAGGCAGAGCATGGCTTGTTACCACATTAGCCCTGGTCAGTTTTGACCCCTGTCCCTATTCTGAGGCTGACACAGAAGGCTCAAATGCTTTTTGTGTGGATGATGGTTTACTAAAGTGCCACTGAAAGTGACAGACGCAGTGCTGCACTCAGAATACTTCCTAACAGGTCACAGGAGACATTTGGTGGGGAAAAAAAAAAAAAAAAAACTGAACAAAAGTACAGAACCCTCTTTTATATTGTTCGACTTGCTGTGTGTTTGTATGTGAACAAAGATCATAAGATAGTCAGAAGTGATGCAGAGCCTATGTAAAAGTGAAAAAATTTTAAAGTCATGTATGCAAGAACCTTGGGACTTTGTTTGGTGTTTGAGGGGAAGGCGGGTCTCAAGTTCTACTTCTCCCAGTCCACATGTGTTCTGGTGCACTCACTCATTTAAATATCTCTAAGCACTTGTTGCTCTGAGGCAGCAAACTCTGAAACCAAACATGGAATATAGGTAAAGATAAAATAAGGGGGGGGGGGAAATATCCCCAGCCCCTGAGAAATACAGCCAACCAGCATGTTTATTATTCACAGACTATGATTCACTGTCCCTGTTTTTTAAGCCAGCATCACACTCTAATCATATTGCTAGGTTACGGGCCCTGAGTTATGCATGCATAATAAAAACGGAATCCATCACAATGATATATTAGGCTTTTCTCCCCTATATCATCTCTTTAGGGAAAACATTTGATCATGATAAAACACATACAGTATTAAACTTAAATATTACCGTGGATTCCTCAAACCAAAGAGGTTTCCAATGAAAATGAAATAGTTATCCTATGAGTATTCAACCTGGAAAACAGAGTTGCCATCAAAGGTAGGCAAAAAACCACATTCCCAAGAGGCCTATGCAGGTGCTACTATTCGGCTCAGACAGGAGGAAACCTTTATGTGGCTCACTGGCTTTTATCTTCAGGAATATGGTTTACCATCAAACTTTCTCGAGAATCACTCTCATACACATTTTCTCCTGTGATTTTAGAAGCTGTATCACTGCGGAGAGCCACATGGGCGTGCAAGTTACAGAAACAAAACAGACAAATGCACACTACAGTCTAATTTCACGATCAGCAGTCCTGAACGTGAGCTTCAGGAAACACTCTCCTCCATAGTATAAATACTTGAGACCTCCTAAGAGGATAATTCATGCAGGTAATAAGCATCAGAATAAATGAGAAGCAAGACCGTTTCTAGGTAAGACTTAACGTCTCAGTCTGTTTTTGTGGACACTTCTCCGGGACCTTGTTTAGTCCCCTCTAAAACCCAAACATCAGCTCAATAAAAGAGATCGCATATCCTAAAGTACCCTGAAGAAAGTGCCCTGCCTCGCATTCCACAGATCGCTTTGGTACTTGAGAGAAGTGACACCCAAACGTGGCACAATGAGGACCACGGGGCAGCAATGATGTGACAGCAACGATGCGCCACAAACCAACACTAGGCACGAGATCCAGGTCCAGGAAGGAGGAGGAAACTCACTGACTGAATAGAGCACCTTCTGGATTAACAAGACAGGCTCGGGTGCTTAGAAACACCAATGCAGCTGCATTTTAGGCCCAGTAGCCTAGAGTCTCGGCTTGTGGATGTCTGGCTAAGACACACACAGAAGGGGAATCACAATATTGCCTCCACTGCACTAGTTACTTCATTAATCAAAAAGAAACAGCATCAAAAAAATATCCCCTGCCCAGGCATTGTATAACATTTAAAAATGATGACTTACGAGTGAAAAACACCTTCTGGGGGATGGGATGGCAAGGAGAATTTACATTATTATCTAATGTGATGTGCCAGGTCTCTTCTCACATGTTGAGTGTGTCAGCTGTCCCCATTTCACAGATCAGGAAACAGAGTCTCAAAGACTCTGAGGACACAGCTACCAAGGGACCGGGAAGCACTCAGGTCTGTCTGATTTTACAGCCTCTACATTCTGCATGGAACACCACTGCAGCCTAGTTTAACTGTAAACTCTGCATTTAGAACTTCGAAATAATAATTCCTGGATTCTTTGCTGGTGCAGTGGATAAGAGTCCACCTGCCGATGCAGGGAACACAGGTTCGATCCTGGTCTGAGAAGATCCCACGTGCCACAGAGCAGCTAAGCCCGTGTGCCACCACTACTGAGCCAGTGCCCCGCAACCAGAGAAGCCACTGCAATGAGAAGCTCAAGCACAGCAGCGAAGACCCAATAGAGCCAAAAGTTACTTAAAGGAAAAAAGATTTTTAAAAATAACAATTCCCACTATGTTTGGGGATCGAAATTTTTACGGGTAGGTGATTCTGGGAGTGAAATTCTGACCTTTTCCCTAAAGAGCTGTTACACTCAAACATAACCTTTTGATAAGGGTCTGAACTCTTTTACCAAGAAATCTGGGAATTTTGAATTCTAAATACAACTTGGAAATATTTACATGAACTGAAACTATAGTCCCAGTTAAAGGCTACAGTTATTTTGGGTTCTTTAGCCAAAGTTACTCAATAACTGAAACACTAGAATCCAGTGACAGAACAGTAAATGAAAAGAGGTGGCAAAGAAAACCAGATACACAATGATGATATGAAATGATTGGTTTCCATGTCATACATTTTGGTCATTCTCTTTACACTCTTTTTTGTGAACGGATGCCAGGCACCAATTAACCAATCCAAGATGAAAAGTTCAAGTTCAAAACCTGACTCCTGTTGAGAAAGTGGATTTTTTTTCCTCAACTAGAAGGAAAACAACTTACATGACTTTTGTGGAGTGTGTACAAATTTTCCTCAAAAAAAAAAAAAAAAAAAGAACTTGAATTTGAA
>SJYV01033058.1:1456938-1474015 GCA_006410875.1 Neotragus pygmaeus
AAGGAAAACTTAACTTACATGACTTTTGTGGAGTGTGTACAAATTTTCCTCAAAAAAAAAAAAAAAAAGAACTTGAATTTGAATAAAAATGGCCTCCTACTTCTTCAGTTATTTCCAAATTCTTGTTACCTACCCCAAGAGCACAGACTAGTATTTACCTAAAATGCATAACCTCCAAAGAGTTCACGCTAGGGCACTCAGGGACACACACGTTCATTCTTCTCCTGAACACCTAGTACCTGATACACCATATTAAAGAGTACAAAGTGGAGGTCATTAAATAGAACCTGCTCCAGTGTGCCATGCCCACATCCTGAACAATACATTAAAAAAAAAAAAAAAACCCTAAATTAGGTTCTTCCAAACCAGCCGAGTTTGTCTACAAAATGTCCTCCCAGCCAAGGTGTCCGAGTCCATATCCTGAGAGAAGGCCTGAAATCGTTAAATAAATGTAAACCAGGCTCTTCTCTACAGAGAAAAAAGAAAAGAAAAAAAAAAGATGAAAAGACGTTTCGGACAGCCCCGCGGCGTTCTCCCACGAGGAGACAGTCTTCCGTTTAAAGTTTAGGAGCAGCTTCCCAGCTGTCCCATATGGGGTTTTTTAAAACGAGTCCCATTCCTGCCGCTTAACCTGCTTAAGGAAGTCTTGCTGCCCCCAAAGGAAGCCCGCTGCCTCCAATACCAAGAAACCTGCAAGGCAGGTAAGCAGAATCAAACTCCTGGGGAAAGAATGCTTAGCCACTTTCAGTGGCATTTGTTTCCCAAAGTTCTCGCCTTTTGGAAAGTTCAAGCGAGGATTATAAACGCAAGACATTCCCTTTCCCTTGGTCACAGGGCCCTTCCTGCCCTCCCTCCGAGGCCACCGCCAGGCCAAGCCGGCTCCCACCTGTGGAAAGGGTCCGACAGGTGGGACGGCCTCCCAAGGGCCCCGGGCCTTCTGGACACCCTGAGGTGCCGCCAGGGCGACACAAAGTTGTGTCGGAGAGCACGCGGCCCGGGAGGCGCTGCTCGTGACAGCCGCGCCGGCCACCGAGGCCGATGGGTGGCGGACGCCTCGGCGGGGCCGGCCGTGGCCGCCACTCGGGCCGGTCAGGAGGCCGCCTCTCCCCGCCGAGCGTCGCCTCCGCTCCGGCGGGCGCACGGAGCCCGGGGCCGCCGCCGCCGCAAGCCGCCGCGTTCCCAGCTCGGACCCAGCCCGTGCCGCGCTGTCCCCCACCCCAAGCTTCNCTTTTCAGAAGTTATTTCCACCATTTTATCTTCCAGCTCACTGATTCATTCTTCTGCTTCAGATATTCTATTGATTCTTTCTAGACTATTTTTAATTTCAGTAATTGTGTTGCTTGTATGTTTACTCTTTAATTCTTCTAGGTCTTTGTTAAATGAGTCTTGCATTTTCTCCATTTTGTTTCTGAGGGTTTGGAACATCTTTACTATCATTATTCTGAATTCTTTTTCAGGGAGTTTGCCTATTATTTCTTCATTTCTTTGGACTTCTCTGTTTCTAGTTTATTCTGTTATTTGTGTAGTATTTCTCTGCTTTTTCATTATTTTTTTAACTTATTGTGTTTGAGGCCTCCTTTTCCCAGGCTTCAAGTTTGAATTTTCTTCCTTTTAGTTTCTGCCCTCCTAAGGTTGGTCCAGTGGTTTGGATGGGATTTGTGCTGAGTTTTTTTTTACTTTTTTTTCCTCTGATGGGCAGGGCTGAGTGAGGTGGTAATCCTGTCTGTTGATGATTGAGTTTCCATATTTGTTTTGTTTGTTGTTTAGATGAGGCATCCTGCACAGGGTGCTACTGGTGGTTGGGTGATGCTGAGTCTTATATTCAAGTGGTTCCCTTTGTGTCAGCTTTCACTATTTGATACTCCCTAGAGTTAGTTTTCTGGTAGTCTAGGGTCTGGAGTCAGTGTTCCCTCTCCAAAGGCTCAGGGCTTGATCTCTGGTCAGGAATGAAGATAACACTTGTTGTTATGGCCTTCAGTTCAGTTCAGTCGTGTCTGACTCTTTGCGACCCCATGAATCGCAGCACACCAGGCCTCCCTGTCCATCATCAATTCCCATAGTTCACTCAGATTTGCGTCCATTGAGTCAGTGATGTCATCCAGCCATCTCATCCTCTGTCTTCCCCTTCTTCTCCTGTCCCCAATCCCTCCCAGCATCAGAGTCTTTTACAATGAGTCAACTCTTTGCATGAGGTGGCCAGAGTACTGNAATGTTCCCTTGGTATCTCTAATTTTCTTGAAGAGATCTGTAGTCTTTCCCATTGTATTGTTTTCCTCTATTTCTTTGCACTGATCACTGAGGAAGGCTATCTTATCTCTCCTTGCTGCTCTTTGGAACTCTGCATTCAAATGGGTATATCCTTCCTTTTCTTCTCTGCCTTTAGCTTCTCTTCCTTTTTCAGCTATTTGCAAGTCCTCCTCAGACAACCATTTTGCCTTTTTACATTTCTTTTTCTTGGGGATGGTCTTGATCCCTGCCTCCTGTACAATGTCATGAACCTCCCTCCGTCCATAGTTCTTCAGGCACTCTGTCTATCAGATCTAATCCCTTGAATCTATTTGTCACTTTCACTGTGTAATCATAAGGGATTTGATTTAGGTCATATCTGCATGGTCTAGAAACACCTATTTCTGCTTTATTGACTATGCCAAAGCTTTTGACTGTGTAGATCACAATAAACTGTGGAAAATTCTTCAAGAGATGGGAATACCAGACCACCTGACCTGCCTCCTGAGAAAGCTGCATGCAGGTCAGGAAGCAACAGTTAGAACTGGACATGGAACAACAGACTGGTTCCATATAGGAAAAGGAGTATGTCAAGGCTGTATATTGTCACTCTTATTTAACTTATATGCAGAGTACATCATGAGAAACGCTGGGCTGGATGAAGCACAAGCTGGAATCAAGATTGCTGAGAGAAATATCAATAACCTCAGATATGCAGATGACACCACCCTTATGGCAGAAAGTGAAGAACTGAAGAGCCTCTTGATGAAAGTGAAAGAGGGGAGTGAAAAAGTTGGCTTACAAATCAACATGCAGAAAACAAAGATCATGATATCCGGTCCCATCACTTCATGGCAAATAGATGAAGAAAGAGTGGAAACAGTGTCAGACTTTATAGTTTTGGGCTCCAAAAGCACTGCACATAGTGACTGCAGCCATGAAATTCAAAGACGCTTACTCCTTGGAAGAAAAGTTATGACCAACCTAGACAGCATATTCAAAAGCAGAGACATTACTTTGCCAACAAGTCTATCTAGTTAAGGCTATAGTTTTTCCAGTAGTCATGTATGGATGAAGAGTTGGACTATAAAGAAAGCTGAGCGCTGAAGAATTGATGGTTTTGAACTGTGGTGTTGGAGAAGACTCTTGAGAGTCCCTTGGACTGCAAGGAGATCCAACCAGTCCATTCTGAAGGAAATCAGTCTTGAATATTCATTGGAAGCACTGATATTGAAGTTGAAACTCCAATCCTTTGGCCACCTGATGCGAAGAACTGACTCAGTTGAAAAGACTCTGATGCTGCGAAAGATTGAAGGCCTGAGGAGAAGGGGATGACAGAGGATGAGATGGTTGGATGGCATCACCGACTCAATGGACATGAGTTTGAGTAAACTCCGAGAGTTGGTGATGGACAGGGAGGCCTGGCATGCTGCAGTCCATGGGGTTGCAAATAGTTGGAGATGACTGAGCGACTGAACTGAACTGAACTGCATGGTATAGTGATTTTTGCTACTTTCTTCAACTTAAGTCTGAATTTGGCAGTAAAGAGTTCATGATCTGAGCCAAAGTCAGCTCCCAGTCTTGTTTTCTCTGACTCTATAGAGCTTCTCCATCTTCAATCTGATTTCAGTATTGACCATCTGGTGATGTCCATGTCCCTTGTGTCTCTTGTGTTGTTGGAAGAGTGTGTTTGCTATGACCAGTGTGTTCTCTCGGTGAAACTCTGTTAGCCTTTGCTCTGCTTCATTCTGTACTCCAAGGCCAAATTTGCCTGTTACTCCAGGTATCTTTTGACTTCCTACTTTTGCATTGCAGTTCCCTATAATGAAAAGGACCTCTTTTTCAGGTATTAGTTCTAGCAGGTCTTATAGGTCTTCAGAGAACCATTTAACTTCATGGGCCTTTATGTGGCCCATGACTGATATTAAAGATACCATTTTTACACTTACCATATTGGAAAACATATTAGAGCTTCCCTGGTGACTCAAACGGTAAAGAATTTGCCTGTAATGCAGGAGACCCAGGTTCCATCCCTAGGTCAGGAAGATCCCCTGGAGAAGAGAATGGCAATCCACCCCAATATTCTTGCCTGGGAAATCCCATGGTCAGAGGAGCCTGGCAGGCTGCATGTCAGTATCCATACATGATAGTGAAAATATCTCCATTTCAAGAATCCATGGAATATTTATAAAAATAGATCATGTTTTAGGTCACAATGAAAACTAATTAATTTCCCAATGTAGAAACTGTAGAAGTCGCTCAGTCGTGTCCGACTCTTTGCGACCCCATGGGCTGTAGCCTACCAGGCTCCTCTGTCCATGGGATTTTCCAGGCAACAGTCCTGGAGTGGATTGCCATTTTCTTCTCCAGGGGATCTTCCCAACCCAGGGACCGAACCCAGATCTCCTGCATTGTAGACAGACGCTTTACCATCTGAGCCACCAGGGAAGTCACTACAGAGTAATAAATGTTGAAATTAAAAGCAAAAATTTATTAAACAGCAATGAAAATAATCATTGTAAAGAAAAAAAATGTTGCCTGCCATCCCGGTTCTACAAGGATCAAGCCATTAGCTGCTGCAGTTGCCCACCACTGACAGGGGACCTGAGGGGAAACAGGAGTGAGAAAAACAGGAAGCATTCTTTGCTTTGGATACTGGCCCCTAGATAGTTAAGACACACATCTAAGGAAAAATGTCTACAACCCCCAGATTCTTGCCTTTTCCCATATATAGAAAAGCACTAAAATCATTAACTTGAGATGGCTGTTCTTTGTGAATGGCAGTAATCTTTGATGTTCAACTATATTTGTTTTTGTTTTTTTCAGCAAAAAATTCATTTATTTCTTGGCTCCTCCCTTGCTTCTTGGGAACAGTTTCTCATAACTCTGTCTCCTGGCCTAAAATCCCCAGTAAGACACTGAATAAACTCAGCTCACACATCTTACACTGTGGGTTTTTCTTAAAGTGCACATCATCTATAGGTTACAATACACTTGCCAAAACAATGATTGTTTTGGACCACAGAATGTAGAAATTTAACTAAAGAGTATGTAGAAAATAAGGAAAGTGAGAGTCCTATTAAACTACAAACACAGGCTGAAATGCTTTCATTATTACAGAAAACAATAAACTTTCCTTATTAAGTTGGGAGAAAAAAGGAAATTAATTTCCAAGGAAAACATATAAAGGAAGTAATGATAAACAGATTATTGTGCATGTGTGTTTTCTGTTCCCTCTCCCAGTATATCAAACCCAGAGTGTGTGAGTGCTGTGTGTGTCCAACTCTTTGTAACCCCATGGACTGTAGCCTGCCAGGCTCCTGTCCATTGAATTCTCCAGGCAGGAATATTGGAGTGGGTTGCTATTTCCTCCTCCAGGGCACCTTCCCCATTCAGGGATCTAACCAGCATTCCTATTCTTTACCTGGTGAACTACCTTGGAAGCCCAAATCAAACCCAGATAGCAAGGACATATGCTTGTTGTCCACTTGTGAATAATGTGCCTGCCTCACAGTTTGATCTCAGTACTTAGAAGTACTTTCAGCTTTCCCAAAGTTAGACCGTCTCTCCTTTCCGCCTCCTAAGTAAGCTACTTCTATTTTAGCATTTATTAAAGTAATATAATCACATAAGCCTTGAGCATCACACCAGTTCTTCAAACACACGTGTTTACCGCTTAGAATGTGTCAGTTGATTGACATTAATGTAATCCTTGTACATCACTGTTATTTTGGATTTCTCTGTTTTTCAGAAATCGAGGTTCAGAAAGGCTAAGTGATCAAGGTCAAGAAGCGAATATCACAAAGTCAGGATTTGGTAGCACATCGACCTGCCTTCAAATGCAAGCTTTTCCTGCCAGAACAGGTTACTTTAAATTCAGGGGCAAGACTATTGTCACCTCAGCTCCTAGCTTAGCTCGTGGAACTGAATATCTAACAGGTTAGGCATTTCTTTCGCCCTACTGTCTGTTCGGTTCCGTTTTGTGTACTATAGAGAGATACATCACTCACAAGGCAGTGACCTAGGTGAGGAAAGAACTCAGAATTAACTTAGGACATTGCACAACACAGCCTTTACTTAACACCCATCTCTATGGTTGGCATGTAACCACTCTATACTCTGGAGGATTCAGCGAGTCCAGCCAATCAGTGAGTTACTTTACAGTCACGTGGCAGGAAGTTTTAACTTGCAATTGGTCAATAGCGGTAAAGCCCGCCCAACTACATCCGATCTGCTTCTTTAAGTAGAAACCAGGCCGGTTTCCTTTCTTTTCAGCCGCTGAGGAGCTGGGCAGGTGAGGTGGTGTTTGCTTTGTCCCGGGGCAGGTCTGTACCAGGTCTCGGGGGCCTGGGAGTCGGGGGGAGGCCGGGCGGCCTGCGGTGATGACATCCCAAATAAAGCACGTGTTAGACTGCTGACGCGGGTGATGCGAACTGGAGTCTGAGTCGGGCTGCCTCGGCGGCTGGGAAGAGACGGGCTTGCGGGCACATCGCACTCCTCACCCACAGCTCTTGTTCTTGCAGATGGCTCGAGAAGGACGTCGGATGTCATTGTCCTCCCGGCTTTTCGATCTTCTCCCCGAAGCCCCTCAATAAAATGGCTTGATCCCAGTGGTGGTGTCCGATGTTGTTTGTCGCGACGCGCTGCCTTTGAGCCCCCGCCGCGCCTGCGCGTGGCGCCGGGGGTCAGGCTGCAGCGCCAGAGCACATGCTCGCGCATAACTGGGGTCGTCTGCCCCCGCGGCGGCGGCCCTTTTAACCGCGAGCGACACAGTCGCCCTGGGCTGCCGGGGCGGGGTATACAGGGACCTGGGGAAGACGTCGGGGGTCCTGTAGTCAATGCTTATTTATTGTGACTTCCCTGAGTCCGAGTGTCACTTTGATGGGGACCTGTGAGATGCGCAGGTTCAGGTAACCGCCGTGTGGATGGCCATCTGCAGGCAGAGGAGGGCCTACTTCTGGCTGTGGCATTGAACAGTTCAAGGGCCGTGGTATACTCCACTGGAATTGCCTCCAGGTCTTGGGCTTCATGAGCTTACTATTCGATAAGGGGTATTCGCGGACTACCTTAAAATAGGCTTCCCTGGTGGCTCAGACGGTAAAGCGTCTGTCTGCAATACAGGAAGTTCAGGTTTGATTCCTGGGTTGGGAAAATTCCCCTGGAGAAGGAAATGGCAGCCTACTCCAGTACTCTTGCCTGGAAAATCCCAGAGGAAGGAGCCTGATAGCTACGGTACATGGGGTTGCAGAGTCGGACCCGTCTGAGCGACTTCACTTTGACATACAGGGGACAGTGTGAACAGTTCACAGTACCAAGGTATTTTGCCACAGGGCACAACATAGGCACCTACTTGGAAGTGTAATCCACATTCTGGGTGTTTTAAAAACGTGTACAAAGGGAGAGTTGAGTTTTATCATCCACTGGATGGACATGAGTTTGAGCAAGCTCGGAGTTGGTGATGGACAGGAAAAGCCTGGTGTGCTTCAGTCCACGGGTGGTAAAGAGACGACTGAGCAACTGAAGTTGTATTTAGGTCAAAATGAGCTGCAGCCAAGGAAACATAGCTCTGAGCACTGCTGCAAAGAAGCAAGTCAGTACAAAAGAGATTTTGGTGAGGGAATGCATGCAATTGAGCACTAGTTTCTCTAGTTTTCTGCTAGTCTCATAAAGCTATTGCTCGTCACAGGGACAGTTATTCATGAGGAGAGAGTTGAACTTAGCTCCTGAAAATGTATCAAGACCTGTCTACCAGTCCCTGCCTGGAGCAGAGTGCTTTATTACTGCTCTCCACTTGTAGGGGGTGGGTGTTGGTCACCAGCTGCAGCAACACAGGATTTAATACTTGGAGGGGTACATGGCAAGTGCCAATTTGTAGTTAAAACATAGATGACAACGGGCTCTGAAGCTTAGTTGAAATGTGCATCAGTTCCGAGGATAAGGTGGCAGGTGTTGAAAGGCAAGAACGCACAAGTGCCGTATCTTAATGGCTTTGTTGCTCAATAATGGAGGTGGCTCCAAGTTAATAGGCAGTTGGTGCGAACTCAGCCTAGGAGGGCTTTGCAGGTAGTGCTAGGAAGAGTCCACCTGCCAGTGAAGGAGATCTAAGATGCAGTTTCAATCCCTGGATCAGCAAGACCCCCCTGGAGGAAGACGGCATGGCAACCCACTCCAGTATTCTACCCTGGAGAATTCCATGGACAGACGAGCCTGGCAGGTTGCAGAGTTGGACACGACCAAAGGACATAGCCCATACCAAGGTGTGGTCTATGTTGGATCCTCAACAGAACAAGTCCAGTGATCACTCAAGAAACAAGCTGCCATTGGCAGCTGATGGCTCAGGTTCTGTGCCACAGTTCTGTTCGTTACCTAAATAGGATTAAGTAGAAATAACTTGGATGCTTATCTAGTATTTGACATGAGATATTTATTTGTGAAACAATGCAAGCGATTGTAAATCCCCCACATACTATTTGATTAAGTGCAACAAGGTACAGTCATGTGTAATCTCTTTACACAATAGTGCATCTAGTCCTTTGCCTTAAATTATTGCACAAAAATTATAAGACCAGTGAAGAAGACATGCGGACTGACAGGCAAATTGGCCTACACGATGAGAACAGTACACCAACTGGAATGGTCCAATAATTTAAGTCAAATGTTTTAATGGTGCTGTTAAAGTAATCAAATAAGGGTTCAAATATATTCTTTCAATATATTAATTTCTTTAAAGTCATGTTCAGGCAAGGTGCTGCTGCTGTTTAAAAAAACACTATTAGCTTTGTCCACAGGTGTAGTTGTCAAAAGTCACCCAAGGTAAGTCTGATGTTGAATGCAGCTTTAAACAGTTAAAAATTTGTATTTTGAGTGTACTTCTCAAAGCAAATTATACAGTTGAGAGAGCCCTGAAACTTGTAAACTAAACATTCTGACACAAGTGCACAAAATAAAGTTGGCAATGTTAAATGTCACGTTAGTTTTGAGATCTGTAGTGTTTGATGTTGAGCAAACTTTTGGTCTTGACTCAAGATGATAAGAGCAGTCCTGTTTTGGCCATCAGAAAAGGAAACTGCCCACAAAACATCCCTAGCCAATTAGGTTAACAAGGTATTAAGACGCCTATTTAAAGCTCCCCAGAGCACAAAGGAAGTGCCAGGTCGCTGGATGGTGGCTCTGGCTTCCAGGCCGCACTCCAGTCCAGTCTTGTGCAGTGTTTGACATTTTCACATATGCTCAGGTCTCAGGAAAACGGGATCAGTTAGAAACCAGGTGATTTACCTTGTTGGTAGAAGGCATGGGATGGTTTGATCTCATGGCTTTGCCTAATGTACACATAAATCCCACCATTCTCGCCCCAGCTGGTAGTGTGTTAAGAGTTGGATATTCTATGGCTAGTTGCTTCCAAAACACAATAAGAGTAAGTTACTATGCATATCTCTTTATCACCAAAGACACAGTTCACAAAATTCCACTCCCCACCCTTCACACATGGAACTACACTGATGTTCTCTGGGGCTGCCTCACACAAACAGAAGTGAGAAAATGTTCCACTGCGCTGGCTGACTGAGCAAAAACCTTGGAGGCATCAAGGAGGCAAAGGGAAGCCTTCCAGCTGTGCAGCTTTGCTCTTAATGTGCTCTTTTGCTACAACAAACCTGGTAGACAGAAAAGCCAGGGTGGGGTCACCAGTAATCTCTGGATCCACCGGGATGATCCTTCCAGTTTTCCTTTGCTGAGGCAAAGCTTTGCAGCAGGCAATCTGGACCCCAGTCTCGGGACATCTCAGGGTGGGACCGGCACCGGCAGGCAGAGGGCAGAGCTGTGGCACAAGAAAAGGCCAGTGCTGCCGCCCAGATGGCAGCCGAGAACCCCACACTGAGCTTATCTCCTACTCCCGGGAACACCAGGACTGCACCCGTCACAGCTGATCAGCAGCCTCCACAGGTGGGTCTTTCAGGAGGCTGGAAGTGGAGCGAGGATCCATGGCCGAGTGCATGATGGGGATATAAACATCATCCATGTTTGGCATGACAAAAACTTTCTGCAGAAAGAAGGAACACACATGGAACAAGGCCCTGTTCTCTGGGAGTTGCCCTATTGTGTTCTGATAAGAATTTTAGGCTTTAGACAAGTTTTTTAAATACATATGAAACAACTTTTCTTACACATTTCAAACTAATTCCTCTATAATATTCAGAAAGCCTTGAGGGATCAACACCAGTGCATGAACATGAGAACCCAATAGGCTGTGAGGCAGAAGCAGCCTTTGAGTTCACGTACATATAATAAAATTACTCATAAGCTGATAAATAATATTAAGAGACTTGGCATAAGCTGCTCACAGAATTCCAAATTACTATATCCAGAACACATGTTCTAAGTAAATTTTATCCTAGAACTTAAAATCCTAGCAACAAAAAAGTAAGCTACTTTTTTTCCCCAAACCAAAACCAGTTAAAGCTGCATAGAAAAGAAATCCTACTATCATGAACACTCAAAGGATAATCAGTGATTGACAGTAATGGTGCTTTGCCTATTTATAAACTAATTTTATGTAAGTGAATTCTAGCAACGTATTCAACTTCAGCAATGTTTCCAAAAGCAAAAACAAAAACATGTGGCCTTGGGAGAATGCAAACAGTTACCCTTCAACTTTCCAACTTGCCTCGAGAATACCATGCACCAAAGTCTGCCCACTAGAAGGGGTGACCATTCTACCCCAACACTCTTAAAAGAGATGACCCACCCAAATTCCTCATGTAGGAAAGAGGAAAAGAACTAAAGGCATGAGGTTGTTTTTCCCCTAACTACGTTCAAAGTGCTTTTTCTTTTGGAGATAAAGCTTTCCATAAATTGGTTGTTATATTTACAGCTACAGCTTTTAAATAATATAGTTTTTAGATAATAACAAGTATAA
Organism: Neotragus pygmaeus; assembly: GCA_006410875.1. Lineage (NCBI taxonomy): Eukaryota > Metazoa > Chordata > Mammalia > Artiodactyla > Bovidae > Neotragus > Neotragus pygmaeus. Next base: position 1,468,079 of record SJYV01033058.1, read on the forward strand.
TTTTAAAGGCAATCACTGGCCAATTCCAGGCCCCACCTAGAGAAAAAGTCCAAAAATGGTCCCAGTAGATGGACGACTTAACCCTTGCCAGGCCTGCTGGGACATGACAGGCATTTTGCTCTTTGACCCCCACATTTTGAGTTTCCTCTGAAGACTATGTAACAGGGTGTGGATGAGTTTCAGGGTTTCCAAAACTAAACCTGAAATTTTATGCCTGTTTGATTACGTGTGTACTTTCCCCGGATGAAGGTCCAGAGCTTTCATCAGATTTTCCAAGGGGGATCCTGAGCTACGTCAAGTTCAGAACCTCTGTTCTGCCCGGAGCTTTCAGACTCAGCATGAAATGCTAGATGACACAGCAGGTGTACCTGAAACTCTTGTTCCAGTTTCTTCTCTATCCAGTCTGTCACATGAACTAAAGTCACTTCTCTCTCTCCAAGTTTTGGCCGAGCTTTCAGCTCAATATATGGCGGCTTCCGGAAACCATACCTTTTAAAAGAAGAAAAATAACCGCATTTAGAAGCAAAGAAAAGAAGCGGATGGTGCCCAGAGTAAACATTCCTCATTTACACAAGGCTTTATCAGTACTTGAAAATGTTTTCTTCTTCTGAAAATCCCTCCTAAAAAAATGTCCTTCACTGCAGCAGGTATGAACTGTGAATTCCGTGGGTCCCTGGACCCAGGGCTGTGATGACTGGGGAGCCGTTCTGGCACACTAAGACAGCCAGGAAGCACCACTGGAAAAGTCCGTGGCCTGGGCACTGTTTCTGGTTTCTGTTTGTCCTAAAATGGCAAGGATATTTGTTGTTTCTATTTTTATGAGAGTATGATGCGTCTGTTACAAAACCCCAAATATAAATGTGTATAAAGCAGGAAATAACACTGTCTCTCTCTGGATCTCATAACCAAGATAGGACCCCTGAGAGAAACACGCTCAATTTCCCCCACACTCCTAATATGCATACATAAACAGAGAACCTTCTGTAACCTGCTTTTCCACTCCATACCCTACACTATGATTATCACAGCTTCTCAGAGGAGCCAACCAGCACTCAGGACTGTTGTAAGGTATCCAGTTAAGAGACTGTGTGCTCTCAAACTAAAACCTTTGATCCATTATAGACCAACGTTTTAAAACATCCGGGTACACCTTGGAGATATGTGGGCTCAGTTCCAGATTGCTGCACCAAAGCTAACATTGCAATAGAGAGTCGTGTGAATTTTTGGTTTCCCAGTGCATATAAAAATTATATTTACACTATGTTGAAGTCTACTAGGTGTGCAAAACAAGGCATATACCTCAATCAAAAAATACTTCATTGCTTAAAAAAAAATAACTATCATCTGACAACACGGGGTTGCCACAAACTTTTAATCTGTAAAAAATGCAGCATGGGCAGGTACAAGAAAGCAAAGCATAGTCAGACAAGGTCTGCCCATACGATAAAAATGGCAAGTTGCTATAAATATTCTGAACACTCAATACGTATAGTTATCTTTGTGAATTAATAACAAATAGTTCAGCACTCAAGCATGCACTGAGTAGCACTAGGCTGTGCGTGCTAAGTTGCTTCAGTCATGTCCAAGTCTTTGCCACCCCGTGGACTATTGCCCGCCAGGCTCCTGTGTCCATGGGATTTTCCAGGCAAGAATCCTGGAGTGGGTTGCCATTTCCTCCTCCAGGGAATCTTCATGACCCAGGGCTTGAACCGGCATCTTGTACATCTCCTGCATTGCAGGCAGATTCTTTACCGCTGAGTTACTAGGCTGCTGCTGCTAAGTCACTTCAGTTGTGTCCAACTCTGTGCAGCCCCAAAGATGGCAGCCCACCAGGCTCCCCTGTCCCTGGGATTCTCCAGGCAAGAATACTGGAGTGGGTTGCCATGTCCTTCTCCAATGCATGAAAGTGAAAAGTGGAAGTGAAGTTGCTCAGTCGTGTCCAACCCTCAGCGACCCCATGGACTGCAGCCTTCCAGGCTCCTCTGTCCATGGGATTTTCCAGGCAAGAGTACTGGAGTGGGGTGCCACTGCCTTCTCCAGAGCTACTAGGCTAGAGGCCTCTAATTTTAATTACCATTGAGCAGTGGTGTTTGTAACTCCTAAGTCAACTCTTACTGTTAAATTTTTTTTTAATTAAGCTGCACAGTAAGGTATTATCTGGTTATTTTTGGATGATAAAGTTATAGGTTCTTAGTTTTTGTTGTTGTTTTCATGTTCTTTCAGCAAAAATAGTACTTAAAAAAAATAAAATCCTAAATAGTATTTTAAAGTTTTTACTAGGAAAATACCAATATCATCATTAAATGATCAGCCAATTAAACAGCCCTTTTGTAATCATTTTTACAAGTCCTTCTGAACACCAAGGATGTGCAGCAGCAATCTGGTTTCATGTGATGAGAGAACGGATGTATCTTTTTCATAGGGGGTGCCCTGGTGGCTCAGTGTTAAATAATCTGCTTGCCAATGCAGGAGACTCAGGTTCAATCCCTGGGCTGGGAAGATCCCCTGGAGAAGGAAATGGCAATCCACTGCAGTATTATTGTCTGGGAAATCCCATGGACAGAGGAGCCTGGTGGGCTGCAGTCCATGGGCTTGCAAAAGAGTCAGACATGACTTAACAACTAAACAACAACAACAACAATCTTTTTCATATGAGTGTAGCTTATGGTACAATGAGGTCTTTTATGTAATCACTATATACCCTTATGCACATTTATAGGTCTTACTTGCCAACTTAAAATTGAGATTTAGAAATACTGATTTTCTTTTGCTGGGATCATGAATAATTTTTTTCAGAGATTCTCAGTCCTAGCCTGTCTCCCAACCCCAGAATCATGGGGGCTGGGGTCGGCACAGCTTTAAGTCCCCAGGTGACTGCAGCATGCAGGTAGGGTTAAAACCCACTGGTTCGTTACAACTCTTTGGGTCACCCTTCTCAGTAGCTCAGCTGGGAGAGAATCCACCTACAATGCAGGAGACCATGGTTCGATTTCTGGGTCGGGAAGATCTGCTGGAGAAGGGAAGGGCTACCCACTCCAGTATTCTTGGGCTTCCCTGGTGGCTCAGCTGGTAAAGAATCCACCCACAATGCAGAAAACCTGGGTTTGATCCTTGGGTTGGGAAGATCCCCAGGATAAAGGAAAGGCCACCTACTCCATTATTCTGGCCTGGAGAATTCCAGGGTTGCAAAGAGTCAGACACGACTGAGGGACTTTCACAATCTACCAGAGTTACCAAGCACACGTCCTGCCTCCTCAATGTGCAGGTCTGACCTGGGGAAGTCTTCCCTCACCGCCAAGGACTCTGCTGGATGTGTGATCCCCACCTGCAAAGTGGGGCATAATGGTAGCCCTGTCTCCACAGGACACTGTGAGGACTGGCCCGGCAGAGAATAAGGGTTCTACAAATCGCAGCTCTTCTTCCTGGTGGAAAGGGTTGACTTGAGAGAGGAGGAAGACCTAGAAACAGCTCATCCCACAAACTTCACCGGCTGACCTTAACTCTTCCCAAGTGTGAAGATGAGTATTTTTTTGTTTAATTTTTGATTGCACCTCGCAGCCTATGGGATCTCAGTTCTCCAACCAGGGACTGAACCCGTGCCGCCTGTAGTGGGAGCCCCGAGTCTTAACTACTGGACCACAAAGGACATTTCAAAGATGAGTATTTCTCACCATTTAAAAAAAACCTGAATTACCATTTCATGGCATAATACCACGTGTGCATGCTTCAGTTACTCAGTTGTGTCTGACTCTTTGTGACCCCATGGATGTAGCCCTCCAGGCTCCTCTGTCCCATGGAATTCTCCAGGCAAGAATACTGGAGTGGGTAGCCATTTCCTCCTCCAGGGGATGTTCCCAACCCAGGGATCGAACACCGGTCTCCTGTGTCTCCTTCAGTGGCAGGCAGATCCTTTACACTGTACCGCCTGGGAAGCCCTGAGGTATATCTTTATATTTGGATTAACCACTCAGAGAAGAAAAGTGGAATCAGATTTACAACTAACTTTAAGGTCCCAAGAAAAACATTCGAAAGTACTTCTTCGCAGGAAGAAGGTACTTTCCATAATGTCAAGGNTTGTTGGCAAAGAAATGTCTCTGCTTTTCAATATGCTATCTATGTTGGTCATAACTTTCCTTCCAAGGAGTAAGTGTCTTTTAATTTCATGGCTGCAATCACCATCTGCAGTGATTTTGGAGCCCCCAAAAATAAAGTCTGACACTGTTTCCACTGTTTCCTCATCTATGTCCCATGAAGTGATGGGACCAGATCCCATGATCTTCGTTTTCTGAATGTTCCCTAGGGGGAACAAAATAACCCCTAGGTGAGAACTACTAGTTCAGATAAGGTTTAGACATCAGATGAAGCCTAGTCTTGATGATGGAGAGTCAGGCCAAGTTCCCACAGTGCAGGCAGGGAATGCACCTCACCTACTCTCCTTAATAACCTTCGAATACTGAATACAAATCTCATGCCCTCTTAGAAAAAAAATCTCATCGTCTCTATATAGCAAATAAGACATCAGGCTGCATTAACAGGGCCATAGAACACAGTAAAACATCTGCCTTTCAGATAGTGTCACACTAACTTTGAGCAGCAATTACTTGTCAAAGAGTTTTAGGAGCATCTAAAGAGAATAGCTACATCAAGATGATGTGCCGGCAGGCCAGCAAAGTAAGCTTGTGTATCAGGCCACATGGACCNTAAAACATCTGCCTTTCAGATAGTGTCACACTAACTTTGAGCAGCAATTACTTGTCAAAGAGTTTTAGGAGCATCTAAAGAGAATAGCTACATCAAGATGATGTGCCGGCAGGCCAGCAAAGTAAGCTTGTGTATCAGGCCACATGGACCTGTGATTGCCCTGAGAGGATATTTGTTTTTTAAAATCCTCCGCAGATCTGGAGTTCAGGAGTAGTTTATGTATGTGTGTAGGAAAAAGCCATCACTTTAAAGAAGGTCATGTGGGGACTTAAACAGTGCATACAAACTCTACTGCCAACTCCTCAAACATCTAGATTCTTTTTATCTTCTGTAGGATTTCAAAAGTGAACAGGTTGATGTTTTCTTAAAAAGGCTTCTGAATCACTTGGGTTTCTTTGTCATTTCAGTTTCTTTGCTCACTGTAAACAATTAAAAGATCCTTATAGAGAGGCAGTCTAAGCACTTGGATCATTCCACAGTCTAAGTAACAGGCAAAAGGAACTCTCCAAATGAAGTTCATAATCCAAAAGGTCATCTAAGTGATCCATGTTTCCAAAATTCACCAAAGAAATCATTAAAATGTCTCAACTTTGCAGGAACTATTAACAGATCACTGGAGGCACGTAACCCGTAAGAAGGGACGTAATGCTCCCCACCGACACCAGGGGGAGGTGCTGTGCAATTTGTGGTCCTTGTATTAAACATCCCTTCCATTCTGGTAGTCTTTACTCCAGTGGCCTGAGAAAACCATTTCGGTCTGGACTCTTAATAAGGGGAAACTATTTGGGTGTTTTTGATTTGGGGTCTCGAATTTTAGGCCACTGGCTTTGAATTATTAATGCAAAAACCATTCATTCAAAATGAAGGAGGAAGGAAGATCAGAGAAGGACAGAGAAGGAAAAGGAGATGCAAACCTCATGCCCAACTTGCGGCTCTGACCGCCCCCACCACCCCCCCTGCCCGGAGACCCCAAAGCTGGGTCCACTCACCCCTCAGCCCCTGGGAGGAGCGGTTTGTCTCCGGCGCTGGGCTCTGGTGCATCGTCTTCGTCGGAGGAGCCGGCACTGGAGGACTCCTCGTCGCTGTCGGCCAGACAGAAGGCCCTGGGCCTGCAACTGATCAGGGCAGAGTCACAGGCTGCCTGCCCAGCGCAGGCTCTGCTCTTGCGCTCCACCGCCACCACGGCTATGGAGGCAGTACTCCCCGCCCCCCCCTCCCCCACTCAGACATCAGAGG
>SJYV01033058.1:1474114-1554692 GCA_006410875.1 Neotragus pygmaeus
TCCCCCACTCAGACATCAGAGGCCTAATCCCAGAATCCTCGGGTGGGCCTGGCCCCCTGGGAGACCCCTCAGCGCCCAGTCCTGGGCAGAACAGCCGAGGACTTGCGCCGGGAGGGTTGGATTCTGCGCATGCGTCAGAAAGACAGGCGGTCAGAGTGTGATGCGGTCCACACAAAATGCAGTGATCTCATCAACAGTGCAGAGCAGCCAATGGGAGGAGGTGAGTGGAATGAATGAAGATTGCATGGGTGACGGGGCAGCTCATGTTAGTACGTGACCCCCTCATGGATGACGGGGATGTTCAGGAAAAGTCCTCTGACACTGGCTGAGTTCAAAAAAATTGTGCTTTCTGGCTTAGTCATCTCCAAGTTAGTTTTGGCTGGAGACTGCTTCCTTGTGAAATTACATACCCCCTCTCCTGCCCCAGCTCCTGAAGGTGACAGAAAAAGCCAACAACCAGAGGTACAAATCTCAAGGGATTCCAGGAGGCAACTCACATGGGAAGCCAGGAACCTTCCAGAAGTACTAGTTTAAAACTTTTTAAAAATAAAGTAATAAAAAGCTTCACCAGAGAGCAATGTTCCTCATGAATCTTTCCAGGGTAGGTTCTCAGTTTCCAGAAGCCTGGAGGGTCTGGATCACCAACAGCGGCGAGTGATCAAGGCTCCCCACTGAGGGCGCTGGAGGGCTCCCAGCTGAGCTCTGGGCCCACAAAAGGCAGCTTCCTCCCTGAAGGGAGGCTTTACTTTCGAGAGGCAGAGACACAGAAGGCAGGGCCCATCTCAGGCTCAGAGACTTGATGGGGACAAAATGAACAAGGGACAGAACTATCTCTGAACATTTTTACACTATCAGTGGTCATTAAGCAGTGGGTCGGTCTTGTAATTTTGAGGACAAGATCACCAGGAGAGGGGAAGGCATCCCAGCTTAGGTCCCATCTCCTGCATTCGAAACCCTCTGGGGTTTTTCTCAGATGCTGTCCTTGGCCACCAGAAGCCCATACGGGTGCTCATCTTTTGGCCAACAAGGGCCAAGGGCACCCAAGGGCAGGGCACACCTGCCAGTGTGGCCTTGAAGGCCCAGCTGAGGTCCCAGCATGGGGGAGGAGGGCTCTGAAATCTCCGCCCTGAAACAGGAGCCCGGCTGTAAGAGGACCTCCCTGGCAGGACACCCAGATCCTCCTCAACCCTGCTCTGAAACACTAGAGCCCGTGCTCTAGCCAACAGGCTTGAGTGTGGCGTTGAGAAGAAACTCCCTCTGCAGACACAAAGGCCTCTTGTCCCCGGCCTCGGGGACAGCACCTGACTCTTCCTCCTTCCATCAGAAGCCTGGCCAGTCCAGGAAATGTCCCTGCTGGTCACAAAACCATCTCAGCCCTTTCAAGGGTTGGGTGGCCCTCACAGAGCTCTTCTTTTATATAAAACGCAAAGTAGGATTCCTAAGAAAGCTTACACGGGGACTTGGGATGAAGAAAGTCAGGAAAGTGAATCCCCGAAGATAATACGACCTTTCTCAGAAACCTAGCTTATTTCTTAGGAGCACGACGGTGCCTCCTGGTTCAGACTGCATGCTGCCAGGTAAGGAATCTACACAGCACCACAGGCTGCCTCGGTATCTTGGCCCGAAGTGAAACCTGCAGAGCCACTGGCCCCTCCTGTCCCCACTGGTATTTGTCATCTGGCAGCCTCCTGACCTGAGGCAGAAGATGCCGAAGGCTGAGCACTGCAGTGAGCTCTCAGGTTCCTGAATTAACCCTCCACAGGACAGAGAACAGGACAAATTTTGTGGCTTGAAGTTAATAATTTAGACAATGCCTTATCAGTTAAAATAGATCAGATGACATGAAATTCTGATTGTGGCTAAATGGTACCTCTCCTCTCTGCCCAGGGAGCTGTATTATGCAGCACCAACACTAATTAAAAGTAGGGCTAAATGTCTGGCTGATTCAAGTTTATAACTGAATATGCATTTTGTGATCTCAGACTTATGATGAATTTAAGACACCCTGTACATTCTTATATATAAGGTGTGCTAGTGTATGATAAGCCTATTTTTTAAAACACACCTTGGGATTCCAGATGAGAGTCATATCCTTTCCAAGAGTCACCTTAAAGGGTTGATTCCAGTTTCACTGCCTCTGCTAAAAATCTTTTTGGAAATGTGCTTGGAGTCGGACACATAGGAAAAGCGAATTATTTTTATCATTGATAGTCTGTCTTGAGCCAAACATTTCTTAGCCCCATAATCACTGGCACCTCTGAGTGATGACTGGCAATTACTCAAACATCTGATTCATCTAGAAAAAGTAGGATGATTTGCTGTCAGAGTACTTAAAAGAAGGTCACAGACCCTAGAGGCAGCTCTACAAAGGAGCTCCTAAGAATGCTTCAAGTGAAGGGTGCATAATTAAACAGCCCAGTGAGGTGACTGCTTGGAGGGAACCACACTCTTGATGAGTGTTCGTTTTCCTTAACAGAAATCAGGCCCATACTGCTACAGATACACGTGCATGTACACCCACAGTTAGACTGAGTCACAGCGTGGATGACAAGGACGCAGTTCTCAGGACATCATGGCCTTGGGGCAGGGTAGTGGACTCAGGTACACTGAGCAGCCTAATATGGAGGTCGGGGGCCCCCCTATGGGACTCGCACACAGCCCAGGCTGCTGTGGTAGAGCACGGACAGGCCGTGCGCCTTACAGGAAACGCCGGCCCCAGTGTGCATTTAAAGAGCAGCCAGCGTGCAGAACATTCCCCTTTCCTGACTCACTTAGGTACCTGTCAGGCAATTCCTAAAGTTCCGGCGCCGAGCTCACCACCTGAATTCCATTTTGAGCGTCTTACGGCCCAAAGTTACCATAACTAACGTACAGAACCAAAGACTATCGGGCAAATGAAAAGACTAAAGGAAAAAGTCTGCAAGTAAAAAGTGAACCCACATTTCAAAGGGACAGGCCTTCACTAGAGTGAAGAAACAGACTTCTCACCACCAGCCTTGGGGTGATGACATGAGGACAGAATCAGACTTTCTGCAATAAGTAGGACTTCCAGAGGGCTGAGCAGCATCTCCTCGGGGACTTCCCAGGGCACAGTCATTTGCATGCTTGAAGAGGGTCGGACAAAAGCAGTGAGACCAAGCAGAGGCCTTGCCAGAGCAGGACAGGGGACAAGCCCCCGGCCGGAAGTGAGCCTTGGACTGGCGGCCACGAGATAAAGGGAGGAAAGGGCTGCTGCTGGCCCACTCTTCACACTCGTGGCTCTGGGAGGGGCTTCCTGAAGGAAACCAAGGATCAGGTACCAGCCACAGGTACAGGGACCCCGCCTCTCCTCCGGTACTCAGGCTCAGGGCGATTCCCCAGCTCCTGACTGAGGAGAAGTGAAGCGAGAATCCCTTCTGGGATTACGCTCTTAAGTACGGACGAGCTTTCCAGAGGCTCTCAAAGCTCCCAGATATTGTGAGCCAAGTGGTGTGTTTGTAGGCATCTTTCTGGGGCAAGGATCCAGAACTCTCAGATTCCCAAGGGTTAAGGGTTCATTTTTCCAGGCCTTTTTCTCCCAAGGTCAAGTGCTTTGGAATTATACTTGTCTTTGCTTTTAAAATAAAATGACAGCCAATTACACATCAACATAAAAGTTAATACCCTCACAAGAAGGCAAAACATTCCAGACTCTACTGGGAAAAAAATGGCACTTTAGATATATATTAAACATTAAATATAATTATATTCTTAAAGCAGAGGATATTTTTCATGTAGTCTAGAGAAGCACTGCTTGCTCAGAAACATGTCCATCCTCTGATCAGCCGAGTTTTATGAACTTGAAATTGCTCCAGGAGAGCCGCATGAATAACAGTGAACGTGGGATGCCACAGCGGCAGGGATCTCAGGGACCCAGCCATGATGGGGCCCCACCTGCCCACAAGCCCCGCTTCTAGTGGAGCCCCAGCAGCTCTGGGCAGCACGGGGCTGTTTCCCGAAAGGGCTCCCTGCACAAATGCTCCTGATTTAAGTCTGCTCTATCTCGCCCCGGGTTAGTTAGAGCTCACTTTCAAGACCGCTTCTGCCTGCGGTGCTTGGTTTTATTGGCAGCTGTCTTTGCAGTTCTGCTATGCTGAGGCTGGCCTGATGGCACTCAGCGGGGCATGGCGTTGGGGAGGGGTAGCCGGGGACAGAAGCTGGGTTTGACTCGAGGGCTGGATCAGAACCCCGGCGATCCCAATCAAGGAAAGCCTCTTAAGTGCTCCTGATCTCAATCCTCTCAGGTCTACAAACGGGGCCTTTATGTCAGGGGACGTGATGAAAGGACAAGCTTCCTTGTGGTGTCACATGGGTCCACATGAGACTCAGCACAGATGGGGGGATGAAATGCTACACGGAGGGCCGATCAATAGCACTCACCGGAAAACACAATCCACAGATTGCCGAATCCAAACACATTTTAACAAACAGTAGAAAGGTGAAAGGAAAACAGCACAGATACAGGTTAGATTGCATACAGCAGGTGAGATTCTCCAGTATTAAAATATAAACATTTTCATTAAATCTCTTGGACACATCAGAATCATCTCAGTGAAAAGAATGTTCTGGAATGTATGATCCAACTCCCCCCATCTATTGTGTGTCTACCACAAGTGTGAATTACAAGCATTAGGGCAGCATCATAACAAAGCAAACACCTAAGAGGAGCCTGTGTCTTATGGAGGGTGGCTCCTGGTGGCATTTCTTATCATTTTACTACTCATTCCATGCAAACAGGTTAAAGATGTGAGATGCAGACGCTAATCAGCAATTTTCGGTCTGATAACAATAATATAATTTAAATTTGTCATCTGAAGCAGTCATTTTTAAGGTGTGTGGGAATGTAAAAGGTCCCAGCTTATTCAGTCTAGGCATCTAAGGGAAAAAAAATCAACTCCATCAACTGGCTCAAAAACTGGGAATATTTACAAAATCAGACAACCCCACAGCGGATGCAGTATCTTCTACAAAGAGAGGCATTTACTAAGAAAATCAGTGGTGTATCACTTAGGGAAAATACATTTCAAAACACTTTAGAAGCACCCTCTTGGCTGCAAAATCAATCATCTAATTATAAATAATTCTGACACTGTGATTAAAGCAGACAGACCCCCGAAGGACCTCAGCCTGGCCCACATATTGCTATCTGTGGCTGTAAGTTGGAGAAAGAACTTTCTGGATGGTTGATTCTTATCGCAGAGCATTTTATTGTCCAACCTGCCCTGCTGATCTGAATCAGGGATGCTTCCTGGGTAATCAATACTGTGCAGCCCCGAGGCTGGTGGCCAACGGCACTGAGCAGAAGTGGAGATTCATAGTCTGCAGGGGAGGAAACCAGGAAACATTCCCTGAAATCCTGTGGCCAGGAGACATGTTCATGGAAGCTCACTCAGCCTTGGGTCTACCACACAACAAAGCTGCTTCTCAAGGGCTGGAGGGAGGAGGAGGTTCCCTGGGGTTGGGTTAGTAAATTCATATAGCCCCTTACCCTTCTTTGCCAATTTCTCCAACCTTCAAGGCTTCAACAAGAGGCTCTTTACCTAGTTTGGTCAAATTCATTTTGGTCTCGAGAGTCATCAGAAAGGACCCATTGTAGGACATTTCCAAATCGATCCAGAGTCCTGGAGAAAGGGTTTAAAAAAAAAAAAAGGTTTCTTTCCCCTAGGAAAACATGACTACAAATAACAGTATTAAAAGCTATATTTTAAAGTATCTAAGTAGGTATCATATTGCAAGTCTATATATATTGCCTGTACTACCAAGGCATGTGAGAGGAGACTGTGAAATGAGAAGCTTCTAGAAATAGTTCAAGCATCTGGAAAATTGCCAGCATTTCAACACCCATTACAATGATCATAGTGACCTCAGCACACATTGTTAGAGATCCAGAGTCCAGTCCTCTGGGTTCTTCTTACACTTAGTAAGAAACACAACCCACAGGAGGAGACGGCTTGTCTCAGGACAAAGGCGGGACGACGTCTGCTGATTCTCAGTGGGTTAGAGGCAGAGGAGAGGTGCAGAGACTTCACAGCAGGTTGTGCTCTTTAAAGACACAAGTGAGAACCACTGTCTTTCTTAAAATTCTCCCCTTTTGGGGAGTGGGGGTGGGGAGGGGCACAGAAAATGGTTCAGGTTTAGCTTGGTGTGATAAGGATGGTGACAAGACCCTTTACAACCCTTTTCTTTCTGGAAATTGTGTAGTAATGGGAGCAAAAGTATGTATGTTCCAGCCCCAGGATTATCCAGATAAAGCTGGGTAACCACTTTGTACACCTTTGCTTTAAAACCTGTTCCTTAGAAATCACTCATGTTGATGACAACATATCTTAGAGGCTTTTGGCTTTGTGGAATTTCACTGGGAAGGCCCATCAGAAGTGGCCACTGACCAGATGTCTAAAATGCAAACAGAGGTCATCTCATGACCTTCTACCCAAGATCCTAGAATTCAGTAGGCAGGACAGGCCACACTGTGATTTTGACACTCCACGTGCCACAGCACCTCATGGACTTCCCGTCAAAATGTGGTCCTTCAAGTGGGTGTTTAGATGTTAATAAACTTATAAGATAAATATCTGAAAGGAAGCAGGAAATTAATTGAAAATCATGTTCACACACAGCTGCATTTTCAAGTAATTACAGTAAATAACCTATTCCCTGTTTGGCCACCAAGCATTAATGGTACAACTCCTCACTAAAGGCAGAATAATTTCCATTTTGCTTTCACCAAACTCCTTTTTATCATAATTGAAGGTAATTATTTTCCATGAATGACCTGGTCTAATTGATATGCAGATCAGCTGTGAATGTCTTTGCAGCAACTCACAAAACTGCTCTATTTCTTGCTTATGTTAAACACTTAAAAATCATTAATTAGCTTGGCTTCCAAAGGCACTATTACTGGAAATAAGGGCACACCTGCTCTAATAAAGATATTTAGTCATTAGTCACTTCCAAAAGAAAGGGGATTAGGGTAAAAGGCTTGATATTAATAGATTTTTAAGGTCAATATAAATAGAACATCAATAAAGAAGATATTTCTTTTAAAAAAAAGTTATTTGTTTTTGTGTATCTCCAGCTTTATTTAACTTGAGAATCAATAGACTCAAACTACCTGCTTGCTGTCTGTATTCATACACGATCATTTCCTTTGAAAACCCTACTCAGGTTTCCAATAAATATTACTAGTTCGGATTCCTTTTGAAGGTTGTCATATTTACACACACACACACACACACACACACACACACTTTTTATTTTAGTGCTAACAAGTTTTAAAATTCCAGAGTCATACATAACTTTCCATTTGTACTTATCCCTAGCTTCCCTCTTTATTTTTTAAAATCAATTTATTTAACTGGAATACAACTGCTTAACAATGGTGTGTTAGTTTCTGCTGTACAAACATGAGTCAGCTAAGGCTTCATATTAAAAAGAACCAGAATTTTATTTGTCATAAAGTGGAAGCGTTCGTCTGTTTTTTAAATAAGGGGATATGGATAAAGGTTTGGTAAACAGCTGGTGCACACCCCGGTCATCAGGACACTCCACCCAGTCACACCTGTGGTCTAGCCCCTCTGAGCTGAGGCTGGAAAGAGGGGAGAAGAATACTTGGAGCCCTGTCACATGGACCAGGGCTTGGGTTCCCCTGGAAATTTCTCGACCTCTGGGCACCAGCCTCCTCCTCTGTACCAGGGAGATGACGCTACTTACACAGCCAGCGCCTGGTGCATCCTGGCAGGGCTCTTCCCTTTCTGTGCCATCGCCAGCCCACTTCCTTCCACGATTCTGGGCTGCAGCCTAGCTTGCTGTTGTTGCCGTGGCTCTTGGGAACCAGACCAGAGGAGGCCAAGGGGCCAGAGGGAAGAGGCTGCACTGGGTAGCCAGACAGCCCGTCTGGCTGGGAAGTGGGGGGTGGTACATGGACATCTGACCAAGCCTCTGCATAGGGGATAGAGCCTGTTTTTGTATCACTATATATGTTCCATGATGGTTGGATGGCATCACCAATTCAATAATGGACACGAACTTGGGCAAACTCTGGGAAACAGTGAGGGATAGGGAGGCCTGGTGTGCTGTAGTCCATGGCTCAAAAGAGTTGGACACGACTGAGCGATTGAACAAAGTATGTCCCATGAGACCCACCCACAGGGCCCTGCTCAGTCCTCGTTCTCAGTGAAGATGTAGAGTCAAGAATGGTTTGAGAATCTTTAAACATAGATATAAAGTACAAACACTCAAATTATCCTAATATGGTGTGCTTGCATTCAGATGAGGATGAGATGACTATCTGAACATTAGATGCAAAGAAAAAAACATGTTTCTGTGACAATGATTCAGCAGCAAAAATCGCCCTGAAAACCTTGGAGCACATACATCTGGAGCCAAGACTGCCTGGTTACATAAAGACTGAGTCGGGAGTTCCCACCCTGCAGAACCGAAGGATGAAACTGACAGTTACCAGAACTGTCTGACAATGAACAGTTCCGACGATGAACGGACAAATGTAGCAGCACTGAAGTGGGGACACACGCTGTCCTGAGTGGCACCCCGACCCTAACGGGCTGCACACTCCTCACCTGGGTGAGCGCAGGCATGGCTTCCTCTGGGCTCTTGACAAAGATTAAGACTTCCTTGTGAGGCATTTCACTTAAAATGCGGCTTCCATACTCCCTCGGTGGAACCATGGATAAGAATCCCCCTGCCAACGCAGGGATACAGGTTTGATCCCTGATCTGGGAGATTACCATATGCCGCAGAGCAATCAGCCTGTGCCCCAGAGCCGGGGAACTGCGAGTACTAAGCCCACACTCCCCTGAGCCTGTGCTCCCCAACAGGAGAAGCCTGCACACCGAGACTCGAGCAGCCCCTGTTTGCCGCAACTAGAGAGAAAACCCATGTGCAGCAGTGAAGACCCAGCGCAGCCTAAAAAAGCAAATAAAATAACAACAATAAATAAATAATTTTAAAATTCTGCTTCCTATTACCACCTGGTCTTGGTAGCGCTCAAGGACAAAAACCAGAAGTTAAGGAGCAGGACCATTTTTTAAGTCTTTAAACAGGAGTAAGGTGGGCTTCCCCTTGGCTCAGCAGTAAAGAATCCAGCTGCAGTGCAGGGAACACAAGAGAGGCGGGTTCGATCCCTGGGCGGGGAAGATCCCCTGGAGGAGGGCATGGCAAGCAACTCCAGTATTCTTGCCTGGAGAATCCCACAGACAGAGGAGCCTGGCGGGCTACAGTCTGTGAGGTGGCACAGGGCCAGACACGCCTGAGCACAGCACGGGGCAGTCATCCCGAGAGGCTCCCTGGAAAGGGCGCCAGTGCAAAGGGTCTTGTCTTAGTCTCTCAGGCTGTGCAACAAAGTACCACAAACTGCGTGGCTGAAAACACGGATACTTATTTGGCACTGTTTTGGAGGCTGGAAGCCCAAGATCAAGGTGCCGGCCGATCCAGTCCTTGTGAGGGCTCTCTTCCTGGCTTGCAGACAGCCACCTTCACCCAGGTCCTCCTGTGGCCGACAGCGAGTTAGCTCTCTGGTCTCTTCTCATGGGGGCACTAATCCCATCGTGACGTCGTCTAACCCCAATCACCCCAAAGGCCCTGTCTCTACCATCTCATTGCAGGCAGGGCCTCAACAGATGGATCTGGGAGGGACCCAAACACTCAGCCCATGAGGCCTCCACCACACGAGGGGTCTTCATGCTGCGAGGCCGTCCAGTGGTGAAGGGTGGCACCTGGTTGCCAACAAGTCCCTATCAGCCTTTCACTGGCAACAGGGGAAACACAACTGACGATGAACGTGAGAAACTTCAGTCAGGCTTCACACAGGGCCTGAAGAGCTCAGAAGGCTGTTTTTCTGCTTTGAGGGAAGGATCAGTTTCCACCACCACTGCTATCCAGAGGGAGACTGCGGCAGAAGTGAGCAGTAGTGTAACTCCACCCCAAAAGTGCTTATTGAGTTCTTGTTTTTCTTTTAACATAGCTTTTTTTTTTTCCCTTCTGGCCGCACGGGGTCTTAGCTGCGGCACTTGGAATCTTTATCACGTCATGCGGGGTCTTTCCTGTTGCGGTGCACGGGCTCTCTAGTTGTGACTCAAGAGCTCAGCAGTTGCGGGGCGCAGGCTTAGCTGTTCCGCGGCATGTAGGATCTTAGTTCCCTGATCAGGGATCAAACCCACGTCCCCTGCATTGCAAGGTGGATTCTTAATCGCTGGACCACCAGGAAAGTCCTGTTTACTGAGTTCTTGACACAAGCTATCAGACTTCAAGACTCTGAGCTAAACCCCTATCCTCAGGAAGTTGATGCCTGAAGAATAACAACAGCCTGGGCCGTGGGGAGCAGAGCAGACTGAGATGCCACCACAGGTAAAACATGTACCCTGGTGCACGTCACCGGAGACAAGCAGAACAGAGCTTCTTCCGCCTTCTCCCTGATAGTTGATTTAATAGATTCTACCAGGGCTTCCCTGGTGTCTCAGTGGTAAAGAATCTGTCTGTTAGGCAGGAGATGGGCTCGATCCCTGGGTCAGAAGATCCCCTGGAGGAGCTCATGACAACCCACTGCAATATTCTTGCCTGGAGAATCCCATGGATAGAGGAACCTGGCAGGCTACAGTCCATGGAGCTGCAGAGTTGGACACAGTAAAGTAACTGAGGACAAAGGCATTAGGACTAAGAAGCAGTCTTACCATGCTGGTAAAAATCTAGTACTTTCACTCAGCAATTCACTGCTGTGTTTACTATTAAAATAACTAAGTGGCCTCAGCCTCACTGGAACAGGTTAAGGAACAGGGGCAGCTCAGGAGGTAAGAGGCTCCACAAGCCTCGCGCACTGAGCCCAGCTCGTGTTACCTGCTCCCCTACTTCCCTCCACCTGCAACTGATGGCTAATTTTCTCTCTGAAAGCCAACACTTGGCATCCAAAGAACGAAAGCTCTCAAAATGGAAGATGTAGTCATATGTTATCAAGAACGGATGTTTGAGTTATTCAGCTCTTAGACAAGCACATCGGTGACTGTTCTGTTCCTGGCAAACAGACCGGTGCCATGTTGCTCCCCGGGATACCGCAGGAAACTATCATTGTTCCTCGTACTTGGGTGTGTCCTTTAGGACAGATGTCATCTTTGGTTCTTTCGACCTGTAACTATTCTCGGAACGGCTCCACCTTTCAAGGTTGACACAGTCCCAAATCAGAGTCTCTCCTCCCCACCTCACCCAAGACCTGCAAATGAGTACATTTTTCTCCTTTCCACAGAAAGTATGTTTTTCCTTTCTGCAACACCATCTGGCCAGACTGTGTATGCGCTGTTCTTGTGCTGAGCCCCACAGTCTGGCCTCGTCACTGTGGTCAGCCCCGGGCAGCTGCTCTCTTGATGAGGGTGTAGCCGACGGAACGGGAAGCTCACAGACTGACTCTGGTTGCACTCAGCTCACAGCACTGAATAAAGGCACCAGGCACCATAAATCAACGTCTAGAAGACAGTGTAGATGGTGGACCTGCCAGTCACGACTATGGGCATCTCTGGAGACAGACCAGCTTCCCATTCCTGTGGGACCCAGTCATCTTTCCAGAGAATCTGAGCTCTTTAGTGGAAACCTGGGTTGCTGGTTGGGTATCTTGAAACAGGGAAAACCGGTATCACACGGCTCTTTTCATCCACTCAGTGACCATCTGCAGACTTAACTCCACGTCACAAACATCCTGAAGACTAAATGAATTAATCTGAACCTGAGGGGGTCATAGTCCATGTCCCTGGTTCATCCTGACACTGCTGATGCCCCCACAGGCACTGCTCTGAGACCTCTGGTTCCAGGTGTGGAAGATAAGCCTGGCCGACAGCCGAGGGTCCCCGCTGCACCCCTTCGGGAAGATTTTACTGATCAGGCTTGTAGCAGCGAACGCCAGCAGCTTCCTGTGTGTCACCTGGGCTCTCTGAGGGTAATGCAAAGCGTTTCATCTCCACCATGACCAACAAAGGAGATGCTCCTGCCCTCAGCACTCTGGGTGCTGGGTGCTCAGTAACCTCCTGAGGCCTCGCTGCAGGATCACAAAGGAGCAGGGCCCGAAGGCAGGTGACCTGGCCCAGAGCAGGAGTGCACACGAACCTCTGGCCTGGAAGCTGTGGAGCAGGATGAAGGCGAGGCTGCTGAGCGGACTCTGGCATGTCACCCCCTCTCTGAGTTTTGGCTTGTTCATCTAAACAGCGCAGGGTCCTGCTAGGTAACCTCTGATTGCATTCTCAAGTCTAAACAGTCAATCTAACCAATTCTTTAAGGGTTGGAAAAAAGAGCTATACATTTTCCATGAATTTTTTTAAACTTTTTACTTTCTTTTGGGGTACAGCCAATTAACAATGTTGTGACAGTTTCAGGTGAACAGCTGTGAAGGGACTCAGTCATACATAAACAGGTACCCATTCTGTTCCAAACGCCCCTCCCAACCAGGCTGCCACATAACATCGAGCAGAGTTCCCTGTGCTATACAGTAGGTTCTTGTTGGTTATCCATCATTTTAAATTAATTTTTACCTATAAGAAAAAAAGATCAGGAGAGAATGGACCGAGAATGTACCAAATGTAGCAGAAACAGTCACCCGGTTATCTCTGAGTGGTGGGATGAAGGGTTATATTTTCCTTTTTCCTTTTCTAAATATTCAAGCTTTCCCCACTTTGGGTATTCGTTGGATAAATGAAGGTATAAACATTACCCTAACAGAGTTAATAAAACAACCAGAAAGAGCCTGGCCTGGTGGCCCTCCAAGGTCAGGCCCAGGGGAAAGCAGCCCGGTGGGGACGAGGGGTGGGAGGGGAGGCTGTGTTGCTTGCGGGGAAGGAAGGAGACCAGTCCCTGCCCCACATGAGGTGTGTCAGGGGTGGGCAGGGATCAGAGAAAGNGACTATGGAAGATGTGTATAAGAGACAGTGAGGTGTGTCAGGGGTGGGCAGGGATCAGAGAAAGGCGCACAGCCAATTTCTAAGGGAGGGCCTCTCTCCACCTTCTGGCCACCCGCTACTGGTGGGAAGTGAAAGTGCCCCAGGAAGTCAGGGTCCTTTTCCCTTATTTGCTGCACGAGAACCCGGCTGTGTGTCCTGGAGCCAGGATAGGTCAGTGGTGGCAGATGACTCTAAAGTCCCTAGAGTCAGTTTTAACAAGTCCTGATTTTAATTTCCCCCGAAGCAAAGGTTTCTCTTAGAGTAATGGAACCCAAGCCACACCGTCCCTTCATGTTCATTTCTGTTTTACCATCACATGCATCATTTGCAGAATTGGAAAAACCTAACTTGATCAAACTTTTAAAACCCACAGGCTTTATGTCTTTATCATTCCTTTCTTTAGTAACATTTCCTCCCTTGTTACATAAGCAGGCAGATCTCTACAATTTGCCCCGAAAGGAGTTAAGTAAGCCTCAGATGGATTAAAAACTAGCAAAGCTTTGATCTGTATGATAAAATGTCTGGCTGCAGCTCTGGCTCCAGAGGAACAGGAAAGAGACTTTAGTGTATTTCACTCAAAGCCTTACAAAGCTGCCCTGAGAGGCTGCCGAGTTCACAGCCACCGGGACGCTTCTTAAATGCTTCAAAGCCTAGTTCTGGCCCTGCCCCCCTCTCTTTGGAAATTTCTACTAATTCAACAAAGGACAGTCCTGAGATAAGAGACTGCAAATCCATTAGAAAACAAAGCATGCACATGTATTATTATATTTACTTTCTTTAAGCCCAACTCTCAGGAGGTTTATGTTAGCTGATCATTTACCAGCTCGTTATCAGCCAATTCCTAATGAGGCAAAGGGCAACCCAGAGCCTGCTACAGCCAGAGGAAGGCAGGCCACCCTGGAATGCCGATGGGGCCAAGATCCAGGCTCCACACCTGACATGTAGATAATGCAGCTTTTAAGATTTCACTTGGGGTTGACAGAACTCTAGTAAGGCCATTGGTAAAGAAACAATCCTTTCCAGCTTTACTCTTGGTGAACCGGAAATTAATGAAACCTGGGAACACTCAGTACTCTTGCCTGGAAAATCCCATGGGTGGAGGAGCCTCTTGAACTGCAGTCCATGGGGTCGCTGAGAGTTGGACATGACTCAGTGACTTCACTTTCACTTTTCACTTGCATGCATTGGAGAAGGACACGGCAACCCACTCCAGTATTCTTGCCTGGAGAATCCAAGGAATGGGGGAGCCTGGTGGGCTGCTGTCTATGGGGTCGCACAGAGTCAGACACGACTAAAGCAACTTAGCAGCAGCAGCAGCAGCAGGAACACTCAGCTTCATCAAAGTGTAGACATGATTAAGTGGTCACAGGTGTTCTCAACATGCTATTATATGGACCTCTGGATTTGCAAATATTACTCTGCTCTTTCTTTGAAATCGATGAGATGCTGCTGCTGCTGCTGCTGCTAAGTCACTTCAGTCATGTCTGACTCTGTGCGACCCCATAGATGGCAGCCCACCAGGCTCCCCCGTCCCTGGGATTCTCCACACAAGAACACTGGAGTGGGTTGCCATTTTCTTCTCCAGTGCATGAAAGTGAAAAGTAAAAGTGAAGTCGCTTAGTCGTGTCTGACCCTTAGTGACCCCATGGACAGCAGCATACCAGGCTCCTCCATCCATGGGATTTTCCAGGCAAGAGTACTGGAGTGGGGTGCCATTGCCTTCTCCGGATGAAATGCTAAGAACTAGGAAATATGAGCTTCACTGTCAGATGAAATACTTGTTAGAGCTGCTAACTGTAGAGCTGGGAAAAAAAAAAACTCTTTGTATTTACATCAAATGTATACAACACAGAACTTGATTTCACTAAATATGTTCAGGAGCCATCTGATGGAGCCTTACAGAGATAAAAGTAGATGCTAGAGTTTATAAATTTTACAAAACATTTACTTCAAAACAAACATCACTCTCTTGAGAAGTCGTAGTTATTTTCTCTCTTACTTTGTTCCCAAGCTTTTTGAGGAACACTGTAAATCTAGTCTAAGTGGAAAGAGGCTCTGGGCTTCCCTGGTGGTCTAGTGGTTAAGAGTCCACCTGTCAATGCAGGGGACACAGCTTCCGCCCCTGGTCCAGACAGATCCCATGTGCCTCGGGGCAACTCAGCTGGCGCGCCACAACTACTGAGCCCTGCGCGCCTTAGGGCCTGCACTCCGCAATAAGAGACACCACAACGTGCGAGGGGAGCAGGCCTGAAGCGCAGCCAGTGCCTTGCACCCTGCCAAGGGCAATGGCCATGCAGCGCCTGGTCACACGAAAGCTCAGGTCCCAGTGACTGGAATGTGGGCATCTCTGGGCTGGAGGAGGATCCTTAAGGATCCAGAAGTTTAGAAGGACTAGGAGGGGAAGTCCAGATATACTCCTCATCATTTTAAGGCTGTGATCATTAAGAACAGAAGACACACAACACGAAATACGGTTAAAAACGCCTCCCCTAAAGTGCAAGTCACTCCATTGTGTCTGACTCTTCGAGACCCCATGGACTATACCCGCCAGGTTCCTCTGTCCATGGAACTCTCCCGGCAAAATACTGGATTGGTTGTCATTTCCGTCTTCAGGGGATCTTCTTGACCCAGGGATCAAACCCACTGCAGGCAGATTCTGCACCAGGGAAGTCCAAACACAAAAACAGGGAAGCCTCCAACTCTCACCAAACATAAAGCCTTGGTTTTCAATCTGCAGTGGTGGCAATGTTCTAACATTCATATAATTGCTCAGTTCCTCTCTAGAGCCAGTTAAGAGTTACCTTGGTGGTCAACGTAAGGCTTGAAGGCCTGAAGGATTTTTGGCACAGCTACCCCCATGTCAAGTTCCGTCAGAGTTAGCTCATTCATGAAGTATGGGAGCTGGAGGAGAGAAGGGAAAACGAAGGAGACACGTCAGTAGCCTGGTTAATGTTAGAAATCAACAGTCTCTCAGAGGGAACAATGGGGTGGGGGGAACACATTTATTTAGCCAAAATTTATTAAGCACACACTACATACGAGGCATCATGTTACAGACAGAGCCGTGGACAAGTCGGGCAAGGTCCTTGCTCTCATGGGGTTTAGGTTGAAGGGGCAGAGACAGAAAAGTATACAGCCTAACTCAGAGACTGACTGGGATACAGAGAAAGCAAGGCGGGCGATGGGGAGTTTTGGATACAGTCAGCGAAGGCTTCTCTGAGGGTGCTCAGTGGCCAGAGGCCAGACTATGGAGAAGGAATCAGTCATGATGGTCAGGTTAATAATGCCCAGGGTTGGCTGAAGTCTGGGAAAATGGACCTCCGAGAGGACTAGTGGGGAAGACAGGAAGTCACTAGAACATTTCCTGTAGGTCAACTCACAACATATATTAAAATCCTTCAAAAAAAAAAAAAAAAATCACGTCCTTTGACCCCTGTGCTAGACTTTTCCCTTTGCCCCCATGGATTTGAGTTCCTCTCTACAGCCCAGGAGGCTGGCCTGAGGGAACCGCACAGGTGACTTCTTTTGCCCTCTGACTTCTGGTTGAGCTTGGCCAGTGGGACACAGAGTGGGCAGGGGGCTGGGAGGTACCGGGAGAGAAGTGCTGTCGGGCACTTGTCCCCTCCCCCTGCTCAAGGCCACGGCTCCTGCCAGACGGGCAGCACCTTCGCACAGCCACCCTGCCTGAGTCTGGGTAACCGCTCCCTGCCAGCCCTGGAGTACGCACCAGGACTTTTGGTTTCTCTGCATCAGTCCACACCTTCCTAAATCCTCCCTTTATTAAACTCTCCCCCACGGCTTGTTCCATCTGAAGGTGTCATGTGTTTCCCACTGGGACCCTGACTAACACAGCTGTCAGTAAGAATTTACTCTAAATGAACTAACATAAGAGTACTGGTATCATGCTTAGAAATTCCTACTTCACCTCAGGAGCACAAAAATTAATTCTATGCTTCCTCCACCTGGATTTATGTATGTATATTTTAAACAATATAGTTTAGGTAGTCCATTCCTAATTTTAGTGTAAAACATAAATTAGGAATCTACATTAATTTTTTTCCCCAATGGCTACTCAGGCATCTTAACCTATTTCTAAACCTTTCCCTACTAACCTGCAAAGCCACCTTTCAATATGAGCTTCCCACCTCACTGGAGTCTGTATTGAGCAGTTTCCTACCAGTATCAAAGTGCTTTTATTACTGTAGCTTTAAAATACATATTTAAATCTGGCAAGTCCCTTTCTTTTCTTTTCCCCAGAATTTTCTTAATCTTATAAGTACTGCTCCAGTTAAACATTAGAATAATTTTGTAAAATTTAGAATATAATTAAGAGTTAAAAAAAAAATTGAACATATGCTGAACATTTCCCATAAAATGAGAAGCATCGAGCCAAGCATGAATTTCGTGCCTATTTGGGCTGGACCTCTTTAGCTGTCTCTCTGCAGAGAAACTCAAGACATTTTCAGGATTCGCCAGTCAGAGAATGTCATCTCTGATTTTTTGTGGGGATGGAGGTGTTACATAGGTTATGACGTCTGAGATGGACAAAACGTGACTAGAGACAGAATTCAAATGTGTGTTCTGAATTGGTGGTTACTTTATTTGGAAAACCCTTTTTCCAAAGCATCAATGTTATATGTTTCTTGGCCTCCCAATCAGTCTACAGAAATGCTACTTAGCCAAGAATGTAGCCAAAATCTGGCACCCCTGCCCCAGTCCTTTGTGTCTATTATTGTCATCCTCACACCCAGTGTTTCTGGAGCAGGTCAGGTTTCTATGGGAACAGGAGTCGACACTAAGACAGGGAGTGAACTGCAGATGGAGAACGTGGCGTCCCTCCCTGTGCCCCATCCAGCCTCCCACTCACCCCTATCCTGGTTCCCTGGAGTCCCCAGAAGGCAGAGGAAGGGCCTGAGACGAAAGCAGGAACTGAAGGAGACTGAGTAAGCAGGAGCGGGGGTGGAGATCAGCCGGGCGTCTTTCCTACCTACTCACCTGAGTGCCCAACTCCAAGATTCTACAACATTTCTAACCAACCCCCAACCCCTGCCTTGCTCAGGTCTATGATCTGAATCCAAACTCTCAGGACCAGGCCCAAGAGCAGCTTCCTTCCTGTGCTGCAGGGAAGGTGGGGGGCAAGGAAAGGTCACTCCCCCAACAGAGACTCTCCTCTTCCCACCCAAGGGAACCCACTGTGTGCTCTTTGCCTAAACCCAGCTGGGGACCGGGCACTCCCCAGGTTTCTGGGGGGTGAGTCGGAAACCATTGCAATATCTGAGCAGCATCTGCGGACCTGGGCACAGAGGCTGTAACTACCGAGGGCTCGAAGGTGGTGCCGGAGCAGCTGGCCAAGCCCCGGGTGTACCTGCTATTGGGACAGAAACTCAGCTTGTTTTAAACCCATCACCGGGCACCAGCTACACACACAGGGCTGCTCTTTCATGACGTGAGTCATAATCACGGGTGAAGGTGACAAGCTGAGACTGCAGCCAGCCAAGAGCTGTCCATGTGTCAGGCCATTGAGGAGACCAGGAGACAGGGGAGATCTCTGTCCCG
The DNA here is from genome assembly GCA_006410875.1 of Neotragus pygmaeus. Classification (NCBI taxonomy): domain Eukaryota; kingdom Metazoa; phylum Chordata; class Mammalia; order Artiodactyla; family Bovidae; genus Neotragus; species Neotragus pygmaeus. Next base: position 1,492,618 of record SJYV01033058.1, read on the forward strand.
GGGGCAGCTGAGGACCCTCCAGCCATTCTGGCTCCTGAATGGTCATTCACCAACACTCACCACTGGATTTATGGAACGGCCCTGCCTAGGGAGACTTGGCTATTTGCTGATAGTAGGAGTTCTCTTGGCAGGGGTGGTGGCAGGTTCTCCAGTGGGGTGACACCCTGCTGCCTTCAGGTGGGGATGGGGGGGTAGGAGGTGCTGAGGCTGGCAATATGGGGAGGACAGCCCCTGCCTCTGAACTTCTGGCACTGCTGGATTGGGGCCACTTTCTCCTCCCTAACCTCCCAGCACCCTGACCTCAAAAAACAAGAGGAGGTTTAAGTTTGTGTCCTGCAAAATAGCCCACATGGCCAGCCAGCAAAGGGAGAAGATGAAAATGAGAGACTTCTTGTGGGTTAAGGGACCCCACGGTTCTCCACCTGGGGTGGATTCGCAGCGCACAGCACTCTGATACCCTGTGCCAGTCTGTTCGGGAACGTCTGTAAAGGGAGGGCGGTGTCCCTCATCATCATGACTTGTGGCCCTCCTGCTTAGGGAAGCACCCACGACAGTCTCTGGGAGAAGAGAGGCACCAGCCCCGCCCTGCACCTCCACCCAGAACTCAAGCCCTCCATGGTTTCCCAGAAAGCGGAGAAGGCTGAGTGAGCTCCAGGGTGGCTGCTGGCCGGTCCACTCCAAACTGCTCCCCCGGGGACCTGGCCAGCGGAGCAGGCAACCCTCAACTCGCCTGGAGAACACAGACAGGCTGGCCTTGTCCACAGAGCCCTCGCACACCCGTGCCCTGAGCTCTGCCTTGAGACCCCCTCCTCGGGCTGAGGTGGTGCCTCTTCCTTCTCCTCAGGGCCTGGGGAAGGGACGACAGTGACCAGCGTGGCAGGGAGAGCCTGCCTGGGTCAGGAAGGGCTCTGTTCATGATCTAAAGGAACCAAACCGAAGCTCCTCCACGTCCACAGTTTCTTCTAATGCCTTTTTACCTTCATTCACTGTCTCCTAACGTGGNAGCCCTCGCACACCCGTGCCCTGAGCTCTGCCTTGAGACCCCCTCCTCGGGCTGAGGTGGTGCCTCTTCCTTCTCCTCAGGGCCTGGGGAAGGGACGACAGTGACCAGCGTGGCAGGGAGAGCCTGCCTGGGTCAGGAAGGGCTCTGTTCATGATCTAAAGGAACCAAACCGAAGCTCCTCCACGTCCACAGTTTCTTCTAATGCCTTTTTACCTTCATTCACTGTCTCCTAACGTGGAGTCCCTGAACTCTCTGAGATCACGGGCAGGATTCTGTGTCACGGTGCATTTTTCTAGGGAAAAGATCCATATGTTTCTGCTTCTCCAAGGTGGCTATGACCCAACAGATCCACTGACCTCAGCTCCTGACTGGGCAAGCTCTCTGTGAGGGTCTGGTGACCAAAGCAACTCTTCCTTGGCGGGGTGGTCACTGGATCAGAACCGGAAGCACCTCACTCAGGTCTCTTGGTCGGCCAAAGTGGTACTCAATGAGTCACCAAGTGGCAACCACGAGGAGCCCTTATGCCAGTTCAGACTCACTTCCAAGCGGGCCTGCACCAGCACCAGGACGGGTTCTTCAGCAGAGAGCCCAAAATAAAAACACCGTCTGGCCAGAAGTAAAGGTCAAATGCACACACACTGAGACTGCAATGGAGGCCTTCCCAGCTTTGAGAGGAGTTGGGAAAGAGGCCTTATGTAGTCTGGCATTTTCCTCACAGCACTTGCTGTGTGGCCAAGACTGTGTGACTGGGTGAGCTCTCCCGCCATACAATTCAAGTTCGTTAGTAACTTGAAGATAACAGAATTCTACACAGAGAAACAGCTACAAAAGCTCACGGGGTCCCGAATCGAATCCTGGATGTGATAATCCTAACGTGGATAACAATGAGGGCCATGGAAGAAAAAAGGTAAACAGGAACAGTCACTAAATCCCCAGATGCAGTTAGTCGGACGGTCAAGGTCACAGCCCAGATGTGTTATTTGGTAAGAACTCACTACTCTCCACTTGTTCTATGTTTTCAACTCCATTATTTTTCACTCAGGACATAACGTATAAAATTTCCAGAAATTAAGATGTGGTGAATTGGAAGGTTCTTGTGTGGAAAGCCATACCTTTATTTTGCTGAGTTTCATTTGGATTTTCTTAGACACCAGATCAGACCAGTACTTCTCTCCTAAGAAGTCCCAAAACATTCTTCCAAGCAAGGCATTCACCCAGGCTTCCTGTTCCTCCTCCTCGGAGGGTGGCACCTCTGGCAACTGGCAAAAGGAAAGGGCCCAAAATTAGCTAGAAAGCAGCTGGAGAACAAGACAGGAGCTTATTTTTATAAAGTCACTGAAAGTTCCTCCCTCTTGAGACAGGGGAACCACATGAGTCGTATTTCTTCCCTATAAATTACAAGTCCCACATTATGTCAGTGAACAAGAAAAAGAGAAACAAAAGCCACCATCACCGATGAAAACTCCTCTTTGTCTATTTTCTTTTGCTACCAGTCTTCCTGTGAACCAGCTAATATTTCATACAATTAGCTCAGCCATATTACCCTACCACACCCCGCTCCCCTGCCCCCAAATCAGCTTGGTACCAACGTTCTGATTCAGTGACACATCTGATCAAACGCTTGCCTTTCTTCCAGTTAAGATTCCCAGGACGTCTAATTGTCGAGCTGGTCTCCCCAGGCAGCCACAGGACTCTCACATTTAGCCTGACTCCTATGAGGTCACAGTTCTCTTGGGTGAAGGGCAAGGGTTGCTTAGAAATACTGGTGTCTGAGTCCTATATCTGGAGATGCCTATGTAAGTGGGTAAGAGGATTTTCTAGAAGCTCTCTCATGGATGCAACGAGCAGGTGAGGTTGAGACCCACAGCGCTGGATTAGAGAGAGGAATTCTGTGAAACTCCTACAGCTGTCCTCTTCCATCTCAGCCCAGGCCTACCCTCTACTGGATACGATCCATCCGAAACGCCTGTCACGGCCAACGTGCGAGGCGGTGGTGGTGGTTTAGTGCTAAGTTGCGTCCGACTCTTGCGGCCCCATGGGCTGTAACCCTCCAGGCTCCTCTGTCCATGGAATTTTTCAGGTAACAATAACTGGAGTGTGTTGCCATTCCCTTCTCCAGGGGATCTTCCCAACCCAGGGATTGAACCCAGGTCTCCTGCGTTGCAGGTGGATTCTTTACTGATTGAACCACCAGGGAAGCCCAATGTGGCAGGTGGGAAAAGAGCAAACCCTGTCAGCCTCTAATTTCCAAGGCAGAGTATTGAGCTCTAGACTCTTGGTGGGAGAGGGCCAGGGTGGGGGACAGGAAGAGGGAGAAGGGGCCAGGACACCCCCGTCGCCTGTCGTGGTGTGAGTGATGCTTGGTGGCATCCACTGACCCTACACCCGGCCCCAGGGTAAGACTCCTTCTCAGGCTCCCTCACTGGCATCTCACAATACCCCAGAAAGACAGAACTTTTACTTCTATTTTAGGAAGAGAAAACAGACTCAGCACCAATCAGTGCCCTGCCTGAGGCCCCTAATTCATCAGCGCAGCCTGACTCACAGCCCCACCCACCCGTCCTCCAGTGCTCTATCCTGTGGGAGGAAGCGGGACTGACTGGCCCCTCGTGTGACAGCCGTGTCCTGTGCCGAGGGCTCTGATGAGATGACAGCTGCACAGAATCAATTAGCCTTGGAAAGCAAAGGCCAAAAGGGCTAGAAATGCAGGATCTGCGGGCTGTTCACCCTTCCTCTTCCCTCTACAGCAGATACAAATGCATTTGGATGCCTGCAGCCATTACACACAGAGACGCCTCTGTGCTCCACGCGTGCTGGCTCACTCCAGTCACATCTGTCCTGGGCAGCCCCACATCACCTAGGCTGGTGGCAGAGTACACGCATGCATGGCCTGGTGCTCATGGATTTGACACTTAAGACATCCGGTGATGTGTGCATGTCCTAAAGGTCTATGGCAGGTATCTATGTGTGGCTCTTCTGAAGTCCAGAGCCCTTAGGGTCTGACCCAGTTGAACTGGTCACTGAGCGTGTGTGGAGCTTGGCAAACTACCCGGTGCCCACCTGTCCTCTACTCCCATCAGAGCGTGTGCCGTCTCTCGCTTTGGGGACTTGCTGTTCACTTGCATTTCTCAATATAATGTTACTGCATATAAGCAGGGATATTCTATGTTCGAGGAGTCCTTCAAACTGGGATGTTTTCTAAGTTCTCCCTTATGAATGCTGGTGAGTTTCATTAAAAAAAAAAAAAATTAAACTCTGGTTTAAAAAATAAACACATGTAGTGCCCTGCATGTCAGAAGACACGGCTCCGGCTGCCTCGTGTGAGCAGCTGTGGGGCACCCTCTCGTGCCCTTCTCGTGCGCACAGGCTTCCGAGAGCAACCAGGGCACCTCGGCCACCAGGTCCTGGATGGGTGAGCGGGAGTCTGTGCCCAGCAAGCACTGTCATGCCTCACGTTGTACGTGGCTTTTGGAATCGTTTTTTTTCTCTGCCCGAACGTCTGCACCCCACCCGAGGGGGATCCGGTCTAGCTTTTCCGAGGTTACTCACTGTCTCTGAGTCACATTAGGTTATCCACGCAGACTTCTGCGTGAGCACTCACCCGAGGACAATGCCCTCCCCCGCCGGGGAGCCAGGCAGAGCCAAGAGGCTGCCCACGCAGGACAGCACCTGTCACGCCCAGATCTGTAGGCTGGACAGAGGAGAGGTCCCTCCTTCTCCTCTCCTGTGGGAGGGCTGGTCCTTTACTGACCTCTCCTTACACCCGAGTCACTCACAGGAAACGGGGTTTAACACAAAATAGCAAGAAACAAAGCCTATTTCACAACTTTTGTCCAAGCCAAAGGCATATGATGTGGAAACAAATTTCCAAAATTACTGACAAGCAGGTTGTGTTTTTCTTTTCAACTGTTCCTTTTTCTAATGCAGGATTTCGCCTCAGACTTGAGGGGAACAAAGAAAAATCCAGGAGCAGCAGAACACTGACAATGCATCAGGGCAGCTCTATGAACAAAATCTGGGTTCAACAGGCAGCTAGAAAGAATGCATTTTCAGTGAAAGTCATAAACATGTAAGACCCTAAACAATAAATATGCATATATTTCCTCCGGCTGCTATTTGGCTGCAGAGAGGAATGTGAGAAGCATATTCACGCCACCATTTCAACTAAAGATGTATATTTAGAAAGGGTACGTTTCTAAAAATGGCTCCCAAAATAAAGTTTGGAGAGCTCAATGGCTGGGAGCTGACGCAAGGCCATTCGAACTGTCTGATTAGCTCTCGGGAGGTATTTTACTAAAAACTAACCCCTAGAAAGAAAATAGTACAGATTTACTTTGTGTGGTTTACTTGTCTCCTATTATAAATAGCAAGATGAGCCCAGCTTTTTAGGGACAAAAAGAGCTTACTGGGTTTGCTGCTAAGGTTTGGTCACACACAATCTGGTGTCATGAGGGTTTCACAAAGGGCTGCATGGTCCAGGAGAAGGAACAGTGGAAGACCCTTCCACAGGTGCTGTTTCCCCAATTACAAAACCAAGCGTAAGTACCATAGAAAACACCCATAATCCCACTATCCAGATTTAATTATTTAAAACATTTTAACTATATATTCTTTTGGTCTGTTTTCAATGTATATATACTTCTAAGAATACGTTGCTTAAAAAAAAAAACAGATATAACTAACGTGGTTTTGTATCCTTTTATAAAAACAGATGTACGGAGATATAACCCAGGAGGCACTACTGGTAAAGAACTCACCTGCCAATGCAGGGGACTCAAGAGACTCAGGTTCAATCCCTGGGTTGGGAAGATTCCCTGGAGAAGGGTATGACAACCCTCTCCAGTATTTTTGGCTGGAGAATCCCATGGACAGAGGAGCCTGGTGGGCTACAGTCCATGGGGTTGCAAAGAGTCAGACACGACTGAATTGACTAAGGACACAGCACAATCCACATACCATACAGTTCACCCATTTAAAGAACATAATCAGTGGTATTTGATATAGTCAGAGTTGTGAAGCCATGAGTACAGTCAATTTTAGTATATCTTCATTACCCCCAAAGGAACCCTGTATCCACTAGAAGTCACTCCCCATTCCCCCCAACTCCATGCCCACCAGCCTGGGGCAACCAATCACTAATCCATGGCAGTGAATTTGCCTATTCTGGACATTTCATAAAAGTGGAATCATACAATATGTATTCTTTTGTGACTACTTCTTACACTAAGCATAATGTTTTCAAGATCATCCATGATGTAGCACATATCAGTATATCCATCATTTCTTCATATTGTAGAATACTACTCTATTATGTGCATACATCACACTTATTCATTCTTCAATTGATGGATACTTCAGTTGTTTTCCACTTCTTGCTAGTGTGAATAACACTGCTGTGAACAGTTGTTCACAAGTTTTTGTGTGGACACAGTTTCATTTCTCTTAGATATATACACAGGAGTAGAACTGGACCCCGTAACTCTTAACTTTATTTAACATTCTGTTGTTATTCAGTTGCTCAGTCTTTGCGACCCCAGGGACTGCGGCATGTCAGACTTCCCTGTACTTCAATCATCTCCCGGAGCTTGCACAAACTCATATCCATTGAGTCGGTGATGTCATCCAACCATCTCGTCTTCTGTTGTCCCTTCTCCTGCCTTCAGTCTTGCCCAGTATCAGGGTCCCTTCGAATGAGTCAGCTCTTCCCATCAGGTGGCCGAAGTGTTGGAGCTTCAGCTTCAGCATCAGTCCTTCCAATGAATAGTCAAGACTGATTTCCTTTAGGATTGACTGGTTTGATCTCCTTGCAGTCCAAGGGACTCTCAAGAGTCTTCTCTAACACCATAGTTCAAAAGCATCAATTCCTCGCCACTCAGCCTTCTTTATGGTCAAACTCTCACATACATACATGACTACTGGAAAAATCATAGCTTTGACTAGATGGACCTTTACGTAATATCAGCAATGTAATGTCTCTGCTTTTAAAAATGCTGTCTAGGTTTGTCATCGCTTTTCTTCCAAGGAGCAAGTGTCTTAATTTTGTGGCTGCAGTCACCATCTGCAGTGATTTTGGAGCCCAAGAAAATAAAGTCTGTCACTGTTTCCATTGTTTCTCCGTCTATTTGCCATGAAATGATGGGACCATATGCCATGATCTTAGTTTTTTGAATGTTGAATTTTAAGCCAACTTTTTCGCTCTCCTCTTTCACCTTCATCAAGAGGCTCTTTAACCTCCTCTTTGCTTTCTGCCATAAGGGTGGTGTCACCTGCATGTCTGAGGTTATGGATATTTCTGCCGGCAATCTTGATTCCAGCTTGTGCTTCATCCAGCCCGGCATTTCACATGATGTACTCTCCATAGTAGACATTCTGAGGAACCATTAAACTGCTTTCTGCACCAGCTGTATCACTTTACATNATATTTCTGCCGGCAATCTTGATTCCAGCTTGTGCTTCATCCAGCCCGGCATTTCACATGATGTACTCTCCATAGTAGACATTCTGAGGAACCATTAAACTGCTTTCTGCACCAGCTGTATCACTTTACATTCCTACCGTACAAGGGTTCCAGTTTCTCCACATTCTCACTAACTGCTACTATCTTTCTCATTCTAGTCATCCTAGTGGTTTAGAAGTAGCATTGCATTCCGGTTTTGATTTGCATTTCTCTGATGACTAATGACTTAGAATATCTTTTGTATGCTTATTGGTCATTTGTATATCTTCTTTGGAGAAATATCTGTCCAGATCCTCTATTTCTTAATTAGGTTTTTGTTATTGAGTTGTAAGAGTCCTTTATATCAGTGATCCCCAATCTTTTTGGCACCAGGGACTAGTTTCATAGAAGACAATTTTTCCACGGACCAGGCTCGTGGCGGGGGATGGTTTCAGAATGGTTCAAGCACTACTGCCCACTTTATTTCTATTATTATTACATCAACTCCACCTCGAATCATCAGGTATTAGATCCTGGAGGCTGCAGACTCCTGCGTTATATATTCTAGGTACAAGGCTCTTAGACATATGATTTGCAAACTCTGGGTTGTTTTTTCCCTTTCTTGATATAGTATGTTTGCAGCATAAATGTTTTAATGTTGATGAAGTCCAATTTATCTTTTTTTTCCTCTGGTTGTGCATACTTTTGGTATCTTATCTAAGAAGTTTCTATCTACCTCCAAGTCACAGAGATTTACTCCTATATTTTCTTTTAAGAGTTTCATAGTTTCTGTTCTTCTAGGATCCATTTTGAGTTAACCTTTGTATACAGTGTGAGGGAGGAGTCTGACCTCATTCTTTGGCATGTGGATGTCCAGTTGCTTTAGCACTATTTGCTGAAGACTACACTTTCCCCCACTGAATTGTCATGACACTCTTATCTGGAGGTTTTCTAAAATTTATTTTTAAATTGGATATATGGCTCTATATTTTTTACTTATTGTATAATAAGCACTTCACAATTCCACTTTTAAAAATTTAAAAAGCAGACTCTGAGGAGGGAAAGATGAAGCCTTGGGAAGCCACTCTGCCTGTTAAGATTTCCTGGTTTCTATTTGATTCCTGTTTGCTTTGTAGAGTTCTTATCTCCTGATAACACCAAACAGGAGGTAGTCCCTTATGATCCAGTTTTTAGGTAACGAGATAGTGGAACTAGTAATAATGAAGACAGGACTCTCCAGACCTGGGGCAGACTTTAACACCTTCCAGCAAAAAGCAGTGTGGCGGTGCGTGATGCGATCTGAACACCAGAGCCGCATGCTTGGAGGACTCAGAGAGCACGGCCTCACCGATGTCCCCCTCCCCAGGCAGGCCACACTGGGGCCCACAGAACTAGCGGCATCCCTGGCCTTGCAGCTCCCAGCAAATCCACAGGCTGCCAGTGGGGTCTCCCTTCCTGAGGTCCCCACTCCAGGTAATACTATCCCACCTTTAGACATTTCTTAAGAGCTTTCTCATTTTCTTAATTTAGATCTTCTCCTCAAACCAAGGAGACCACCTCAACAAAGTGGTCAAGCTCTGGGTCTCCTCAGCCAGCCTCGGGTCTCACTGCTCTGGAGGGTAAGCTGCCTGAGAAAAGAGAAAAGCACCAAGATCACAGGACTTTGGAGAATTCAGAGGCTGGCACAGCTTGTGCTTGTGAGATAACACAGAATCACGAGGGCAAGTCAGGGCTCAGTGACTGATGGCTAACTGCTAACCATCTGGAGGACTAGGCCCTTCCTCCAGAAACAGTGGTATTTTACAATTCAAGTTTTGAGCTCCAAAGTGCCTTCAGAAACCCCCAAACTTGCTTTTAATTATTGAGTGAGAATAACGAACAAAAGTGCTTAGTACTGTCTAATCCAAGTCTAGAGGGAGCCTGGTGGGCTGCCGTCTATGGGGTCGCACAGAGTCGGACACGACTGAAGCGACTCAGCAGCAGCAGTCTATATTTACTAATTATCACTGGGTGTTGTTAACAGGGGTTTGGCTCCTGAGCACCTGCGGCCTCACTCACCTCCTGAGCCANGCCTGGTGGGCTGCCGTCTATGGGGTCGCACAGAGTCGGACACGACTGAAGCGACTCAGCAGCAGCAGTCTATATTTACTAATTATCACTGGGTGTTGTTAACAGGGGTTTGGCTCCTGAGCACCTGCGGCCTCACTCACCTCCTGAGCCAGCTCAGCACTGGGCAACGTGTGAGAAAGGAGGCCAAGTGTGGGGGCATTGCCATTAGACCTGGAGCCCTCCGGGTGAGGAAGGCTTTGAACATGGCCGTCAGAGGAAGTGGCAGGGCGGGGCAAAGGTTGGAGCTGTGTCCCAAGCTCCCTGAACAGACGGAGAAGGACATGCGACCTGAGGTAAGTGTGCAGATGGTGGCCCACACTGACAGAGTGACAGTGTGACCTGAAGAGATGTCCAAGGTCCCCGTGAGTCTCAGAGGCCCTTCAATCCCTCCTGGACTCGGGAGAGCAGAGGCAACATGAGCCAAAGAAACACCCTGGCCATCTCGGGCAGGAAGGATGTGCACAAATGACCACATCCGAATGGTCCACACTTGATGAAACTGTGAGGAAGCAGGCATTCTTGTGGCCAGTGGGAATGAACACTGGTGCAACCCTTATGGGGGGTAATTTGGCAATATGTAACAAAACCACATGTGAGTTTACATTTTGACATTCTGCTAAGATTTCACCGTGAAGCTATATCCCCAATAAGACAAAAATACACATCCACAAAGTTGTTCACTAAAGTGTTATTTGTAACTGCAAAATATCATAAACCATCTATATGCCTATAAGAGATTGAATATACTATAGAACATTAACACAATGAAGTCAGTCTTCACAGCTGTTTTAAGAAAAAAACAAGAGGAAAGGAAGAACTGATGTGGAGTGATTTCCAGAGTGTACTGGTAAGTGAAAAAAGCATGCGGGAGAGTATCCTTAGCATGGATACCTTCTGTGTAAGAAAGGAGGGGAGATGAACCCAGAGAGGAGGAGCCAGNAAAAGTGATTCTAATAAGGTTAAACAAAGTAAAACTCATTCTGAAGAACTTCTAATCTTTAGTATTCAGAGTAACTCACCTGCCTTGTGAATCTACAGAGGGTGGGTTTAGAAGTTTAGAATGCTCAGCTCACTTGCCGTTCCTATTTTTATAGTATGAAGTGTATTTGTCCTTGAGAAGAATTTTCTTTTCCTGCTATGCCTTCCTTGAAACAAACATTTGAAGTAATGGAATAGATTATGGTTCAATAAAATATTTGAAGCCATGGGTATGGAAGTTCATAAGCCGTATGGAGTTACAGCTTTATTGGTATGTGTGTGTAGCAGAGGTATTTGTTTGTGTATATGTGTGTAGAAGTCTAAATTTTTGATATTAAAGCAGTGTAGATATTTAATATCTAGAGCAATGTTTGAATTATCTGGGGAAATATTCTTCATTCCTACAGAAACTGGTCAATGAGTGAGAGAAATTATTAACATTCAGTTATTTTAAAATTGAATTATAATTGATTTACAGTGTGCTAGTTTCTGGTGTAAGCAGAGTGATTCAGTTATCNCACTGTTTTTCTTATATTCCAACTATGTTAACTAATGCACTCCCAGGTGCACAATGGATAAGAGATGTGGGAACTTAGTAACAAGCATTGGCCCTATAATGAAATCCTAAACCAGCACTACTCTAATAACTTTTTAAACTCTTTGAAAGGCTCTATGTTTTAGGCTTCCCATGGCTCTTACAGTTGGGAGGCTGTGAACAATCATATGCATAGTTGTAAAAGTATGGAAACCTGTCAGGCAAGTCAGAGAGACATCAGAGGGGTTTGAGCTGAGACACTTCTTTTATATGCAGGAGACTATTAACTGGAGCTCTAAGTTAACATTTTTTCCAGAGAAAGGTGGTCGGGGATAGCCCCCCTGTCATGTCAGAAGAACAGGTGGAAAGCATAATGCAGCAAGGCAGGCAGACTCTGGTGTTAGGGATAGATGCTCGAGAAAGCCCATGGAGGTTTCCTTAAAGCCTGATATCGCCTTTGCGTTTTGTCAGGCTCCTTTCCTCATAAACTTTGGCATGGGCGGGATTCCCCACGCTGGCTCCTGGCAGAGGGGTTGGTGGAATTTTTGGAGAGATGTGTTCCTACAAAGATAGAAATGTGAATCTGAACTTCAGAGATTGATCGTGTCATTACCCCCTGTGTTGGACTGTTCCAAAGAAATAAAGGGAGCTTCAGTGCCAATCATCTGATGTCTTCTGTGATCTGTGATGATGATTCACCCCTTTAAACACATGACTCTCCTGTTAGTGGTTAAATAAATGGGCCTGAAAGTCTCTTATTAGTGGTTAAATAAAAAGACATGAGCGTGAATGGGGTCTAGATGCTCTCTAATAGACAAGGATCAGCTACAGGGGTTTAGGTCACCATTTAACCACTCCCTTTAGTTCTCATTTCCAGGGCATCCACCTCCTCACTAATTTTTGAGGCTGTTCAATCTATTATCATATGCAAGAGNACTTTTCTGAGTATGGCTTTGTACAGCTTTGGTTTGGGGAACCATGTTAATGTTTCACAGGCAAAGAATAGAAAGGAAAATCAAAGATGGGGTTGGGGGAAGGTCCTCATTTGCGCAAATGGCAAAATTAAAGAGAAATAAAACTAGTAAAGAACTATCTCCACTGAACAGAAAAGCCTGGAAAGTAACGAAAGGAGTACAGGAATAAATACTGTAGCAGAGCTTATGTCCCCAAAATGGTGCGATGCTCTCCTAAGAATTTGCTGCTCCCTCAGCAAAAGGTAGAATCTATGCCCCTCTGGACTCTATGACCACTTTGACTAATAGCACAGGAAGGAAGTGACATTGTTTTACTTCCAAGATTAGTCATACTTTTACTGTCATAACAGGCAGTAGAGTGTCTACCTGTCTTTTTCTCTAGGGACACTTGTGCTTAGAACCCAGCCACCACAATGAGGGAAGCCCAGGCCACGAGGAGAAGAACCAAGGCCCTCAGCCTGAACTCCCAGACACCACCCAGCATCTACACACAAGCCGTGCAGGCACCGTCTTGGAAGCAGGTCCTCCAGCCCCGGGTCCAGCCTCCCCATCTGACACTGTGTGGAGCAGGAAGAAAGCTTTACTGCTAGGCTTGGTGAAATTACAAATTTGTGAGCAAAATAAATCATTGCTATTGTTTTAAGCTACCCTATTTGGGGCTGTTTGTTACATGGCAATAGATAACTAACACACATGCCTATACCTTATTCACAACCATCTCTACTCTCAGACCACCCGAGAGCCAGGATGTAGCCAACATGTGCTGCAGGCTGGCCAAGCAGATGTGGAAACCCAGCACCAATGCTCCTGCACTTTTTTCAAAAGCCCCACTTCCAAAGATAGCCGTCTGTTCACACAGTTCTGGTTCTCTGTGGTTCCTAGCTCGGGCAGATTAGAATCAGTAAATTAAGGAGAAGGGTGGGAGACGAGGATAACCACTCCAGGATGGGCAATTAGAAGGACACACAGCAACACCAGCCAACAGACAACTGACAGAAAATGCTGCAGCGCCTGTGGTCTGGGATGGCTCAGACGGGATGAAAGGCCTGAACTCGGTGGCCTCGCCAGACCACAGGCCTGAATTTCCCTGTGTTGTCCTGAGTCTTTAAATCAGCAAGGCAAGATGAAATCATCCCTGCCTGCTCTGCCTAAGGGGGCCGGGAAGTGCCATGTGCTTTTTACAGATTTTTATCAGGCGCAGAAGATGAAAAAAGATCCTGGTGCCTAAAGGGGTAGCGCTAAAGTGCCTGGAAGAAAGGTTAGCCACCGCTAAAGTGCCTGGAAGAAAGGTCAGCGACAGCAGTGGTAGGCCGGGGGCTGGGCTGTGTGCCAGCAGGGCCTCCCACAGACCCCAGAGACGTCGTGAGACAAGCACATGTAAACACATACTGAGGAAACGATGTTCTAAACTGTTAATTTACAGAACTCTTTTTTAAAAAGCAAGCATTTACTTAGTAGATCATTTTCTTACATCATACAGTTCTCCTCCTGATCCTCCTGAGTCTGATGAGGGTCAAGACAGCTACCTGCTCAGGGAGAAAGGGAACCGGGGTGGGGGAGTGGGAGTCAGTGGTAAACAGGATGTTTCTAGAACAGCTGTATATGATCCCACCCTAGCTTAGCAGGAAGCCTACTTCCCACTCTAGCTGGTAAATTAAGTCAGAGGTGCAGGCAGTGGGTCAGAGGCCAGCAAAGGCATATGGTCTTTTTTGGCCCTGAAAAGTAGGCTGGGGGAAGGTTCTGGTGTCTCTTCCAAGTGAAGAGGGTCAACAGAAGAAATAAAGGCTGAGGGCATGAAGAGGAAGGCCCCAGATGCTTCCAGTTAACAGAAACACAGTCATCTGATCAGAGGTCAAACACTTTAGCAACTGAACATGGCTTCGTCCTACTCCACAGGCGGATGCTGTGTTTCAGAACCTGAGTGGCTGGAGGCCTGCGGTAAAGCAAAGTCTGAGAGGACCCACCAAGACGGCAGTCCTGGCAGGCAAAGGGCCTTGGAATCTCAGATCAGGTTTTGAGTGCTCCACCACTTAGCAACTGTGAAATTAACCTAATTAACTTCGGTGAGGTTGGGTCTCTCAACCTACAAAATGGAGAGAGTACCAGCTGGTTTGCAAGACTGTTCAAGGGATCAGAGTAATTCTATTAAAGGATCTAGCAGAATCTGGCAGATGGCAGCTTATATTAATCACAAATGCTCTCGAGTCAATGTCCAGCTTGTTATACTAATACTGTGCAAATAATGCTGATGGTAAACCTTCAAAAGCCCTAGACACAGCTGAGGAGTCTGAGAAGTTGAGAATTCAATGGTTATTGAAGAATTAGACCTCTGTTGCTAATGATTTTGTGTATTTCCCTACTGGTCACCCAGCTGCTCAGATCAAATGCTAGGGGTAACCTCTGACTGCTCTGGTTCTCACCATCATGCACGGAATTCACCCAGCCAGCTCCCTCCAAGAGTCTCCCAAAGGCAGCTGCATCTCACCCCTGCTGTAACCCTTCAATCTCAGCCCCACTCTCGGGTGCCATCATTACCTCCCGTCACCCTCTTCCTCCTCCGCCCCTTCTCCATGAGAGTCACATATCTTTTTCAAATTCAAATCAGATCAACATCATGTCCTGCTCAAAACCCTCCAGGGCCTCGATCTGACTGATGAGGAGTTGACCTGAGGAGGCCCTGCCTCTGTCTCTCGCTCACTGTCACCCACGCCAACCTCATGGCGGTTCCCTGAACACTGCAGCCACATCCCTGCTTTGGGGCCTCTGAACCTTCTGGTTCCCACACCTGGAACGCTCCCCCCACACAGATCACAGGGCTCGCTTCCTCACTCTGGCCAAGGCTCTGCCCAAGTGTCACATCCTCAAAGAGGCCCTCCTCTTGAGAGCATTGCGATGATCAATCTAAGGTAGCCATTCTGGCTACTTTCCATTCTCCCTTGTTTGGCTTTTTTGTAATCCTTACTGGCACCTGATGTTCGTGGCTCACTGTCTCCCAGACTGGAGTTCAAGTTCCCTAAGAGCATGGCCCTCATCTGTCTGGTTCATCACTGTGTCCCCAGCGCCCGGAACAGGGCCTGGTACAGCAGAGGTGCTCGAAGGGCTGAAGCAAGAAGACCTGAGTTTACATGTAGAACAGCCAGGCCAGGGCAGCCAGCTTTACCTTCTTCCCCGCGGTGGGGCTGCTCTCCGCGCTCTGCACGGGGCTCCGCTGGGGGCTCCGGTTTTCCTGGGGGACACACCTGGCCATGTACACATTGTAGTCCAGAAGCATCTTTTGCCGCACACTGCCCACCAGCTCCTTCTGCTTCGGCTGGGCCACGAGCTCGTCCACGCTGCCTTTGCTGCTGTTGCGGCTGTGGGTCAGGTGCCCCGAGGGGCTGCTGTGTCTGCTGTGTGAGGGCAAAACCCCTGGGACAAAGAAGACATGGCTGTTAACACAGACGAAGAAAGGGAACACAGCAAGGGAAACGGAACTCAAAGTGTACTCCACTGGGTTCAATTGAAAAGCGGCTAAAATGCTATCAATCACTGTTCAAAAAACATAAGACTATTTCCCACCCTGAAAGACACCTTCCACTGTAATGATACATCACTTTTTTAGAAGTGTTTTCATTTTCTTCAAGATGATTCGGAGTAATGGGAGCCGTGATACATATCTGGCAGGTACCTTTCTTTCCTCCTGGTAACCTCTTAGGGTGAAATGAAGGACTGATACACCTCCCGGGGCACATGGGAAGGGGGCAGAAAGCTAACTGGAACTGCCTTAAGCCTTTGGATGGACAAATACACCATCTTTCATTCATTCATTCAGCACATTTTTTAAATCAAGCACTTTCTCTGGGCCAATTTCACATTAAGGAAAAGATTAAGACGTACATAATAACTGCCCTTGAACTCAGGCACCCAGGCAAATAAACCACAGTTTTCTGTAATAAGCACTGTAACTGAAGCACGACTGGGAAGCATAGGGAGAGTGCCTCTGTCCGAGAGAGCTGAGAGGCGCTTCCTTCAGCACTGACCTCCACAGGCAGTGACCTCTGGACTGCCCCTTGAAGAAATAGTTGGTAATTTTCCTGGCCCAGGTGGGGAAGTGCATGCCAGGTAGAGGGAACTGCATCTGCAAAAAGCAAAGATGGAGCAGAAAGCAAAGACCGTGTCCTCCAGGCACTGTCTGGGGGACAGCGAGAGAGTCAGTGACGTTCCAAGCAAAGTACATGGGACAGAGGGACAGGAAATGCGCACAGGGGCCTGGTGCAAACGCAGCGAGTCAGGAGCCCAAGGATTCTGGCACTTGGGTGGTGGTCTTGGGCATGGAGGCCATGGAACTTGAGAGCTCCTGAAGGCCGGGAGCTTGAGAGCATGAGCCGCCTTCTCACTGGCCTTCTTATTATAACCAGGGTTCTCCTGCTGCTGCTTCTCTCGAGCCTCAATATGTAAAAATAAATACAGTCCTTAAGGAAACAGCAAAGAGGAAAAAAAACCACAAAACTACGAATGTTTCCACTGGTTAAATGATTTGGTTCAGAGTACTACAGCGAGCAGCCTAGAAGGCAAATGACCCCTGAACACACCTTCAGTGGCAGACAGTCATCAGTTCAGTGTGGGCTTCCTTCCTACCTGGGACTCTCTCAATCCGCTCACAGGCCCTTTAAAAATACATAAGCATTTAGCACAGATGTCATTACCTGCTTTACTTCCAGAGACACCAGGTGGCTTCTTGGTTTCTGACTTCAGCTTAGATGCCAGAATAAATCTCCTAAACCACTCCTCTTTTTCTCGGCCAGTTCTCCCAAAGAGATAGAGTATCTGATCTCGATGGCCAGATCGCGTTCCCTCCTGAGGGTGGGGTGGCTTCTTAGGGTCCTCGCCTCCCAGCTCCCGCTCAGCTGGTGGCTTCTCTTCACAAGTTTCTTTGTCAGTCTGGGCCTTAGACATAAAGTCATCTTGTTGACCAAGCTCAATACAAATGGGGTACTTTTTATTCCAGATTCTTTTTCGAGCCAGACTTTTAGGCACAAGATAAACCTACAGAGAAAGGGAAATGATTTACACGCTACATTAAGAACTGGCTATGATGAGCACTACTGCTGCGCAGGACACAGATGCAGAGGTGCCCGTCACTTTTGACTGCAATGATGAACGTGAAAGAGCTACCATCTGTCCACAACACGACCAGAGAAACTATAATTTTTTAGAATATTTATTTATTATCTATTTGACTGCCAGGTCTTAGTTACACCACACGGGATCTTTAGTTGTGGCATGCGAACCTTTGAAACTACAATTTATAGAAATGACTTTTTCTTCAAAATAAGTCCAGAAAGGAGATGTTCAAGAACTTCTGCCAGTTACAAATATCTATGATTTCCAGGTAACAGTAGCACAATAAGTATTTAGAGCATTATCATCAATTAAGTCTGGATATGAACTGAATTTAATGACCCTAGGCCAAACTTAAGCTGAGGAGGGGAAAAAAGAGAATTTATCAAACTAGATCTCGACAGGAAACTCAAGTTAATCAACCTCAAGTTGAGAATAAATTTATAAACAAAAAAAATTTTTTTTAACTTCTGCAATTTGGGGGAAACTCAAAGATCATGCACGAGAGTTTTAAGAAGAACAGAGAACCTACAGCTTTTTGGAATAACAAATAATTTACATTTCTCAAGAACAAAAGTATGTGATACTTTAAACAAAATGTGGTTATTTTGCATATTTATCCATAATTTCCAATTTATAGGGCCTCCATTAGTTATTAGCCAGCACTGTAATGTGTGACTTTTTGTTTGACCAAAAAAATTAACTCTCAAAATCAGAAAGGTGTATGATGCCTTTGCTTCTCAAAGTGTGGTCCGTGGACTAGCAGCATAGATATGACCTGGGAGTCACAAAAATGCAGACTCTCAGGGCCCCCTCATAATTGCTGAATCAGATTCTGCAATTTAAAAGACACTCAGGTAATTCATATGCATATTAACGTCTGACAGGTACTGCTCTAAATTAGACTAATCCTTTAAAAACACACACAACCTTTTTAAGGGGAAAAAAATACAGTAAAGCATCCAAGATTCCAAATGCTTTTCATTCATCTAAGCTTCCAAAATGAGACAGGCTCACCTTGCTGTCTGAGAGGTCGTAGATTTTCTGGCTGATGTAGGTGACCTCTGGTTTTGTTTCATTGTAGCTTGCCCTTCTGGATATATTTTTATTGGGCTTTGAAAGTCTCAAGGTCCCACCCTCAAGTCGAACAAAGACTGAATGTGTCAAAGTCGCATGGTAAGTTTCTGGATCATAGTTGTAAATCTCATTCATCCATCCCTGGTGGAGAAAATTTTCCATTAATAAAATGAGAATAAACAGACATCTGACTCAGTGTGAAAACGATGGCCACTTCGGTATTCAGGACACTGAAGCCAAGCTTGACAATGATGCAAGTACTAACTTGTTTAGCAAGAGACTGTTGAGACAAGTTGCTTAGTTTGAAGGATAATCAGTGCTGAGGAGTATTGTGATATGTTTTTGATAACTAAAAACCTGTATTCAGGCGGGAAAAGATAATGACCATTTTCCTAAATAATTAAAGGTTTCTTCCTTTTTTTTGAAGCTGATAAGCAAATCAGGAAACTTAAAAGTTGTTTTGATGTAAATATAAGTGTCTCACCCTGACCTCCTCTGGGGACAGTGATCCCACACAATCTGTTCTTCTTAATTAACCCAACACATCCATTTCTCAGCCCGCCTGAAAACAATCTTTGAGATTTCACAGACCATATTAACTCGTGTTACAGTACCATTCTCCATTTATATCTCAGTGAAATCACATAGTAAAGCAGATGATCAAGAGTTAGGTATTAAATAGAACTCTCCTGGTGGCGTAGTGGATAAGAATCCGCCTGCCAATGCAGGGGACGCAGGTTCGATTCCTGGTCTGGGAAGATTCCACATGCCTAGCAGAATTAAGCCTGTGAGCCCCAACGACTGAAGCTCTCACTCTAGAGCCTGTGCTTGCAACAAGAGATGCCCCTCCTTGCCACAGTTAGAGAAAGCCCACATGCAGCAACGAAGACACAGTGTAACCAAAAATAAATAAATAAATTGCACTTATACATATGCTATTTCAAAAAAAGAAAGAGGCATTAAATAAATCACAGACACAATCAACAATACACCAAAATTTAAAGACATATAGTAACTTTTAAAGTTGTGTTCCAGGTTCCCCTACCCATTAACATAAGTTTAAAAATCCACAAAACATATGTATACAAACCCACATCCCCTGCAATGGAAGTCAGATTCTTAACCACTGGACGACCGAAGGAGCAAACATATTGAACTGTACAGGCAATACACAACACCATTACACCATTATAAAATTCTGCTAAAGCTGGTTTTAGCTGTAGTCAGTATTCATCATTTAACACTGCCAGCCCCACAGTACCTTTTCAGATGATATGGGTGCCCCAGATCTCTTTAAATGAAGTTCTTTAGGGAATTTTAATCACTATGTTCCCACTCTCATTTCATAAATGTCTTTGAAATAAACAGAAAAATGCTGAAGATCACTACACTGGAGTTGGGGTTGTCATTCAAGGAATAGCCATTTCCATGGTGAGTATTTGAGTCTCACACTAAAATCTTGAATTGAGATCCTTGGCAAGTGAGGGATTCTCAAAATTCTGTTTCATTCTTTCATCCATTCATCAAAACATTCACTGAATCTACATGCCAACTACTGTGTCAGGAGTTGATACACAGATTTTTAAAAGAACAAGATTCTTGACCCAAAGGTACTCCCAAAACAGGAGAGAAGAATCGGTCCTCATTTCACCATTCCATGACCTCACTAGAGTAACCATTAAACAAAGTCCTCACAAAGAGCATCCTGAGAATGTGATTGGAAATAAAAACAGACATACTTCTTTGTCATTGGGTGTGTGTGTATGAAATTTAAGAGCCAATTATATAGATTTATACACTTCATATCTTTCACATGAGCTAGGAATATTTCTCCATCCTCCCAATGAGTCATTGCATCTATTTAAAAAACGTTGGATGAGCAAGCAAGCAGTGGGCATGGGAAGAGGGTGTTATCTAGGTGTTCGAAAAGAAAGGGCAATGATCAAAGCAATGATAGAAAAAAAGAGGACAGGCGAAATAGCAGCACCGGAAGGTATGAAGTGCAGTGGACCCTCAGAGCATCGGCTTGGGTGGGCTTATTTTGCTTAGGACAGAACTTAATGCAATTTTTGGTTCACAGTTTGTCCTTTTCTTCAGTCTATTATTATGGTGAAGTCCATTCACTGATTTTTGAATGTTGAACAGCTTGCATTCTTGGGAAAATTATGTACGGATCATGATGTGCTGAAGTTGGATGCCAGCTCACGAGAGCTGACTCCACACATCTTTTCCCTACTCCACGTTCAGGGACCTTATGTTGGTAACTGGCCAGTTGGTCATGGTGGGAGATGTACACCATGGAAATCCATACAAAGAGGGTTTCCCCCACCAACTGGGGAGCCAGTTCACCAGCACAGCACAGCTCCTATGCTACTTACACATGGCTGAATCCAGTTTGCTGGTGCTTCGTCCATTTGCCCCAGTGCATGAGGGAAGGGGTTTTGGCAATATCTTTTGGTATTATCTAGCCTCATAAAATGAGTTGAGAAGTGTTCCTTCTATTTTCTGGAAGAGTCTGTATAGAAATAACATTTCTTCCTTAAAGGTTTGGTAAATTTGCTATGGAAGCCATGTAGGTCTTCAATTTTTTTTATAGAAAGGTTTTAAATATGAATTCAATTTCTTTAGTTACTGTTGGACTACGCAGGTTATCTATTTCTTCTTGAGTGAACTTTGATACTTTATAAGGAAATTTGTCTGTTTCATTAAGTTATCCAGCTTCTGGGCATAATGTTGTTTGTAGTTAATTTCTCTGTTATTCTTTTAATTACTATAGAGTCTGAAGTGATGCTCTCTCCTTCAGTCCTGATACAGATAATATTTCTTCCTTTTTAATATAATCATTTAATATTATTAGCTTCTCTCTAAGCACTGTCAGCTCTAATTCTTGATTTGCTATATTTTCAATTTCATTCAATTAAAAATATTTTCTACTTTCCCTTGTGACTATCTTTGGACCCGTGGCTAAACAGAAGTGTGTTGTTAATTTCCAAATATCTGGGAATTTCTCAGATATTTTTCTGTTATTGATTTCTAGTTTTTTTCCATTAGAATCAGAGAATGTGCTTTGTGTAATTTCAGTTCTTTTAAACTTGTTACGGTTTGTTTTATGATAGACTATTTTCTATCTGGGGACTGGTTCATGGACACTATAAAAAATATGCTTTCTGCTATTGTTGGGTAGAGTTTTCAATAAATGTATTGATTTGTCTTTTTAAACACAAACCTTCTTCACTAAAGATATCCTAACACATGATCCATAGTTTTCTTTTTTATCCAATTTGGTTGCAGAAAATATTTTCTTATGTATAACAGATTTACTATGCTTAAATTCCTAAAGGCAACAAGATTAATAGAAAAGTTGAAGCAGATCTGATTTTTCTGGGCTGCTTCAGAGCCATGCTCAAGGCCAGGTTATGTTTATTTGCAATGTTACTAAAACCAAGAAGAATCCATGGAAGGAGGGAAGGATAGGCTGGTGCTTAAGAAGGTCTAATGGTCAAGGAAGGACTATGAAACTAAAATGGCAACTTGCTATCAGTGTCATTTATGAGCCATTTGGCCACACGGTCCTCACCTGGGATTGCTTTTTCTTAAGTACTGAATTCATTACAATATTGCTTCTGTTTTAAGTTTTGGTTGTTTTGGCCATGAAGCATGAGGACTCTAAGCTCCCGGAACAGGGATCAAACCCGCACCCCCCTGCACTGGAAGGTGAGTCTTAACCACTGGACTGCCAGGGAAGTCCCTGATCATCATAATTTGATATGACAAACATTTCTGCAATAATATCTCCATATAAATAGAGAAGGAAATAGCAATCCACTCCAGTATTCTTGCCTTGAGAATCCCACGGACAGAAGAGTCCATAGGGTCACAAAGACTCAGACACAACTGAGTGACTAACACACATATCTCCATATAAAAGACTTTTTTATTAGTTTCCAGTTATATAAGATTATACTAGACATATAAAAAAGCCAACAGCATGAACATGGTTCTGAAATTTTTAATAAAATCCCCAGCCTTATAGTTACCATCCAGTTAGTTACCAGACCAAAAGTATGAAAGGAAAAAAGACAAGCATTATATTGTGAAGTTATCTCAAATATAGGACAGTCTCTGAGAAAGAGTGTAAAGAATTTTCCCTTTTTGAAACTCCTAAGTTTAGACAGGTTATTTATGAGTAAGAGAAATTTACGAATAAAAGATTTGATCGTTTTTCTCCAATTGGGCTTCCCTGGTGGCTCAGCTGATAAAGAATCTGCCTGCAATGCAGGAGACCTGAGTTCGATCCCTGGGTTGGGAAGATCCCCTAGAGAAGGGAAAGGCTACCCACTCCAGTATTCTGGCCTACAGAATTTCATGGACTATACAGTTCATGGTGTTGTAAAGGGTCAGACACAACTGAGCGACTTTCACTTTCTCTCCAATTGCTTTAATTTCTTCTTTCCTAAGTCAGAAAATGTGGAATTATCCAGGGAAGCACTCACTATCTAATGGAAATACAACGTGAGCCATAAATGTGCATCATGGAAACATGTAATTTTAAAGTGGCTAGAAGGCACACCAAAAGAGAAAAAAGCAGGTGAAATTAATCTTAACAATGTATTTTATTAACCCAACATAACCAATTATCATTTCTTTTAAAATATTTATTTATTTGGTCTCCTTTTCGTCACATGGTATCTTCCTTGCATCACGTGAGATCCCTGACCAGGGATCGAACTGGGGCTCCTGGCATTGGGAGTGTGGAGTCTTAGCCACTGGATCATCAGGGAAGCCCCCAAATGATCATTTCAACATGTAATAAATATTAAAAATTATTTTAAAAGGCTTTTGTTTGTACTAAGAGAACTCTGTAGTAAATACTGTACTAAACATTCTTTGTTTTGTATTAAGTCTTCAAAATCCAGTGTGTATTTTACACTTCGAGAACATCTCAGTTCAGAATAGCTATAGTTCAGTGCTCAGTGGCCACACATGGCTGGTGGCTACTCTATTAGACAGCCCAGGCCCAATTCTGGGGTTCCAGCTTTTTAAACCTAGGCACTGGGCTCAACCAGAATGGTCAAAACCCTCCTCTTTCCTCTTACGGATACTTCCATACATGCAGGTTTATGCTGTGTGTTAGTAGGTGCTTTACATTATTAAATGAGAAGATACTCTAAGTCATCTCCAGATAAACCATGCTATTTTAGAAATTCAAAACCCCTTTAAAAAGCTAACATCAAATACTAAAAAGTCAGGAATAAGAACAAAAGTAATCTAGCTAACAGGCTAAAGTATTTAAAAGCTCATGAAGTTCTATAAGACCATTAAAAGATACTCAACTTGTGAACAAACTTACATACCATTTTTAGCTCATTCCTTTGACTCTTAGTAGAAAAGATAAGACGCAGGCATGCTCACAGGCTTGCTCAGGCAAAGAGCCACCGCTCTGCACCACCCTAACAAACAGCTGCTCAGTCTCTGCTCCTTGTTCTTCTATTTGGTTAATGAGAGCAACCGTGTTTCCAGGTGCTTCGGGGACTGCTTTTAGCCACAAAGCCAGGCTCGTGACGCAGTCGCTTGAGCCTCCACTTGAGCCCCCTACAGGGTTCCCTGGACCACGGCCTGTGTCCGCCCACGTAGCCATAGCTCTGAGGGGAGACGTGGTTGTCCTTCGCTGATGGCTCCGACAGGGACAGAACACCCTCCGCCACCTGCCAAGCTGCAGGAACACTGGAACAGCCTGATTCTGAGGAATGTGGGGCAGCTTCAAGTCCCCAAAGCCACAGGACCCTGTCTGCCCCACTAGAAGGGATGTCAGGGAGAGGCAGAGGGAGGCCCAGGGAGAGAGTCCAGGAGACGCTTACCCAAAGCAGAGGGGCTGCCAACTCCCTCTTCCAGTTAGGACTGGGGCAGGCTTGACCCTCCTTCTCCCAACCCCCGTCCTTTCACAATCACCCGAGGCTGTGCTCCAAGTACAAAGGCACCTGTGGTTTCTCTCTCTCTTTTATCTTCATATTTCCTCCTTCTGGCACTACCATTCTCTTCTTTGTGTTAAAAATATATCGGAGGTTAAGGTCCACAGCTGCCAAAACCGAATAAATACAACCCACAAATAAGGATTTGAACTGCATGTCTGCTGCGAACGATCGTTTGTTAGCTTCAGTGAGTCTGGGTCCTTGATTTTACTTGATGGCATGAAAGCTGCTGGTCCAAACACAGGCATGGAAACCAACTCACATCCATCAGCAGAGCTACCAAGAGCATGACACAGTTAGGTTCTGATCCTGGCTTGATCACAGACTGCCTGGCTAGAGGATGCTTAGCCTCAGACCCCTGGCTTCTCACCTGTAAAAGAGTCTGGCATGTCTTCCCAGCTTCATGTCTCCCTTGTCCCCTCCTCCCACTAGGCTCATGCCAGAATGACTTCCTCCACAGTAACAGTACTTAATTTTTTTTAATATATATATTTATTTTTAAAATATTTATTTATTTAGCTGCACCAGGTCTTAGTCATGGCATTCGAGAACTAGAGTTGGGGCATGTGGGATCTAGTTCCCCAACCAGGAATTGAACTCAGGTCTCCTGCACTAGGAGCTTGGAGTCTGAGCCAATGGATCACCAGCCAAGTCCCAACAGTACTTTACTGAGGTACAGTCTACGTGTAGAAAAGGAACAGATCATATACATATGATGTTTAAAAGGCTAATATTAGTATTCATTATAAAAGCTGGCATTTCAGTTCACATTATGATCCTGGCCTTCCCATGAATTATCTCCTTCTGCCAATTCCCTAAGAATTTACAGGTAAGGAAAGTGGTGAGGCCGGTTAAGTGATTTGCTTAGACAGTGGGTTTTTCTTTTTTTTAAAGTGGTCTGTGGAGCGGCAAATCTGGGATTTAAACCAAGTCTGTCTGCCTTTGAGGTCTGGGCTCCTACCCCATCTCCACGGCACAACCCCACCTTCAGCCGGGCTAACATCTGCCCAACCCCTGGGTCACTGAAAAGATATCATTTTTCCCAGGGAGCTTCCCGGATTCCCTAAACTCTGCTCTTTGTTACTTTTATCCTTCATTCACTACTGCCTGGTTTACTTAACTAAAGGCTCCACAAGACAACCACAGTTGTTAACAAACGTTTGTTGACTGACTACGTAAATGCAGCCTAATTTAGGGGGTGGCTATGAGTATTGAATAAAATCTGTAAAGCACAAATAAGGTTGGTGTGCCCGGCATAGCCTGTAGGCACAGTTGTGGCTGCTCAAGTGAAGAGAAGCAAAGGAATGAGCTGAGATCCCACTAAGCGCAGGGGCTGCAGGGTTTACTTTGAAGTAGAAGACTTGGTCACTGTTCCCAAAGAGGAAAATCAAACCATAACTGCATCAAAGAACACAGAATAAGAGAAGTAACTCAGAAAGACACCAAAGAGTGAACAGTGTTAATGCTTTCCAGACTGGAAACTGAATTAGCCACTTCCCTGGTGGCTCAGATGGTAAAGATTCTGCCTGCAACGCAGGAGACCCCGGTTTGATCCCTGGGTCGGGGAGATCCCCTGGAGAAGGGAATGGCAACCCACTCCAGTATTCTTGTGTGGAGAATTCCATGGACAGAGGAGCCTGGAGGGCTACAGTCCATGGGGTTGCGAAGAGTCGGACACGACTGAGCAACTAACACTTTCTAATACTTATCAGAGAAAGCAGTGCTGTGACTGGAGCCCAGATATCCCCACTCCCATGGAGGGCTCTCTGAAACACCACAAGCTTTGATAGGAAACCCCAAGAGAATCACATGAGCTGCTACTTGATCCACATTGTCAGGCATCCAGGATGCAGACTGGCCATTGGGAGGCCCGGGTCAACAGGTGGCCGGGCACTACTGCTCTCCTATTCCCTGTTCTGCCCCTGAACGCACTCCTACTAACCTGAATCCAGGCTGCCCATGCAGAAAGCAATTACCCAGTACAAACTCCTTCTTCTTTTGTGTGTGAGGCTGCATCGCATGGCATGTAGGATCTTAGTTCCCTGACCAGGGATTAAACCTACACCCCCTTATAGTGGAAGCACAGAGTCTTAACCATTGGACCACCAGAGAAGTCCCAAAATATGAGATTTTTTTTTTTTTAATTTTTATTTTTTGGCCTCACCGTGTGGCATGTGGGATCTTAGCTCCCTGACCAGGGATCGAATCTGCACCCCCTGTAATGGAAGTATGGAGTCTTAACCACTGCACCACCAGAAGTCCCATGACTGCCTTCTGATACCAGCAATCAGCTAACTTTTTCCTGGGGCCTGACCTGCTCCCTGGATGAAGCTATACATAGACTTTCCAGACCGAAGCTGCCAAACATCCAATCTTGTGAGCAGCGCAGCAATTCCAGGGCCTTCATCATGTTCCCCATAAACTGACCAACTGTCTGCTGCTCAGCTCTTCTAAAGTTCTAAACCCTGAACTGCTTACCAAGTTAAGATCTTTCTCCAACTTTGTTTTGTTATGGGACACAGGGGTGGGAATAATGGGAAACAGACACAGTAACTCATTCCATTTCAACCGCTCAACTAAAGAACTTCTCAGTGGAGAAGGAAATGGCAACCCACTCCAGTATTCTTGCCTAGAGAATCCTGAGGACAGCGGAGCCTGGTGGGCTGCTATCTGTGGGGTCACACAGAGTCGGACATGACTGAAGCGACTTAGCATGCATGCATGCAAGAGAACTCAGAGACACTCCCAACCCACACTAGAGAGTCTTAGACAAGCCTTGTTTCTTTCTGACGCTGGCACTGTCAGCATGGAGACACAGGGCTGCTGCGGGGGACAATGCCTACAGTCAGCTGGTCTGCAGCTGTCTGGCCCACAGACTAGTCCTATGATCCCAGCTGTAAAGGGTCAGGGGTTTCTCTTCAACTCTCTGCTGGATTTATAAGCTGTGACTGGCTGAAAGTACAAACCACAATCTATAAAGGGGCTCATTTAATACTTGAGAAGATTAAAAGCTACAATTAACCTTTTGCAAAATAATAAACTCTGGAAGAACTACTACTGTGCTCACTTTCAGTTACAGTGCCAATCAGGAGGTCAAGGCCAGTGCTCTCTTCGTCAGCTTGATGTTGAGCTGACCAGAGAAATGCACCAGCGCTTTGGCCTGGAGAAGCAATGGGGATTTCTGTCTTCAGTGTGTGGACTGCCTGGGCCGAAATCCCGCTGTCACACAGCTGGGCTGGCCGCAAGGCTGCCTGTCCCCGCATCATTCCTTCATCTTGTCTTTCAGAGAAGGAGCAAGCTCTAAAGATAAGAACAGAGCCAGGACCGGAGGTCCCTGCCGCTGAAATCATCTCTGAAGTGGTTATTTTTCTTTTGTCCCCCAGACTAAAACATAAGCAGGATTTTCACTTTGCCAGGCTCCAACCCTTTCTGATGTATTAATGGTTCAGACCCAGAGTCATCAGTTAAAACGTAATATCATAGATCATGGACTTAGAGAATATGGCAGGAACAGTCTGCTAAACTTTAGATGCTAATCTGATTTTATCCACAAAAGACAGATAGACCTACTACGGACACAGAATTCACACTATGAATGACAGGCTCAAGCAAACAAAATTCAAAATAAATGCTGCTTGAATACACTAACTTAAAAAAAATTAAAAGTCCATTAAGGGAGGAAAGCACCAGCATCAATACCATCCACATCCTCTGATCGCTGGCTTCAAGGTCACCTTCAAGGCAGTGTTACCAGACGCACTGGAGTCAGGATTAAAGCCACAGTCTCAGCCTGGGAGAATGGCTGTCATTCTAGTTTTTCCTATCTTTTGGGGCAGCTTGCAAATTCAGGTATCTGCACTGGCAGACAGTGAAAAAGGTAGGAGATAACAATCATGTACATGAGAAAAATAACATTGAATATCAGATGAACCAATGAAATAATCAAGGTCTGATTTATGTCAATACACAATAAACATTAAATCATATTAACAAGTGTTGAAAGTATAAAACAGATTAGCAAGCAAATAAATCAGTAAATCAGCTTTAGCTCACACATCCTATCAGTTAAATTTTTTTAGAATACTCACAATATATACATTTACTTGTAAACTATCAATACATACAAGTTCTAATACAACTTTTATAAAATACAGCTTTTATAAAAATTAAAAACAGTAATAAAGAGCAAAAAATGAAATATTTAATAATTAGCCTTTTCACTAACTTAGTTATTATTACTTTCTAACAGCTTTGTACTATCTTCAGCTGACACATCAAGGCTCAGTATTTATACTTTTAGGGTGAGGCTCACTGTTAATGGATGTAAATCCATATTTCAAACAGTCTTCTTGGTAATTTCCAAGGATATTGACCAAAGGTCAACAAATGGTCACCTGCACGTTAAATATTAGGAAAGCTTATTTACTTTCTTACAGATAAATAATAAAAATATATATGCAAATAGAAACTGTAATATTTTCTTCTTGGATTGTGTCTTCAGCAACCCATTTTGGAGACTAGTGAATGGAGAGACAGAATGAAACAGAGTTCACAAGCACCACTGGGGCACCAAGAAGCCAGCACGCTCATGCGCTGGGGCTAGCTGGCCTATGATCTCTTGTCTTGGGGGGAATGGCAAAAAGCTAATTCTTAAAGGCTAGTTACTGCACAGTAAGAACAATCTTTGATGGGTTTTGTATCTTCCTTTACATGACACATAAAATTTGGACGTGAAAACATGTCTAGCATTGATATTTTTTCATGGTTAACATCTTTGCTGTTGCCAAGTCGCTTCAGTCGTGTCTGACTCTGTATGATCCCATAGATGGCAACCCACCAGGCTCCCTTGCCCCTGGGATTCTCCAGGCAAGAACACTGGAGTGGGTTGCCATTTCCTTCTCCAATGNTGAACTGCTTACCAAGTTAAGATCTTTCTCCAACTTTGTTTTGTTATGGGACACAGGGGTGGGAATAATGGGAAACAGACACAGTAACTCATTCCATTTCAACCGCTCAACTAAAGAACTTCTCAGTGGAGAAGGAAATGGCAACCCACTCCAGTATTCTTGCCTAGAGAATCCTGAGGACAGCGGAGCCTGGTGGGCTGCTATCTGTGGGGTCACACAGAGTCGGACATGACTGAAGCGACTTAGCATGCATGCATGCAAGAGAACTCAGAGACACTCCCAACCCACACTAGAGAGTCTTAGACAAGCCTTGTTTCTTTCTGACGCTGGCACTGTCAGCATGGAGACACAGGGCTGCTGCGGGGGACAATGCCTACAGTCAGCTGGTCTGCAGCTGTCTGGCCCACAGACTAGTCCTATGATCCCAGCTGTAAAGGGTCAGGGGTTTCTCTTCAACTCTCTGCTGGATTTATAAGCTGTGACTGGCTGAAAGTACAAACCACAATCTATAAAGGGGCTCATTTAATACTTGAGAAGATTAAAAGCTACAATTAACCTTTTGCAAAATAATAAACTCTGGAAGAACTACTACTGTGCTCACTTTCAGTTACAGTGCCAATCAGGAGGTCAAGGCCAGTGCTCTCTTCGTCAGCTTGATGTTGAGCTGACCAGAGAAATGCACCAGCGCTTTGGCCTGGAGAAGCAATGGGGATTTCTGTCTTCAGTGTGTGGACTGCCTGGGCCGAAATCCCGCTGTCACACAGCTGGGCTGGCCGCAAGGCTGCCTGTCCCCGCATCATTCCTTCATCTTGTCTTTCAGAGAAGGAGCAAGCTCTAAAGATAAGAACAGAGCCAGGACCGGAGGTCCCTGCCGCTGAAATCATCTCTGAAGTGGTTATTTTTCTTTTGTCCCCCAGACTAAAACATAAGCAGGATTTTCACTTTGCCAGGCTCCAACCCTTTCTGATGTATTAATGGTTTAGACCCAGAGTCATCAGTTAAAACGTAATATCATAGATCATGGACTTAGAGAATATGGCAGGAACAGTCTGCTAAACTTTAGATGCTAATCTGATTTTATCCACAAAAGACAGATAGACCTACTACGGACACAGAATTCACACTATGAATGACAGGCTCAAGCAAACAAAATTCAAAATAAATGCTGCTTGAATACACTAACTTAAAAAAAATTAAAAGTCCATTAAGGGAGGAAAGCACCAGCATCAATACCATCCACATCCTCTGATCGCTGGCTTCAAGGTCACCTTCAAGGCAGTGTTACCAGACGCACTGGAGTCAGGATTAAAGCCACAGTCTCAGCCTGGGAGAATGGCTGTCATTCTAGTTTTTCCTATCTTTTGGGGCAGCTTGCAAATTCAGGTATCTGCACTGGCAGACAGTGAAAAAGGTAGGAGATAACAATCATGTACATGAGAAAAATAACATTGAATATCAGATGAACCAATGAAATAATCAAGGTCTGATTTATGTCAATACACAATAAACATTAAATCATATTAACAAGTGTTGAAATTATAAAACAGATTAGCAAGCAAATAAATCAGTAAATCAGCTTTAGCTCACACATCCTATCAGTTAAATTTTTTTAGAATACTCACAATATATACATTTACTTGTAAACTATCAATACATACAAGTTCTAATACAACTTTTATAAAATACAGCTTTTATAAAAATTAAAAACAGTAATAAAGAGCAAAAAATGAAATATTTAATAATTAGCCTTTTCACTAACTTAGTTATTATTACTTTCTAACAGCTTTGTACTATCTTCAGCTGACACATCAAGGCTCAGTATTTATACTTTTAGGGTGAGGCTCACTGTTAATGGATGTAAATCCATATTTCAAACAGTCTTCTTGGTAATTTCCAAGGATATTGACCAAAGGTCAACAAATGGTCACCTGCACGTTAAATATTAGGAAAGCTTATTTACTTTCTTACAGATAAATAATAAAAATATATATGCAAATAGAAACTGTAATATTTTCTTCTTGGATTGTGTCTTCAGCAACCCATTTTGGAGACTAGTGAATGGAGAGACAGAATGAAACAGAGTTCACAAGCACCACTGGGGCACCAAGAAGCCAGCACGCTCATGCGCTGGGGCTAGCTGGCCTATGATCTCTTGTCTTGGGGGGAATGGCAAAAAGCTAATTCTTAAAGGCTAGTTACTGCACAGTAAGAACAATCTTTGATGGGTTTTGTATCTTCCTTTACATGACACATAAAATTTGGACGTGAAAACATGTCTAGCATTGATATTTTTTCATGGTTAACATCTTTGCTGTTGCTAAGTCGCTTCAGTCGTGTCTGACTCTGTATGATCCCATAGATGGCAACCCACCAGGCTCCCTTGCCCCTGGGATTCTCCAGGCAAGAACACTGGAGTGGGTTGCCATTTCCTTCTCCAATGCATGAAAGTGAAAAGTGAAAAGAGAAGTCGCTCAGTTGTGTCCGACTCTTAGCGACCCCGTGGACTGTAGCCCACCAGGCTCCTCCGTCCATGGGATTCTCCAGGCAAGAGTACTGGAGTTGGGTGCCGTTGCAACCTTACTCTTCTAAAAAAAAAACAAAAACATGATTTGAGAAACCTCAGACTCATAATGCCCACGCCTCTCTCCTCATTCCTAGATGACACCTGGAACAAAACCATAAAGTATGGTCCTCCAGTCCCGAGCAGGAATTCAGGATGCATTTTCTCAAGGAAGTAATGCTACAAACTCTAGTTACATGTAGGTAGACCAGAATTATGGTTTAGCCATGCCATAAGTTAATAGGTGAAAAGGACAACTGGCAGAATGTTGATAATTATTGAAGCTGAGTGTTGGATTCAGGAGGATTTATTATACTTTTCCCTCTACTTTTGAGTATACTTGAAATTTCCTACAATAAGACATTAAGAAGTTGGAAAAAAAAGTCATTCCAGGGTAGCCTGACATCGTTGCCACTGTTCCTATGCAATCAAGAGGCATTTTCCACACAGCTTCTCCAACCAACTCAAAACCCGGGTAAGTGAGACAGTCTGCACTGAGACATCTCACCTGACCAACTCTCCTAGCAACAAGGGCACTGGGAAATAGCCGTGATTATAAAAGCCAGACAGAAAAATGTAAGTGACATCTTTCAGGGCAGGGTATTTTCAGTTAGGTACAATGTGGAAAAGAAAAAAAATTTTTTTTTAATTTCTTGTACTCATTGTACTGAGAATTCTAAGAGACCAACCAAGAACAACCTTTCCCGGCTGTATGCAATGAGTCTCTTTCGGCTGAATGTAATGAGGTTGCCGTAAGGTTTGCTCACTCTAATTTCTTAAAAGAAAGAATTGTATGAAATTGAGATTAAAGTTACAAGTTAGAATTTCTTCTCAAAACTGATAATGTTCTCCCTATAAAAGTATTCTTTTATATGTCAAAATCACAGCCTGTATTTAGGGAACGCAATTATAAGAACCTATCCCTCTTATTAGAATTGATGCTTTTGAACTCTGGTGTTGGAGAAGACTGCAGAGAGTCCCCTGGACTGCAAGGAACTCAAACCAGTCAATCCTAAATATTCACTGGAAGGACTGATGCTGAAGCCGAAGCTCCAACACTTCGGCCACCTGATGAGAAGAACCAACTCACTGGAAAAGACCCTGATGCTGGGAAAGATTGAAGGCAAAAGAAGAAGGGGACAACAGAGGATGAGATGGTTGGATGGCATCACTGACTCAACGGACATGTGTTTGAGCAGACTCTGGGAGACAGTGAAAGACAGGAATGCCTGGTGTGTGCAATCCATAGAGTTGCAAAGAGTCAGACACAACTTAGCGACTGAACAGCAACATACCTCTTATTAAATATCTAAATGAGACATGACCCAAGGAAAAAAGGTTCTCCAAAATTAATGTGTGAGTTTGGTGGTGGTGTTAATGTAGTATTAGTCAACCTATAGGCTATATCTTTGTAAAACAGGTCATCACTATGGAAACCAACACCCTACTGCTGGGTTCTGCAGGTGGTTTACAAGTCTGAGGTAAAGACTTTACTCATGAATATAATTTACAATTACATGAGTCATACACTCAGACATAAACCCAGAGCCTTTCAAAATCTTTAGGAAGCATCTCATTACGGACATGTGGAAACTCTGTGTGCGAGAATGTCACCAAATATAATCGTGCCTAAGCAACCGAGGGTTCTAAGACCCCCACAGACAATAAAATCCATAGATGCTCAAGTCCCCTTATATAAATGGTGTGGTATTTGCATGTAACCTATGCACATCCTCCTCATAAACTTTTTAAAAACTTAATCAATTAATTTGGCTGAGCTGGGTCCTAGTTGCAGCATGCAGGATTTTTTTTTTTTTTTTTTTTAGTTGCAGTATGTGGGATTTAGATCCCTGATCAGGGATCAAACCCAGGCCTCCTGCCTTGGCAGCATGGAGTCTTAGCCACTGGATCATCTTACCTAAAATAGTGCTAACACTATGTCAATAGTTGGAAATACAATGTAAATAGTTGCCGTGTGTGGGTTGCCACATGCAGCAAATTCAAGCTTAGCTTTTTGAAACTTTCTGGAATTGTATCCAGATAGTTTTGATCCACAGTTGGTAGAGTATACAGATGGGGAACCTGAGGCTATGGAGTCTGACTCTACACTCCTGGTCATGAGACAAATACAATCTTGGAGAAGAAAGAGCATCCAACGTGCTTAAGAACACTCAGCGAGGCAAACATCCCAAGTGCGAATATGAGATGCCTCATTCTCTCGTTCTTTTCCCAGGGCCCCTAGTTCAGGGTATCTAGCTAGTCACACAAAGTAAAACTCCTGGAAGGTTACTGCCTAGGGGTGTCGCCCACAATGATGCCCTTGGACTCAGTGGCATGCACAAGGCCCCACCTGGAGCTAATTTACCCAGACCTCCATGCTTCTAAGTCCCATTAGCTTCTCCTAACATTTGGGTCTTCCCCTGGCTTTCATGTGTTCACATGTCATTTTGTTTTATTTTATTTGGCTTTGCCAGGTCTTAGTTGCAGGTGGCATCTTTAGCTACGGCATGCAAGATCTTTTAGCTGCAGCATACGAACTCTTGGTTGTGGTATGTGGGACCTAGTTACCTGACCAGAAATTGAACCCAAGCCCCCTGCACTTGGAGCATGGACTCCTAGTCACTGGACCAACAGGGAGGTCCCCCACATGTCACTTTATTGTGAATGCAGGTAGCAACTTTTTCCTCCTACGTTCTGCTTCGTATCAGCTATGAATTCCCATCATTAAGAACAAGCAGCCCTTGGAGAAGGTTCTAAGAATTATCCTGTGTACATTGTGACAGCTCTTTCGCCACTGCTTGTGTTCCAGACAGCAAAGCTGCTGACCGGCGGGGCTTGGGGTGGGTGGTGGCAGAGTACCATGAGGTCTAACCCCACAATCTCTGAGAACAGCTATAGCTTGGTTGCAAAGTAGTCTTTTTGGCTCACCCATCCCACATACTCATCACTGCTGCAGTGTCATTTTTAAATACAAATGCCTGCAGTGTGGCTGGAATAATAAAACCACCTGGATAAAGTACAGAAAAGCTTTACTTATCTTCTCCCTTTCCTTGTCATGTGAAGGCACATCAAAGAAAAACTGCAGTGTTCCTTGAATTGTTTATGAAGCCAGTAAAGAAACCAGGCTCTCAGTCCAGGCTGCAAGGACTTCCTGGGCCCATCGATGAGAACGTCTATGGTTCAGAGGTTTAAAACCACACTGGCTCCTAAAACAGTCCTGAGCACCAAGCTTCCTGCCTGACGGGTTTGAGGGCTTCTAGATGAAGGGCAGGCAGTCTGTAGATCAAGGGGCTGGGCCTCTGTACTAGCACATTCTATCACAGAATGATGTTTTATAGTCTCCTGTCTTACCGAATGCTTAAAAAATGTTCCATACCTGCCTTCAAGAACGGCATCATGTCCTTTATAAAAACTAACTAAATAGCATCAGATGCACAGGAAATAAACCCGCTGATGAATCCCCTAAACAAGCCACTTTTCAAAAAGTGACTCTTTCAACTCCCGCTAGAAACAGGTTCACAGAACTGCTTTATAAAGAAACCAAGGCCCGTCTTCTGCACCACTTTAAAAGCCATAAATCTGGAGGCGGAGTGGAAATCGAGAGCACGCCACCATCCCCATCTCTCCAACGCTCTACTTGGCATGCATTCCTCATTCCTTACTCCCCTTGCACTCGCTGTATGAGCACTGGTAAGAGGAGAGCAGACTTGCTGCCAGGCGATTTCTAAGCAGCAAACATTAAGTTTCAAACCCTGTCAAAGATGGACCATCCTGGCTTTTCCGCTACTGTGGAAAAAGAAAAAACTCTCCGTAAGCTGTACTTTTTATTGTAATTATTTTTTATCTTCTTGAAAGATCACTCTTATCAAATCTCTTTAAAAAAATATGTATGTGGCTGTGCCGGGTCTTAGTTGCCACATGTGGGAATGTAGGCTCTAGCTCCCTGACCAGGGATCGAACCTGGGTCCCCTGCACTAGGAGCATGGAGTCTTAGCCACTGGACCACCAGTTAAGTCCCTCAAATCTTTTTAATTTGTTTTTAATTGGAGGATAATTGCTTTACAATATTGTGCTTGTTTCTGCCATATATCAACATGAATCAGCCCCCTCAAAGCCTGTCTTAACGTTTTTCCCGAAAAAATGCAAGTATCAGGGATTTTTTTAAAAAAGCAACTTCCTAGGGAGATGACAGGGTCAATATTAACTTACTGCCCACATTTTCAGATTAAAACCTCATTCATTCATCCATCCATCCTTCCATCCATCCATCTATCCACCCAACAATTACTTAACACGTGCCTAGTACACGTCAGGGACTGAGGACACAATGATGAACAAGATGGCCATGGCCTGTGCGTTCATGAAGCTTATGGTGTCCCAGGGAAGACAGACAGTAAACAGACAACTATAGCCCTGATAAGTTCTATGAAAGTGAGGTCGAGAAGGCGAGCAGAGACTTCAGAATTTAGGCATCGCTTTCCATAGTGGGAAGGGGCTTCCCCGCTGGCTCAGAATGTAAAAAATCTGTACTACAAGAAACCCAGGTTCCATTCCTGGGTTGAGAAGATCCCCTGAAGAAAGAAATGGCAACCAACTCCAGTATTCTGGCCTGGAGAATTCCATGAACAGAGAAGCCTGGTGGGCTACAGTCCACATAGTCCACGGGGTCACAATGAGCTGGACACGACTCGGCGACTAACACTTTCACCCTTTCCATAGTGTAGAGCCACTGCAGAGAAGAAGCTGCCCCACCGAGTCCTAGACTTCCCAGGGCCTCTAGCGTTGTGCAGGGCCTGTGGGACTAGCTCACCCCAGTGGGACGTGAATGCAAGTGATGTGTGTCACGTCTGGGTCCAGGCATTTAAGGGGGTACACCTTCTCTTTGCTTTCTTTCCCCTTCTGCCAGCTGGATGCAAGAAACTCTAACAACTTAGGGCAGGGGTCAGCAACCTGGGCCCAAGGCCTGTTTCTGTGAAGTTTTCATTTACATACGGCCTACAGCTCCTTTTCTGCTACAATGAAGGGGCTAAGTGGGTTGCAACAGAAACAGAGCCAAAACTCTAAAATATTTACTCTGTGTGTGTGTGTGTGTGTGTGTGCTCAGGCATGTCCAACTCTGCAACCCCATGGACTGCAGCCTCCCAGGCTCCTCTGTCAATGGGATTTTCCAGGAAAGAATACTGGAGTGGTTTGCCATTTCCTCCTCCAGGGGATCTTCCTGACCCAAGGATCTCTTACGTCTACTTGATTGGCAGGTGGATTCTTAACCACTGCGCTACCTGGGGTTGGAGGAAATATCTACTATTTAGCTCTTTAAGAAGTTTGCTGAGCCACAGGATGGAAGGAACTTGGGCTCCTAACCCACATGGGTCCCCATCCACTGCCAGGAACACCCATACTGGACTGTTAAGAAGACAAGGAACAGACTTCTAATTTGTTACAACAGCAAATGTTATCCTACCTCATACAGAAAGCACAATGTCCAATGAGAAAATGGAACAGAAGATAGATGCTCAAAATTAGGCCCTATTATACCATCCTTTTCTTATCACAACATTGTGTCCTAAATTTAATGTCAACACGGCTAAATGTTTTACAGTGTCTTTTTTTTTCCTATTTGGCTGCGTCAGGTCTTAGTTGTGACACACAGGAAATTCCTTCATGCGGGATCTTTCATTGTGGCATGCAGGTTTAGATCATCCTTGGCATGTGGGATCGTAGTTCTCAGACTAGGGACTGAACCCTTGTCCTCTGCCTTGCAAGGTGGATTCTTAACCACTGGACCACCAGGGATATCCCTAAAGCATCATCTTTTTAAAATGCTTCCCCAGAGTGTGACTTCCTATTCAGTAAAACTAATCAAGCCCAAAGTGCAGTTGCATTTGAAATCAACTTGCAACACACATCCTACCCTTCCAATTCTTGGTAGTGGCCCCTTTAAAAATAGAGAATGTATTTAGTCAGGTGTCTAAAAACAGCCCTGTGCATCAAACAAAAGGCCTAAGGCTACAACGTACACTTTTCTTGAATTACAGGTGTCAGTCCACGATAGCACTGAAATATTTGTTCTCTGCAAGGAAAATCCAAATATATTTATCCCAGGGACCAAAGGTAAAACACCTTCCTTAAAAAAAAAAATTCAGTCTTGCCTGGCTCCCCTGTTTGACTTTGGGTGATTAATTTACCCTCTCTGTGCGTCCACATCCTCATGAGCACATTACCTAACTGAAGAGGGCTGTGGTGAGGATTAAATGAGATGCTATACCCAACATTCAGCCAGGCCCCCGTCGGTGCTCAGCTTCATAGTGTTGCCTTTACTGTTTCATTATCAGATCAAAGCAACCACACTGTGCCATAACTTTGGCATCTTCTGTGTAGTTAGTAAATTCTTGACTAATTAGTAGAAAACTTAGTAAATTGTAGTCTCAGCACTAAAGATCGACGGATTAAAATTAAAATCTTCCCAAAACAATTAAGAGCTCAAATCAGTTTAAACGGAATACTGCAGTCAGTCATTAGGCACTGGAAGCAACGTAAGCAGCATTTTTCTTTGCTAAAGGTAGCATTAACTTCCTTACAGGGCATGTAACTCAGGTAGACGCGGCACCACCCTATGGAAAGAGCTTAGCCACCACGCATAATGATCACTTTCGCTCCACTTCTTAGATGAATGCTACGCTTAAGTGTGTCACAGCCTCCGGACTGAGCACCAGCTTCTCTTAAAAAAGAAACACTCTCATAACATATTGCCATGTGAAAGGGGGGAAAAAAGGTTGAACTGAAGAACACAAGCATACCTCATTTTACCATGCTTTGCTTTAACTGAGCTTCACGGATGTTATGTGTTTTACAAATTGATGGTTTGTGGTAGCCATGCACTGTCAGCTGATGGCTGACATTTTTTCAGTAATAACTTTTTAAAAATATAT
Organism: Neotragus pygmaeus; assembly: GCA_006410875.1. Taxonomy (NCBI): domain Eukaryota; kingdom Metazoa; phylum Chordata; class Mammalia; order Artiodactyla; family Bovidae; genus Neotragus; species Neotragus pygmaeus. Next base: position 1,531,195 of record SJYV01033058.1, read on the forward strand.
GTATTTTATGGAAGTACAGTAGATTTACAAAGGTGAGGAGCAATGAAGTATTTTTATGTATTCGGCTGTGCAGGGTCTCAGTCACATGGGATCTTCAATCTTCGCGGCACCACAGGGGATCTTTAGTTCCAGCACCACATATCTTTTTTGTTGTTGTGCCAACTCTTAGCTGCAGCATGAAGGATCTAGTTCCCTGACCAGGGATCAAACCTGGGCCTCCTGCACTGGGAACATGGGAGTGTTTGCCACTGGACCACCAGGGAAGCCTCCTGAAGTATTTTTAAATTAAGGTGTGTACATTGTTATTTTAGAATACTATTGCACACTTTACAGACAACAGTACAGTGTAAACGGAACTTTTACATGCCCTGGGAAACTGAAAATTCGTCTGACTCCTTTACTGGAATATTTTGTTTTATTGTGGTGGTCTAGAACTGAACCCATAATATCTCTGAGATGTCTGTGTATGACCTCATTGAATCAAAACAAAAAGAGTTCGTGTGTGATATATGTACTCATATTTGCAGAAATCTAGGGAAAAAACAAGGATATATACCAAATATATATATATGTATATTATATATTGTATTAACTATAATTCCCTCCCACTACTGTGATAAAGAATAGTTTTTTCCTTAGGGTTTTCTGTGTTTCTTTAAACACTGATCATGCATTTTTTTAAATAAGGGGAAAAGGTTATTAAATTAAAAAATAAAGCAGAACAAACAGTATTTTGCACTCTGAGAGTTCTTCCTCCTGTTTTGTGGGGTTTTTGTTTTGCAGTAAATAGAGATCACAGTGCCCTTTTTTGGAGCACCCATTTAAACAGAGAGGAGGAAAAACCTGTTAACAGAGAAACCAAACAAGCTTTGGATTATCAAAAAATCAGAAGATAACAAGTGTCAGCAAGGATGTGGAGAAACTGGAACCCTTGTGCACTACTGGTGAGAATGTAAAATGGTACAGCCACTGTAGAAAACAGTATGGCAGTTCCTCAGAAGATTAAAACTAGAATTACCATACGATCCAGCGATTTCACTTTTGGGTACATAAACCAAGGAATCGAAAGTAGGGTCTCAAACAACTCTTTGTACACCCACGTTCATAGCAGCATTGCTCACAAGAGAAAAAATGTAGAAACAACCCAAGTGTCCATCAACAGATGAAGAAATAAGCAAAACGTGGTTAACATATACATACAATAGCAGCCTTAAAAAAGAATAAAATTTTGCAATATGCTACAACATGGAAGAACCTTGTGGACATTATTCTAAGTGAAACAAGCCAGTCACAAAAAGACAAATACTGTGTGATTCCACTAATATGACATATTTAGAGTATTAAAAAAAAAAAAACAACCAAGGAAGTAGAATGGTGGTTACCAGGAGCTAGGCAATAACCAGGAAAATAGGAAGTTATTGTTTAACTGGTTTAGAGTTTCCGTTTTAAAAGGTGAAAAGGATATGGAGGTGCATGGTGATGATGGCTGTACAACAATGTGAATGAATATTAAACATAATACTGTAGACGTGTATACTTTAAAATGGCTAAGATGGTAGGTTTTGTTAGATGTATTTTACTAAAATTAAAAAATATATATACCAAAAAAAATGTATATGTGCTTATGACCAATATAAGCTACAGCTATGCTTTCAATTGTGTATATTATGAAACATATAGAAGCATCAGAAACTTTTAAAATACATGGAAATAAATACAAATGGAAGTTCTAATATTTTCTTTCCAATGAATTGCCTCAGGCACCCCTCGGGAGGTCCAAATCCTAAAATCTGACAGGCACAGAAAGGTAATACCTCCTTCTCAAGCCCAGGCCCCACTGTACACAGAGTTGCGTGCAGCAACCCAACTCTGACATCAAAATCTGTCTTCTCTTCCTCCCTCCCTTCTCTTGTGTTCCAGGAATCTTTAACCCTGCTCCAGGGTCTCAAAAAAAATTTTTTTTTAATTATTTATTTATCTGGCTGTGCCAAGTCTGCACTGTAATATACAAGATGTAATTCCCCAACCAGGAATCAACCCAAGCACCCTGCATTGGGAGCATAGAGTCTTAACCGCTAGACCACCAGGGTAGTGCTACCCTCAAGAATATTTAATCCTAACAGACTCAGCTACCATGAATCCTCAGTAAGCAGCAAATGCGTGGCAAATTCGGAGAGAGATCGAAATGGAAACGAATGGAAATGCTACTGGAAATGCTCCAGAGCCATGGCGATCCTTGCAAAGCTACCTGGTGAACTGGCAAAGCGGGAGCTAGAATGAGGTTTACCAAACAAGTCTTTTGGGTGCCTGGAGATTCCAAAGTCTTAAAAACACTGCTTGAGCAAACACCTGTGGAGACAGTGAACTAAAAGGATACAGTCAGATCTACAATGAGGCTAGTTGCCAGCCAGCAGCTGCAGAGAGGCTTACCTTCAGGATCTCAGGTTCTTTGATATCCAGAGACCTTGGGTTCCAGTGTTGTAGATGTTTATGTAATCTGTGATGTTCATGAGCACTTGGTGGTGTAAAAAACCAAATCAGGCAGACTGCAGTCATGAATCCAAGGCCAACACCCAGAAAGAGTCCGCTCAAGTAATGCGGGAGGGGGAGGATGAGGTACGCATAGACGCACAGGACAAAGCAGCCCAGCGTCTTGACGGGTAATTCCAGCTGCTGCGCGGCCGAGTCCACCTCGTGGTCACTGTCCAGAGCTGGGCCATCATCCGCCAGCCCCTCTGGCTTGAGAGGGCCTTCTGGCCCTCTGGCCTTCTCAGCTTTACTCTCCCCCTCCGGTTCCAGGTCAAAATCCTCGGTGTACAGTTCGCAAAACTCTTCATCTTCTTTGCTCGCTAAGGCAGACAGAGAGCATTTCTCAAGAACCAGGGAGCCGGTCTTCGGGCCTCCCTCCTTCAGCCCGCTCCCCTGGGAGCTCCTCGGTTCCGCCTCTCTGGCGGGCTCCTCGGAGGACTGCGGGTGGTCGCTCCTGGGGATGCCGGGGTCGCTCCCCACGCCCTCCCCCTCGGAGTCACACTCCTCCTCCTTGATGCTGTAGTTGTTATTACTTTCCAAGTGACCGTTCAGGCTGGACAGATTGGAGAGCTCGGAAGCACTTGAAGATAAGGCTTTGGGCCTGTGGCTGCCACTTTCTTCCCCTATAATTTTACTGAAAAGCTGAAAAGGGTCATAGATGACTTCCGAGAGGCGGCGCTTAGTGTCTTCGATCTTGGCCTCCATTTCGGGCACTTTAAAAAAGGAGCGCGTGTCGGAAGGCGACGTCAGCGGGGAAGAGGGTGCAGTTTTGGAATCCCCACCTGTGTTCCGCGGCTGTGTGAACTGCTTGAACAGGTGTAAATTCAGCTTGGAGTCGGGGGGCCTGTAGGACACGGCGTCGGACTCCTGCCGGGAGGTGTCGGTGGACAGAGACTTGACTAACGTCTTCATCAAGTGCCTGTGCCGGGGCGGGTGGGGGGATTCTTTTGGCTCCACCTCGGTCGACAAGGACTTCACAAGACTCAGGAACGGTTTGGCGCTGGAAAGCGTGGAGGACGAGGCGCTGGATGAAAGGATGGGCGACCGCGAAGGCGAGGACAGCGGGGAGGAAGAACTGGTTTTCTGCTCGGACAGGGAGGACACGCTGGGAGAGCTAGCTAAGGGCCCCGACGAGGACGAGCCCGGGGACAGAGCCAGGGGCACTGTACCGAATACTTGTGCGGCCGGAGCAGGGGGCTCCAGCAGCTTTACGGTGTTCTCGGAGACGGGCACCACGGCGGGGGACACGGACAGGCCATCCGCCAGGATGAGCTGGGCGCCGGGGCCGGCGGGGTCATGGCCACCCCCGGGTTCCAGGTAGAGGTCCTCCTTGGCTTCGAGCCCCGTTACAACGCTCTGGTCGTCCAGCCCCTCCTCCAGGAGCTCCCGGAACTCCTCCTCCTCTTCCTCCTCCTCCTCCCCGGACACCGAGAAGTGGATGGCGATAGTGTCTCGGGACACGGACCTCTGCACGTGCACTCTGGGAGCTGATGGTTTTGGCATGTCAAGGGTTTTCTCGGCATGGCGACCATTCAGACTTGTCATTGCCGGCTTCACAAGGGCTCAGGCTCTGTGAAAACAGCGAGAAAAACCAGAAGTCAGAAAGCGGTTTCTCCATGGGAGACGCTGTCCCGTGTGGACCAGAGCGCGGCTAAAGCTCACTTCTAAATGGTGATTATGCTTTTACCTGGCAGATGGCCACCCTTTCTCACTTGAGCAGGTTTAATGGTTTAATTTTCATCAGATAAATTCAGGCGAGGCATTCTCTTTTATAAGCAAACTACCCATCCGTGTTATAAATGCCATGCAACCTGTCTTCCTTCACAACATCTAAGTAATTGTTTCCTCCCTGTTAACTGGCCCATTTCTATCAGTAACTCTATACTCCAAGGCTTGAAAGACCTGCACGACAGTTGTTACCAGCATTAGTTCAGAACTCCCACAGGATAAAATGCAGCATCCCAGCGATTTTGAGGATCTCGGAACAAAAATTTCACCAGTGGCTTTCCGGCTATAAAAAGTGAATCCTGAAGGGTTATGGCTTTCACTGCAATTTTCACAGCAATCCTAACAATTATTTGGCTTGTGTCTCCCATCAATGCTCATATAGCCTGCCACTGCAAATAAGCAGCAGAGTAACCAAGGGTGGCAAGGGACATCTGCAAACTAATTGCTGTGACCGGCTGGATTATTTCCCAAATTTAGGCAGCCATGAAGACACGGCCATTTCTAAGACTTCGAGATAAAGCAAAGTTATATTTTGAGCTGAATCCAAGAGCAAGAAACCGAAGTCTCAGTGCTGAAACTTACCACCAACTGAGAACTCTGCTAAGAGCTGGGGTGAGACACGGAGGCGACGCTGCTTAGTCGCTATAGAGATAAGAGACACCCCAAAAGCTGGGCAGCAAAGCAAAAGAAGCCAAGCCTACCTGTGACACCCAGTGCATGACACCGTCCCCCACTCCCCATTCACTTAAGGCCCATCTACAGGAAACCAGGCATCATGGCAGGTCCTACCAGAAGGAAATGAACACCACCATCTGGAAAGCACAACCATCAGAGTAGCTACCGTGCACTTGAGGAGTGACCTGCAGGCCTTCTGAGGAGGGTGAGCAGCGTGGGGGGACACCACCTGCCTGCTCCTTTAAACTGACGGCAGGCCGTGGCAGGATAGGCCTGATTATAAAGAAGGGACAAAGGCATGAAGATGAGCATGGGCGTGGTGTGTCCTGACACACGGGTCTATTCTCCACGTCCAGGACGGAGGGTGGGGGTTGGGGGTGAGGGCCGGCATGAGCGAGGCATCATGGAAGAGAGCAAAGGGCAGCCTTGGGGCCAGGAAACAAGGCTTCTGACACTTGATCCTTCCCTGACTTGGTGGGATCTTGAACAAGCCAAGACCTCTCTGGGTCTTGGAATCTTCATCTGTCAAATGAGGGACCAATGACTTTGAGACTTTCCAAATCTCAAACTCTTATCTTTATGTTTACAGGTGATAGTACACAACCCAATCTGATACTTACCCTGGTAATCTGCCATAGAGTCAACATTATCCTGCCTGCTCCTTTAATTTGAAGCACTCCTATATTTAAGTCTCCTACCAAACATTCAGGTTCAAAATGCTAGTAACTAAGCCTATCAAAACAAGAGAAAAAGTAAACCTGTGTTTGTTTGGAGGTGACGGGGGAGAAAAATCAGGCTGGGGAGGAGAGGGAGGGCAGGAAAAACTATTTCCTAGAAACAGGAAATAATCCAGTGATGACAAGAACTACAGTTCAAGAGCCCAGTCACAACAAAGATACATCTCAAACTACCGATTAAGAAATTACTTTCATAAAAACTTTTCAACAGAGTTTTGTCCAGGCTCCTTCATGATCCTCAGGCTCTCCTGTCTCCATTGGAGCCAAGAAAAAAGAATGATTTCTATTGATCAGACAAAACACTCAAATCCAGGAGCTGGCAGTAAGCTAGAAAGACACAACCATGGGTCCAGGACAATCCTTCCCTGTTATCTCAAAGCCAACATGTTTGTTGGCTTAGGAAGAAGAAAAATACCAAGTACAAAACACATTTTTCATTTTAATGGTCACCTACTTTTATAGGGGCTTCCCTGATAGCTCAGTTGGTAAAGAATCCGCCTGCAATGCAGAAGACCCGAGTCCGACTCCTGGGTTGGGAAGATCCGCTGGAGAAGGGAAAGGCTACCCACTGCAGTATCCTTGGGCTTCCTTTGTGGCTCGGCTGGTAAAGAATCAGCCCACAATGTGGGAGACCTGGGTTTGATCCCTGGGTTGGGAAGATCCGCTAGAGATGGGAAAGGCTACCCACTCCAGTATTCTGGCCTGGAGAATTCCATGGACTTGCAGTCCATAGGGTGGCAAAGACACAACTGAGCCACTTTCACTTTTACAAGGGTAATTTTAAAATAAAATTATAGAGGTAATTTAAAAAGGAAGGTTGGTTTGTGATAATTCTCAGTAGGCTGAAAAATAAGCTATTTCAATTGCTTTAATAACATAAAGGATGATCTGAAAGGCTCTGCTACTCTAAGGCTGGTAGTGAAAGTGACAGTGGGCACAGGTCCAAATACAGAGAGCATGACTGGGGGCTGAACAGGGTAAGGGAGTCATCTGGGGAGCAAGAGTGGAGAGGTTCTGGAGTTGAGGTAGGATGGTTTGGGAATCTGCAGACAAAGTCAGGCCCAGTCCAAAGGGCCAACAATAGTGCTTCCAGAAGCCTGTGGTCTCGGCAACCAGACAGGGCCATTAGGGGCCCATCTGCCCAACCCTCCAACACACAGTCGGGCCTCCTGACTTTACAGGAACCTCAGCTGATCTGACTAGACTGTCTTAAAAACTTGTTGGGCTGCACCCTGCAGGCCTACAATGCTGTAATCGCTCAGCTTCAAGGCCGAAGAAGAAACAGCCCAGACTCAGTGACGGAGGTATCAATGGTTTACTGGATGGGGGAGTTTACCTGTCTGACGCAAAGTTCTGGAGCGATATCCACCATGTGCAGCGGATGGTGAGCAAGACAAGGCAGCAGTCTTTGCTGCCAAAGAGAAGGGGAGATTGCTAGTTATAGGGGGAATTGACATCATGTTTGCTCATTGGTAACCAAGGAAACTGGCAGCGGGGCATGCCCCTTACCGCCCATTTTGATAAGAACAGTCACTAGCTGGGGCCTGGGGCAAATATGCAGGTGGGTCAGTCCTGTGAGGAGGGTGAAGCAGGCACTGGTAGAGCAGGGGATGTACAGAGAGCAAGAGAACAGCCATCTTGAGAGGCCTGTGTCAGCCAACCGGGCCTGAGCTGGGTCTCCTCGAGAGCCAGGTGCTAGTGTGGCTCACCACCGCTAACGTCGTTCTCTAGGGCTCAAGCAGTGGCTTCCGAGGTTTGGAATAAACTCTCCCAAATTAGGTTCTACTAAAACAAGCCACATGAGGCTAAAGCAGCACTACAACTTTTTAAAAATAAGAAAATCTTACAGCCCCTTTTGCTCATCTGCAAATGAGGGGGCTAGGTCAGATAAACAAAGATTGCTTCAAGGACCCAAACTGCCAGAAAACTCTGTGTCCTGGAACCAGAGTCCATGGATTGGGTTCTAGACAAACCTGATCACCACGTGGCTGCTCCCCCTTCCTCCCAGGGAGTCCTCCAAGTGCCCTCCCCACCCGCTCCATCCTTCATGGGTGGGCGGCTGGGACCAGTAAAACTGACCTTCCTACAGCCAAGGTCAAGGGAAAAAGCACCTCACTGCTGTCCGGAACTTGACGTGACTGCGCCAAGGACACAGCACTGAATGAGGAGGGGGTGGGGAGCCAGTCAGACACGGGCTTTTGACACTCATGTCCTGATTTGCCACCACAGCGATCTGCCTCCTCAAGCATGTCATGCACGCTTGTTACTCCTGCTTGTCCTGGCCCTGGTATGGCCCTCCACGCACCGGCATGAACTGCTCTCTCAGGAGCTGAGAGCATGGTTCTCAACAGCTAGCACGTGACCAGCAGGATTGGGAAATAAGAATTCGTTATCCATCTGATAATCTAGCATCATAAAAAAGTAGCCTCCTGCCCTCTACTATCTCAACTCAATTATAACCGGACTCAAAATAAATAAATAAGGACAACCTTTTCTCAAGCTCTCAGGAACTGAAATGTCAATAAAGGTCATTTCTTTCTCACCAGGACTCCTTTTTCCAAAGCCACCAGCACAAGACCTTGGGTTTTAACACTGATTTTGAGTCTTATGAGGGGAGGGCCTAAAGCTTCCACTGTCAGTTAAGATGATTTCTTGCCAGAGGTATGTTTAAACAAAAGTCTGATTTGGTCATGAGCAAAGTATGCTAAATATGAACCCCATCCAGCCTCAGAATGGATGGGAGTGCAAGACCTAGGTGATGTTGATAAACACCAGAGGCCAGAGGTCTGGGAAAACAGGTTCTATTTTTCAGGTCCACCATTCTGCTGAAAACAACTAACAGTGAAATCAATATATTTTTTTAAAAACTGAAAAGCACTGAAGCTTCAACAACTTGGTAAAGAATCACAAGGCCAGAAGGAAGAAAGAACCTCAGAGAGATGAGCCCTACAGAAGCTGCTCTTTCCCTCAAAACAATGGATGATTCTGCCAAATTGGAACCTTCATTTTATTGATTTTCTGAGCAGAAATCATAGTTCAGGGCTGGCTGAGGTGGAGCCCTAACTGGAGAGTGTTCTCCAATGAGCTGGGATGTCAAAGGACTACATCTACCTGGCAGTAGGTGAACCAGAGACAAATGGCCCTCACTTAGATCTGAGAGCTTCAAGGCCATTAAGCTAAGTGAAGGAAGCCAATCACAGAAAGATGAATACTGTGTGATTCCATTTTGTGAGCTATCTAAAGTACTCAAATTCAAATAAACAGAGAGTAGGATGGCAGTTACCCAGGGCTGGGGAGCAGGAAGCAGGGAGTTGTTTTGTAATGGATATAGAGCTTTGTATGATGAAAGAAGTCTATAGATCGGTTGTATAACAATGTGAATATACTTTCGCTACTGAGTTGTACACTTAAAAAGAGGATGGTAAATTTTAAGTTATTCCTATTTTACCGTCAGACTCTTGAGTCCCTTGGACTACAAGGAGATCAAACCAGTCAATCCTAAAGGAAATCAACCCTGAATATTCGTTGGAAGGACTGATGCTCAAGTTGAAGCTCCAATATTTTGGCCACCTAATGCAAAGAGCTGACAAATTAGAAAAGACTCTGATGCTGGGAAAGGTTGAAGGCAGGAAGAGAAGGGGATGACAGAGGATGAGATGGTTGGATGGCATCATTGACTCAATGGGCATGAGTTTGAGCCAGCTCCAGGAGATGGTGAAGAACAGTGAAGCCTGGCATGCTGCAGTTCATGGGGTCACAAAGAGTCAGACTCGACTGAGCAACTGAACAACAATAATTTAAAAATAACTAATTTCACCAGACGCAACTTTAGAGTGAAATAATACTCTGAACCACTTATGCTGACTGAAAAAATTCAAAAAGCTCACATTGTTCTTTAGTGTTTATACCGCCATGTGGTTATCTTCTAAGATAATAAATGCAGATGCATTCATTTATGCTCTCATACTTTCAGGAGGTGGGGAAGTTATTTAGAGCCAAATGCTTTCTGAACCTTAGTCAGGTCTGTTTCAAGAAAGCAGAGTATCTTGAACCATTCTGGGGATGGGTCTTGATTAAAGTCTTCACTGTAAGTCTCCAGTAAAGTTATTACGCCTTGTAAAGATGTTCATAGCTCTAAGACTGAGAAAGCCTCTAATAAGGGTTTCTCACCCCAGCACTGATGCAGGATCATAGTCTATTCAGTCTAAAAATAAGGAACAAATCAGTGGCTCCCATCTAACCTCAATTCAGAAAAAACAAAGGCCTCAACAAGCTGGTAGCCAGTTAGTTAAGTCACTCAGTCGTGTCCGACTCTTTGCGACCCCGTGGACTGTAGCCCACCAGGCTCCTCCGTCCATGGGATTCTCCAGGCAAGAACACTGGAGTGGGTTGCCATTTCCTTCTCCAGGGGATCTTCCCGACCCGGGGATCGAGCCCAGGTCTCCCACGTTAGTGGCAGACACTTTAACCTCTGAGCAACTGCCCTCCAAACATGCCCTCCCATGGATATCATGAACTCCATGCTATGAACCTCAGTCAAGTCAGTTAGAATAGCAAACATCCATGAAATTTATATTATTTCTGGTCACTCAAAAAGTTTATCATCATTAATTAGTCCACGAAAAGCCAATCAACAATAAATCAGATTGTACAATGAAAAATGAAGAACTCTTTCAAGGCTCACTGTTGGCATTTATTAACTTGGAATAACAACCTCTCTGAATCTGATAAGTTTGTTTTCTGTGAGTTTTCTGGACTAGTTTGCTATTAATAACTGCCCTTCCTGCCTGTAGCTGTATTTGAAACAATTCAATCTCGGGATCTTACAGAGCCATGAAAAGAGAAGAGTTCCTTCCAGGCCACCCACTCATCAGCAACTCATCTTAGTCCTCTCACATTATAACAGCCAAACAGTGATGTAGCCATTATTATTATCAACATCAACATTATTATTATTAATTTCTCAGTCATATACTAGGTTAGAGGAAGTGATGGAGGAAGGAAAAAGAGGAGGGAAATGAGCAACTGTGACTGAAAATTAAACTTGTCTCCAGATGTAGAGAGCAGTTACACAGCATCTCAAGAGGCATTGCGAAAATTCTTCGTCTTTTTAAAATTTGGCTCATTAAGATATTTGCTGTCTCTGGACAAGCTTGCACTTGGACATATGATGTATGGGCACCATTTGCTAGCATGGGTTGTGTCAGTCAATCGTCTTAATTCCAAAGCATCTCTTGGCAGAGGAAAAGAGTCAAGCTGCATTGTATTGCAGAGGATGTCCTAACATCTCCTTTCTGTGCAAGCTTTTAATAGGATTTGGTTTTATGAAAAGTAGAGAAGGGCCTCAGGACTCATTTTTTTCCACCTTGATGCTGCAGAGGAAGTGGTGAGTCTGGTCAAGAACTAGTATAGGCAGGTCCAATTTAGCCTAAAAATCTCAAGTACATCTTAATAGCCATCCCTTGATTCATTTAAATTCAATGAAGCAGCTGAGAACTGCCAGCAGGCAGCAGATTCTAATCTGTTAATACTCTACCTTACAAACAAAAATCAATATTGACATTGTAGATAATGAACTAGTGCTAGCCTTAGCTTCATTTAAAAAGAGAGAAGCAAGAGAAAAGATGGTACTCTACTACCAGCACAGGCATTCTCATAAGGCACTTGGACCTTGACTGTGAGAAACCTGGAACTCCTATGCCATCAGTTATTAGGTTCCCAGACTGACTCAAAGTCTCTTCCAACCTAGTAGAACAAGACAACCCAAGGTTGATACGATTAACACACAACAGCTTCACCTTCTGCAGCCACTGCACAGACTTTTACACCTACTATGAGGAAGGCGCTCCTGGGAAGAGGGCCACATCCCTGAAGGAAAAAGGGGCTCAATGTGATGAGAATTTTGCTTTATAGATTGCTGGATGGTTCTGGTAATGAAATCCAAAGGCAGTAACTCTTTCAAAACCAGGTCACACCTTTGGCACAGCCACACGAGGCCTGCGGAGGTTTATAAAAGATAATCCCGATGCTATCCATGGGGGTGGGGGGAGATCTCAGGGAGACAACAGATGCCATATGATGAGATCTATATGAAAGTTCAAAACAAAACAACCCTGAAGTAATGAAAACTTAGGATAGATATGCCCAAATCAGATGGTGCTAAATAGAATAAAGAAGGAATTTTTTTTTTTCAGCAGAAAAACCATGTTATGTGACTTAGGAGGAAGTGATGTGAACAAAATAATCTGCCGGATGTGAAACAGCAGCATATGGAAAGGCACTGAGATGAAAACAAGTCAATCAAGATAGAACAAGACAGTTGCTAAACGACTGGGTCAGCTACAGCTGAAGGGCTGTACTGGAGGCATGGCAGGAAGATTAATATTTGATTTCAGAGGCAGGGAATCAATTGCTCAACGCCTCTGAAGCCTAAGTGCTTGGATTTATATTTAAATCTTAGGAAACAGAACCACTGTAGGTTCTTGGGAAGTCTGCAAACTGGATGTAAATAGTTTTGTTCAGGTGAGTGCCTGGAACCTGGAAGACTATGGTGCTGAACATCCAGGAGGATGAGTAGTGACTGTGGTCACAAAAAAGCACATTTTTCAAGAGGTCATCAGGTCAAAGGTTATTAAGGGGGTGAATCTGACAAAGAGTAAATGGAGTTCCTTATTCAGTTTTCATCTGTGCAACCAGGAGATCCAACCATTCCATTCTAAAGGAGATCAGTCCTGGGTGTTCACTGGAAGGACTGATGTTGAAGCTGAAACTCCAATACCTTGACCACCTGATGCGAAGAGCTGACTCACCTGAAAAGACCCTGATGCTGGGAAAGATTAAGGGCAGGAGAAGGGGACGACAGAGGATGAGATGGTTGGATGGCATCACCGACTCAATGGACATGGGTTTGGGTGGACTCTGGGTTGGTGATGGACAGGGAGGCCTGGGGTGCTGAAAGGGTTCATGGGGTCGCAAAGAGTAGGACACGACTGAGCGACTGAACTGAACTGAATTGATTTATTTATGGCCACACTGTGTGGCTTGTGGGATCTTAGTTCCCTGACAAGGGATTGAACTCAGGCCCTCGGCAGTGAAAGTTCAAGAGTTCTAACCCCTGGACTGCCAAGGAACTCTCACAACCATTTAAAGTCTGAGATTATTTTCAAATGAAAAACAACAACAACAAGAGCAGTTTCCTAACTACTGTTTGGCTTTGGGTCTGTTGTCATATATTGCTCCTTCCCTCTGCCCATGGGCCCTTCCTATAAGAGTTATCAAGCTCAGTTACAGAAGGGAGCCCAAGTTTTAATACTCTGAATTTTTAAAACTTTACTTTGAAATAATTATAGACTCTCAGGAAGTTGGAGAAGGCAATGGCACCCCACTCCAGTACTCTTGCCTGAAAAACCCCATGGATGGAGGAGCCTGGTAGGCTGCAGTCCATGGGGTCGCTAGGAGTCAGACATGATTGAGAGACTTCACTTTTACTTTTCACTTTCATGCATTGGAGAAGGAAATGGCAACCCACTCCAGTGTTCTTGCCTGGAGAATCCCAGGGACGGGGGAGCCTGGTGGGCTGTCGTCTATGGGGTCACACAGAGTCGGACATGACTGAAGTAACTTAGCAGCAGCTCAGGAAGTTGCATAAGAGAAGTCCTGTATACATTTCAGCAATCATTCCTTATATTTTAAAATCAAACTTTTTTTTAAGTGATTTTTTGATCATGCCATGAGGCATGCAGGATCTTGGTTCCTCACTAGGGACCAAACCTGCACCCCCCCTGCAGTGGAAGCACAGAGTCTTAACCACTGGACCACCAGGTCAAACCTTAAAGGCAAATTCCAAATGGTCAGAAGTCAAGTTTTAACCACAGACCACGAGTTCATCCCTGTAAGAAAAACGTACTCCAATGGGCAGAGTGAAACTTCTGCTTATAAGGACTTTCTAATAGTCTTGCTTAAGGTCTTCAACAATCAACTTTAGGAAGACATCATCAGTAGATACTTCCCAAGTACAAGAACAGCCAATTCACTCGAAAGTTCAAAAGGCCAACAACAAAAAAGCTCAACTGACTACATACAACAAAGAATCAAGAAACAAATCAATGAAACAATTTTGGTCACCAAATTTCATCATTAAAATATAACATGGGATGATGTCAAGGGCATGTTGAGACAAACTCTCTATTATATTGGCACATAATCAGCAAAAACTTCTCTGAAACCAATTCTGCAGTAACTATTAAGTACCTGAATAATGTTCACACCTACACACACCAGGCAAAAAAAGGACTGGAGGGGGATTAATGCTAGTTTTCTCCATATAACAGGCTTATCAGTTATTTTATTTTCTACTTTTTAGGCATTTCCAAATCCTATTAATTAGGTAATTCCAAATACTTTCATAATCTCGGGGGGGGGGGATTACATGTAGTAACTGTATGTAAATTTTTATAATAAAACAATTTCAGAATATCTAATTGTATTAATACTAGCCACTCATCCCCTACACCTTACCCATGAGAAAACTAAGTCACAGAAAGATTCATTTTTATAAAATGAGTCACATCATATGCATGTATGTAATTTGTTTTTATACTCAAGAAGTAACCTAGCATCTGGAAAGTAATCTAGAATCTGGGAATCAGCAAGACCTTTGTTGTTCAGTTCTACTAACTTGATAGAAATCTGATCCTCAAGCAAATTTATTTACTCTAACCAAGCCTCCATTTTTCCATTTGCAAAATGGAAATGACAAAAGACAATTCAGAAGATTAAACAGAACAAGTTATATAAAGTACTGAACATGGTTCCTGGTACAGAGCAAGCATTTCTAAAGTGTTAACTGTTTGTATGTAAGTATTTCCTCAAGGCAATAGATTCTTTCACACACAACTTAGTTTTATGAAATGAATATAATGGAACCATTTCAACACGGGCTGCAATTTTTTTGCTATTACACACAATGCTGTAATACATTATGATGCTATACATACCTTTGACAGCTTCTCCAATTATTTCCTTGTGTGTGTGTGTGTTTGCTCAGACATGCCCAACTCTTTGTTACACTATAGACTGTAGCCTGCCAGGCTCCTCTGCTCATGGAATTTTCCAGGCAAAAATACTGGAGCAGGTTGTCATTTCCTTCTCCAGGGGATCTTCCTTACCGAGGGATCAAACCTGCATCTCCTGTGTTGGCAAGTGGGTTCTTTACCACTGTATCACCTGGGAAGCCTGATTATCCACTTAGTAAATATTTTTAGACATGGAATTACAGGGCCAAATAGCATATATAAATTTTCACTGCACTTAAAAAAACATACAATTTCAAGTTCTTTGTAAAAAAATTTTCAAAAAACCGATGTATGGAGAGGAAAAGTGAAAAGTTCTCCTGCTCTCCCCCAAAATCACCCATGCACCGTGTCCTCCTATATGTATTTATAAATACACACAAACACAGAAAGCCATTTTTGTTTGAAGTCTTTAGTCACACCATACATATTGTTTCGCACTTTGTTCTTCACATATTTCCTGGACCCCTTTTGAATGCCAATACATACAAATCTAGAGGCACACACTTTTGCTATATGGTATGGATATACCATCATTCATTTAATCATTCCTTTATTGATAGAAATTAAAGTCTTTTCCATTTTTACACTAAAAACAATGCTGCTTTGAAAAGCTTCCTATATACATCTTATGCACAGAGCAAGTCTATCATAAAGTTTCTACCTTGAACCCTTGTCATGACTGAACACTATCTTTAATTATTCCCCATTTGATGGATGGGGAAAAGGCACCTCAGTGCTCTGGGAATCAGTTCTTGTTCCCCTCAGCTGTTTCTCTTCTCTTAACTGGCCATTCATGTTTCTTGCCCAAGGATTTTTCTTAATCACTTTATATATCATGGATAATTAACACTTTGTCTACTGTATGTGCAGGAAATATTTTTCCCCATCTCTGACTTCTAATCATTATGGTCTTTTAAAAAAACATACAAAGTTTTATATTTTTAGTGTTGAACCTCTCAATCTTTTTCTTTATAAGTTTCTTAGTTTTTACTTCCTCATTCCATCAGCATAAAAGTATTACTCTCTGAAATCATTTTAGAAAACACTGACAATAACATATATAACACATATAACATTCTCTGTTCCCTATGCAAGAATTAAGTTTTGACTCTGGGAAAAACTGACCCATACGGACAATCATATTTTCCAGCTTTAATAAGCAATAAAGTACTTGAGTTTTTCCTCTCCAAATCATACTGCTGCTGCTGCTATGTTGCTTCAGTCATGTCCGACTCTGTGCGACCCCATAGACGGCAGCCCACCAGGTTCCCCATCCCTGGGATTCTCCAGGCAAGAACACTGGAATTGGTTGCCAATTTCCTTCTCCAATGCATCAAAGTGAAGTCGCTCAGTTATACTAGTCAACCAGAAANCTGTGCGACCCCATAGACGGCAGCCCACCAGGTTCCCCATCCCTGGGATTCTCCAGGCAAGAACACTGGAATTGGTTGCCAATTTCCTTCTCCAATGCATCAAAGTGAAGTCGCTCAGTTATACTAGTCAACCAGAAAACCTAGTTTACATATCTGAATTCACTCATATCTATTTTTGATTAATTCTTCATAAGTTGAAAAAAAGTCTCTGAGAACTTAAAGAAATTAGCCTTTCTTTTTCAGTGAGAAACAATACTTTTCATACATGTATCAATTGACTTAATCTTGATACAGGGCAGTAAAATCTGCTTAAATGTATACTTATATAAGAATTTTATTTACAGGTAAAGAATCTGAGGCCTGAAGAAGACAATGTTTTAAAAATCAGGTTAAAGAAGTCTGAGTGTGCATGTAGGGGAGAGCAGTGGGAGTGGAAGGAAGTGGAGGGGAGCAGATGAGAGAAGGCGGCAGGAAGGAGGGCTGTGCAGACGTGGGGTGTGTGCTGGCCCTGGGAGATTGGACAAGCTGACTGTGGAGACCCAGGTGGAGAGTACATTCCAAGTGAAGGATGGAGTGAGGGTAAAGGGAAGAAGGCAAGACACCCAAGGCCACATTCAACACCTGCAAGAAGGCCTGGAGGTACCGGGTTCCTGGCAGAAGTCCTGGATGGCCATCTGTCCACACTGTGGTTCCCTCTGAAGCGAAGCACTTGCCCACAGGCCCCCCACCCCGAGATTTCCCCGTCTCACTCCACCACCACCGAGGGCTGTGACTGGGAAGGACTTTAACTGAGAGCACTCCAGTATCCTTGCCTGGAAAATCCCATGGATGGAGGAGCCTGGAAGGCTGCAGTCCGTGGGGTCGCTGAGGGTCGGACACGACTGAGCAAATTCACTTTCCCTTTTCACTTTGTTGCACTGGAGAACGAAATGGCAACCCACTCCAGTNAATCCCATGGATGGAGGAGCCTGGAAGGCTGCAGTCCGTGGGGTCGCTGAGGGTCGGACACGACTGAGCAAATTCACTTTCCCTTTTCACTTTGTTGCACTGGAGAACGAAATGGCAACCCACTCCAGTGTTCTTCCCTGGAGAATCCCAGGGACGGCGGAACCTGGTGGGGTGCCGTCTATGTGGTCGCACAGAGTCGGACACGAGTGAAGCAACTTAGCAGCAGCCCTGTGATACAAGCCGGCTCTGAAGTCCACCCCCCAGTGTGGGATTTTGACAACTGCTCAGTTGTCAGTGGCATCAGTCACTGAAAACGCAGACCAAGGGAAGCCAGGAGGCAGGAAGGCTAGGAGCCCTGAGGAGGACCAAGACCTTCAAATGGCAGTGACAGGGCTCATGCCTTTCACCTCCTAGGACCTTGGGTTCTTTCGCTGTGAACCAGGGGCAAGGGGAGAGAGTGTCCTCCATTGTGTTTAAGGAATTTTCCAGAAAGCTCTAAATTTTATCAGTCTATGAGTCTATAATTCAATTTCCATGGAAAAGAACCTCCTTAGAGTCCTACTTTTTCATTTTGCACCAGAGAAATTCTTGGCCAGTGCTCAAGCTAAGTACACTTGGACTAATGTGCCTAAGGCAATTAAGTCCAAATACTTTTCTAATAATATTGCAACAGTTCATCTCACATTAACAAACACTTCTAGACCTTCCGGACTTGTCTTGCTTAGCCCAGCTGTAGAAACACCCCTTATCTCTGGTTACAGGTGGAGAGTGGGCTGAGTCCGCTAAGAATGTGATGCAGATTAGCAGCACCTGGGTGTGCTGTGGCAACAGAGGACATGTGTCAGTCTGGCTTGCTCAGGCATCCCTTATCCGTCCTGCCCTCCACCCCCACATCCCAATGCCACACTGCACAAAAGGGCTGCCTCTGCGCCAGCTGTGCTAAGGACAACTCCCATCAGGCTTCTACCCCATCGCTTCCTCTGTTCTTACTTGGCACAGACATCCCTTCCAGCGCAACCTCTTCGCTCCTCCCTCCTGTGGATTCATCCCACACCAGCTCCACATTCCCAGTGCCCTCAACTTCTACAGTGCCCTGCAGAGACCCCCAGCGACACAACTCCCTGCCTCTCTCACAAAACACCATCCGTCTTCTATTCTGCCGGGCTTTTTTTCTCAATGGAGAGGAGACCAAAGTAAGAGAAGGGCTGGCCTCATTTTCAAGACCAAACCACCATCTGTACTTTCAGACCAAACCACCATCTGCACCACCCTCTTTAAGTCATCAGCACTGCTCTCTCTGCCTGTGAGACATCCACACCAGGGCCCGAGTCACTCCTACTGCCAGGGATCTCAACCCCAGCCAGGGAGGGTATGGAGCTGGGAGGGTTGGGGGCAGCGCGGACATGGCTGCTGCAGACCCCAGCCAGGAGGTGGCTGTGGCATGCAGACCTGGCCTATGTCCTTGCTGTTTGCAGGAAATTCCTGAATGAGCACACTGATTTCCTAGTCAGACCCCCCACTGGTGTGGTTCCTTGTCTCCCATCCAGGCCTCCAATTTTGTCTTCCTCCTTTCTCCGTCTGAGCACATGGCCTTGCCCCCAGCTCACCAGGAAGGCGGCATGAGTTGCTATCTTGTCTCCCATATCCATCTATCCACACCAATCACTATTCCCATTCTCTGGAGAGAGAGTCTTCTTCTACCCATTCTTATCTCTTCTCCACTCACACACAGACTCTATCTGGGACCAAAGAAGTCTAATTCTAAACCCAAGGGACCCACCTCATTCCTGCCCACCCCAGCCTCGCCCACTAAGTCCCTCCCATCCACCAAGGAACCACTGCTCTTCCAACCGAGGCCCCAGTCAAGTCTTCTCTTCTTTACCCTCCAAACCTCTTCTCTTCAGTTCTCCAAGTCCTATAGACTCCCACCTCACACCCCAGTATTTCTTTCTGACTTCACCCCTTGCCCCAATCTCCAGCCTACATGGCATTCAGCTACCAGACTAGTCTTCTTTAAAATACCTCTCTCATCATGTCACCATTTTGCTCAAAATCCTATCATGTTTCTGTGTCTCATCTAATCTCCTTGGCCTTCAGGACCCAATATGCCCCAGCCCCTCTGTCTGCTGCTGCTACTGCTGCTAAGTCACTTCAGTTGTATCTGACTCTGTGTGACCCCNTTGCTCAAAATCCTATCATGTTTCTGTGTCTCATCTAATCTCCTTGGCCTTCAGGACCCAATATGCCCCAGCCCCTCTGTCTGCTGCTGCTACTGCTGCTAAGTCACTTCAGTTGTATCTGACTCTGTGTGACCCCATACATAGATGGCAGCCCACCAGGCTCCGCCGTCCCTGGGATTCTCCAGGCAAGAACACTGGAGTGGGTTGCCATTTCCTTCTCCAATGCAACAAAGTGAAAAGGGAAAGTGAAGTCACTCAGTCGTGTCCAACCCTCAGCGACCCCATGGACTGCAGCCCACCAGGCTCCTCCGTCCATGGGATTTTCCAGGCAGGAGTACTGGAGTGGTGTGCCATTGCCTTCTCTGCCCCTCTGTCTACTCAACTTTATTTCCAGGTACTGTAAAGTGTTCCCAATACTCTGGTTGGGTGTAGGAGGCACTGGCTCACATGCAAACCATCCTCCATTTCTGAAGCACCTCTTACTGGACACGCCTTCCCCTCTTTCCTCTGACTTGTCAAATCCTAGCATATTCCATGAAGGCAGTGACACCTGAACTGAACTTCTTCTGGACAGCTCTAGTCCCTCAGGTGACCTCCTACAACATTTACATCACCCAAATAACCAAATAAAGTAAATCCTCAACCAAAAGGAGACCGAGTTCCAAAAGTTCATCAGTAAATCAAATGTCTAAAATTCCAAATCCATTTATCCTGAAGGAAAAAAAAAATGGAAATAGGTTCACAGGCCCACAAAACTTATGCAGTCCACAATATAACCTCTATGGTACAAGTTTTCCAAACTGTGCAGAACCACTATTTCTAATTCACTCAAAAGACTGAAGGCAAAAGGAGAAGGGGAGTGGCAGAGAATGAGATGGTTAGATAGCATCACCAACTCAATGGACATGAGTCTGAGCAAACTCTGGGAGATAGCGGAGGACAGAGGAGCCTGGCGTGCTGCAGTTCACAAGGTCACAAAGAGTCAGATATGGCTTAGCAACTGAACAAAAGAAAAACACATTCTGAGCTCAGATAACGTCAGAACCCTAGAATGAGGGCCACACTCCAGAAAAAGGCAATTTTAGAGACTAGGAAGCCAAAAGCCCAGGGGGTAAATCCAGACACTTTTCACCCCTCTGCCCCAAGAAGTCTTCTAGAGTCTGAACTCCAAATCCCGCCCAAGGACACGAGGGCTTTAATTCATGTCTGAAGTTTTTTCATTCAACAGAAGCAAGCCCCTGGAAAAGTACAGAGGAACTGGGTCTGTGGGCCCCAGACAAACAGGAGTCCAGGTGACAGAGGAACGCCTCCTCCCGGGACCGCTACTGGCAGGAGAGATTGCTGCAAAGACTTCCAAGCATTGCCACAGGAAACGGCAGCGGGGAGAATGTGGGAAACTTGCTATCGTGTCTGGAGAATGGAGCAGGGCACACAGATAATGTCTAATTTTCGCATGTGTAGGAACCTGGTGGCCACTCTAGGGGACTAGGTTTTAAGGTCAGGGGAAAAAAAGCTATTTATAGCCAAAATCACCCCAAAAGCAAATGCCCAACATGGATGGGAGCATCCCCAGGGCTCCTGCTTGCCTGCAGCGTTTACTTCATATTATTTTACCATTAAGCCTCTGTGACTCGAGTATACATTAACAGAAGTATTTGTTATGAGGATTAAGGTGGAAGGTGGTTAGTTTCCTGAAGTGAGCTGAGAACTGGATGAGCCCCGTGGAGCACAGAAAAACCTGGTTGAGAACTCTGGCACTGAAGAGACCCAGCTTCGGATCTCTGGCCCACTGCTTCTTACCGGCATGTGACTGTGGACAAGTCACTGCAAAAAGCCTCTTTTTTCTCATATGTAAATAAAATGGTGATAATAGTGCCTACCTCACAATAGCTGCTGGGAAAATTAAAAAATAACATTCAAGGGACTTTCCTGGTGATTCAGTGGTTAAGACTTTGTGCTTCCAATGCACAGAGTAGGTTCAATTTCAGGTCAGGGAACTAAGATCCCTTATGAGGTGCCACTAAAAAATTTAAAAAACAAACACACAACAAAAGAACATTCAGCATATGGAAGTTATTATTCTCAGCATCCCAGCAAGCATGAGCACATCTTTTTCACCCACACAGACTTGGCCGGAGTTGACCCCACCAGTCATGGTACCAAAGATCAAACAGACAGATTCTCAATCACTTGAGCTAGACTGTTTGGTCTGACCTCGGGTTTATTTCAGGCAGCTGTGACCATTAAGAATGACAAACACGGAAGCAAAGCAGAAAACTGGGAAGGTCTATACATTATAATACAAAATGAAAAAGCAGAATTTGGTATGATGTGTATACATCAAATGTATCTACGCAAAAAGTACATACAACCAACAGGATCCCAGGCAGCTACGGAGACTAAGTATTAATACTCAGTGCTTCACTGTAAATTATCTTCGCTTTCAGTGCAAAGCTGGTTAAAAGGATCATTTTTAAAATGAGGGCACTAAATGAGACTTGCTGTTTTACTAACCTTTTTTTCTGTCTCTTCCCCAGGCTGGCCACAAGATTCTAACAGATGATGTTTAACAGTAATTGATCGATTCCATGTATTATTGTTCCATTTCAATACGGATCCAAATTTTACCCAACAATCCACATTTACAAAGGGTTTATAATAATATTATGAAATCAAATCATTGCTACAGGTGAGATAATTATAAGCACAGCTAAGTAAACAAGAAACAATCGGTTGCTTAATTTGGATAGTAAGGGCACTCGTATTCAAGGTCAATCTCATTCTAAAGGTATTGAGCATGTTCAGTTTGGGGAATGATGCCTGATGCCAGCTCTAGTAACAATGTCTAAAGTCAGACCAATCCTGTCTCAGAAATTCCTACTATGTCATTCACAGCCAATCAGAATTTGGCATTGGCATGAAACCATACAGACTTGCAATTCCCAACAAAAGCAAGGAAACTTGATGTTTTGGGTAGTTTGTGAGTCCTTTTCCTGAGTAAAGGTGTAGATTCTGTGAAGCCTTTTGAAATGCTGAACATGGTGCCCTGGCTCCTGTGGTTCCTTTGCAGATCCAGGTTGGAATCATCAGCCTCAGTCAGTCCAGCTCCGAGCAGCAGCCTGTGGTGGGACAACCGACCAGCCAGCCCTAAGCACCTTCTTAATCCCAGCTCTCAAAGGGCAGATGCACCTTGAGGTGGGGCAGAGGGGAGCTGTGCCAGAGAATCCTAGGAAACGTGAGCACGCAGATGACTCAGCCATTCCTCCCCATCTTGGGGTCTAGCGCAATGGAGGAGGGAATGGAAGACATTTAATTTGAAAAAATCCCCCTAAGTATGCATGCGCCCCCATCCCAACCCCAGTATCTACCATGGAATTGAGACTCACTGGTCTAAATCACCTCAGAATATCAGGAATGCATTCCATATACTTAAATACACACACATGTACATACACATGCTCAGAAAAAGGTGATGGATTCACCAAAAACTAAGTTGGAGAGAGACACAGTATCAGCTATTCCTGGGCACCAGGAACTTGTTAACCCAGTCTACACAGAAAGCGTCACCCTAGGGGTAGGTTGCTTTGTAAGAGATTACTGCTGTGTATCAACATGAAAGGAAAAAAAGGCCAAGCTCCACCAAGATTACTTCAGATATTTTCAATGAGGACTCACAGGTGGGCCCACTGCTTCTGCAGGCACGGGACAAGATCAGACCGAGTTCTGCTCCTGATTTTTAACTCATCTGCCTTCACTGCTTGCCCCGTGAGTTGTGGCCACATCTCCTGGGGCCGGTCCCACCCTCCCCAAGTCAGAGACCAAGGACATTATTGCTGGTACCACGCAGCAGGTAGTACGAGTTTCATTTTCATACCAGACTACAAACAAAGCTGCCTGACCTTTAGGGCAGACCTTTTTTCACTGGACAGTAAACAAACTTAGCTTGTGCTCCAGAAGAACACACTATCTCTATCTTCCAAGTCTGCTCACCAGACAAAATCCTTGAAAAAAAGAGTCTGGAACCAAAGTCATCAGTACCTCTGCTCAAGAGATGTGAAGAAACAGCAGAAACCCACAGAGAATGTATCAATCTCTACCCACTTCCCTTCAAGCTTGATGATTCAGTTCAGCTCATCATCCTGCCCTCAAAATAGTTCCTCTTCACACTTATGATTCTCTGGGTGAGAGCACTCACCCTCTCTTCACCTCCTCTCATCCCTTCTCACCATCTCCACCTGCATGGACTGTTGTGAC
>SJYV01033058.1:1555041-1623695 GCA_006410875.1 Neotragus pygmaeus
ATTCAGATATGTAAACTAGGTTTTCTGGTTGACTAGTATAACTGAGCGACTTCACTTTGATGCATTGGAGAAGGAAATTGGCAACCAATTCCAGTGTTCTTGCCTGGAGAATCCCAGGGATGGGGAACCTGGTGGGCTGCCGTCTATGGGGTCGCACAGAGTCGGACATGACTGAAGCAACATAGCAGCAGCAGCAGTATGATTTGGAGAGGAAAAACTCAAGTACTTTATTGCTTATTATAGCTGGAAAATATGATTGTCCGTATGGGTCAGTTTTTCCCAGAGTCAAAACTTAATTCTTGCATAGGGAACAGAGAATGTTATATGTGTTATATATGTTATTGTCAGTGTTTTCTAAAATGATTTCAGAGAGTAATACTTTTATGCTGATGGAATGAGGAAGTAAAAACTAAGAAACTTATAAAGAAAAAGATTGAGAGGTTCAACACTAAAAATATAAAACTTTGTATGTTTTTTTAAAAGACCATAATGATTAGAAGTCAGAGATGGGGAAAAATATTTCCTGCACATACAGTAGACAAAGTGTTAATTATCCATGATATATAAAGTGATTAAGAAAAATCCTTGGGCAAGAAACATGAATGGCCAGTTAAGAGAAGAGAAACAGCTGAGGGGAACAAGAACTGATTCCCAGAGCACTGAGGTGCCTTTTCCCCATCCATCAAATGGGGAATAATTAAAGATAGTGTTCAGTCATGACAAGGGTTCAAGGTAGAAACTTTATGATAGACTTGCTCTGTGCATAAGATGTATATAGGAAGCTTTTCAAAGCAGCATTGTTTTTAGTGTAAAAATGGAAAAGACTTTAATTTCTATCAATAAAGGAATGATTAAATGAATGATGGTATATCCATACCATATAGCAAAAGTGTGTGCCTCTAGATTTGTATGTATTGGCATTCAAAAGGGGTCCAGGAAATATGTGAAGAACAAAGTGCGAAACAATATGTATGGTGTGACTAAAGACTACAAACAAAAATGGCTTTCTGTGTTTGTGTGTATTTATAAATACATATAGGAGGACATGGTGCATGGGTGATTTTGGGGGAGAGCAGGAGAACTTTTCACTTTTCCTCTCCATACATCGGTTTTTTGAAAATTTTTTTACAAAGAACTTGAAATTGTATGTTTTTTTAAGTGCAGTGAAAATTTATATATGCTATTTGGCCCTGTAATTCCATGTCTAAAAATATTTACTAAGTGGATAATCAGGCTTCCCAGGTGATACAGTGGTAAAGAACCCACTTGCCAACACAGGAGATGCAGGTTTGATCCCTCGGTAAGGAAGATCCCCTGGAGAAGGAAATGACAACCTGCTCCAGTATTTTTGCCTGGAAAATTCCATGAGCAGAGGAGCCTGGCAGGCTACAGTCTATAGTGTAACAAAGAGTTGGGCATGTCTGAGCAAACACACACACACACAAGGAAATAATTGGAGAAGCTGTCAAAGGTATGTATAGCATCATAATGTATTACAGCATTGTGTGTAATAGCAAAAAAATTGCAGCCCGTGTTGAAATGGTTCCATTATATTCATTTCATAAAACTAAGTTGTGTGTGAAAGAATCTATTGCCTTGAGGAAATACTTACATACAAACAGTTAACACTTTAGAAATGCTTGCTCTGTACCAGGAACCATGTTCAGTACTTTATATAACTTGTTCTGTTTAATCTTCTGAATTGTCTTTTGTCATTTCCATTTTGCAAATGGAGAAATGGAGGCTTGGTTAGAGTAAATAAATTTGCTTGAGGATCAGATTTCTATCAAGTTAGTAGAACTGAACAACAAAGGTCTTGCTGATTCCCAGATTCTAGATTACTTTCCAGATGCTAGGTTACTTCTTGAGTATAAAAACAAATTACATACATGCATATGATGTGACTCATTTTATAAAAATGAATCTTTCTGTGACTTAGTTTTCTCATGGGTAAGGTGTAGGGGATGAGTGGCTAGTATTAATACAATTAGATATTCTGAAATTGTTTTATTATAAAAATTTACATACAGTTACTACATGTAATCCCCCCCCCCCGAGATTATGAAAGTATTTGGAATTACCTAATTAATAGGATTTGGAAATGCCTAAAAAGTAGAAAATAAAATAACTGATAAGCCTGTTATATGGAGAAAACTAGCATTAATCCCCCTCCAGTCCTTTTTTTGCCTGGTGTGTGTAGGTGTGAACATTATTCAGGTACTTAATAGTTACTGCAGAATTGGTTTCAGAGAAGTTTTTGCTGATTATGTGCCAATATAATAGAGAGTTTGTCTCAACATGCCCTTGACATCATCCCATGTTATATTTTAATGATGAAATTTGGTGACCAAAATTGTTTCATTGATTTGTTTCTTGATTCTTTGTTGTATGTAGTCAGTTGAGCTTTTTTGTTGTTGGCCTTTTGAACTTTCGAGTGAATTGGCTGTTCTTGTACTTGGGAAGTATCTACTGATGATGTCTTCCTAAAGTTGATTGTTGAAGACCTTAAGCAAGACTATTAGAAAGTCCTTATAAGCAGAAGTTTCACTCTGCCCATTGGAGTACGTTTTTCTTACAGGGATGAACTCGTGGTCTGTGGTTAAAACTTGACTTCTGACCATTTGGAATTTGCCTTTAAGGTTTGACCTGGTGGTCCAGTGGTTAAGACTCTGTGCTTCCACTGCAGGGGGGGTGCAGGTTTGGTCCCTAGTGAGGAACCAAGATCCTGCATGCCTCATGGCATGATCAAAAAATCACTTAAAAAAAAGTTTGATTTTAAAATATAAGGAATGATTGCTGAAATGTATACAGGACTTCTCTTATGCAACTTCCTGAGCTGCTGCTAAGTTACTTCAGTCATGTCCGACTCTGTGTGACCCCATAGACGACAGCCCACCAGGCTCCCCCGTCCCTGGGATTCTCCAGGCAAGAACACTGGAGTGGGTTGCCATTTCCTTCTCCAATGCATGAAAGTGAAAAGTAAAAGTGAAGTCTCTCAATCATGTCTGACTCCTAGCGNCACTCTCCCCTTTCACTTTCATCAAGAGGCTTTTTAGTTCCTCTTCACTTTCTGCCATAAGAGTGGTGTTTATCTGAGGTTTAGCCCAGTGTTTCTCATGATGGACTCTGCATAGAGGTTAAATAAACAGGGTGACAATATACGGCCTTGACATATTCCTTTTCCTATTTGGAACCAGTCTGTTGTTCCATGTCCAGTTCTATATATATTTGTATTAGGAATATACTAGCATTTAAAAAATATTTAAACTTTTAATTTTGTATTAATGTATAAGCCAATTAACAATGCTGTGATAGTTTCAAGTGAACAGGGAAGGGACTCAGCCATATACCTACATGTATTCATTCTCCCCCAAACGCCCTTCCCATCCAGCATTGTGGGCTGTATGCGGGCTATCAACCCCTTACAGGCAGGTACTTTGCAGATAGTCTCCTGTTCTGCGTGTTGTTCTGTGGGTAGGATCTTTTGACGTATGATTTAAAATTTTTTTATGAAGTTCAAATTTTTCCGTTCTTTTGATATCTGTGCTTTCAGTGTCATCTTCAAGAAACCATTGCCAAACCAAATGTCACAGCTTTCATTCTATGTTTGCTTCTAAAAATTTTATTGTTTTAGGTCTTACACTTAGGGCCTTATCCATTTTGAGTGAGTTTTTATATATGGTGGTAGGTAAAGGACCAGCTTCATCCCTTCACATGTGGATATCGAGTTTTTCCAGAATCATTTGTTGAAAATATTGTCCTTTCCCCCATTGAATGATCTTGGCATCAAAAGTAAGACTAGACTCCTTTTTCTATTCCATTGGTCTGTATGTCTGCCTTTATGCCAATACCATGCTGTTTTGATAACTGTAGCAAGTTTTGAAATCAGGAAATATGATTCCTCCAGTCTTGTTCTTTTTTTCAGGATTGTTTTGACTATTTGGGATCCCTTGAGATTCCGTTTGAATTTTAGGATTTTTTAAAAAAATCTTTGCAAAAAAGAGGTCATTGGGATTTTTATTAGAGATAGCATTGAATCTGTAGATCACTCTGGGTAATTCTGACATTTTAACAATTGTTAGCTTTCCAATCCATGAACATGAGATGTGTTTCCATTTGTTTATGTCTTATTTAATTATTTAATGTCTTATTCTTTCAGCAATATTTTGTAGTTACATTGTACAAATCTTTCACCTCCTTGGTTTAGTTAACTTCTGAGTATTGGGTTGGCCAAAAAGTTCATTCAGATTTTCCTGTAAGATATTATGGGAAAACCTGAACAAGCCAACCCAATGTTTTTGGCCAACCCAATGTTTTGTTTATTTTTGATGCCATTGTAGATGGAATTGTTTTGGTCATTTCCTTTTCAGATTAGTCATCATTCATATTTAGAAACAACTGATCTGTTTGTGTTGACTTTGTATCTTGCTGCCTTGCTGAATTTATTTATTAGTTCTGACAAGTTTTTTTGGTAGAATCTTTAGGGTTTTCTACATATAAGATCCTGTCATCTGCAAACAGATAATTTAACTTCTTCCTTTCCAATCTGGATGCCTTTTATTTCTTTTTCTTGCCTAATTCAGTGGCCAGAACTGCTGGTTCCATGTTGTACAGAAGTGATGAAAGCAAGCCTCCTTACTTTGTTCCTGGTCTTGGAGGAAAAGTTTTCAGTCTTTCCCCGTTGAGTATGATGTTTGCTATGTGTTTTTCATGCATAATTTTATTATGGGAGGTAGTTTCCTTCTATTCCTAGTTTGTTGAATATTTTTATTGTAAAAGGGTGTTTAATTTTGTCAGTTTTTTTTTTTTTTGTAGCAGTTGACATGATTGTGTGGTTTCTTCTCTTCATTTTGTTGATGTGACACACTACATTGATCAGTTTTCATATGTTGAACTATCCTTGCATTCTAGGACTAAATCTAACTTGGTTACAGTGTGTAATCTTTTGATTTGCTGAGTTTGGTTTGCTAGTATTTTGTTGGGAATATTTGCATCATGGTTCATGAGGGATATTAGTTTCTAGTTTTCTTGCAGTGTCTTTGTCTGGCTTTGATATGAGAGAGTGCTGGCCTCCAAGAATGAGTTAGGAAGTGCTCCCCCTCTTCACCTTTTGGGAAAAATTTGAAAAGGATTGATATTAGTTCTTTTTTAACTTTTAGGTAGAATTCACTATGAAACCATCCGGTCCAGGACTTTTCTTTGTTGGGAGATTTTTTTTTTTTTTTNAAGTATAAAGGAGATAGAGAAAGCTTCTGACATAGACATCAGAAGGGGGCAGAAAGAGTGCCCCCCTGCTAGTCTTTAGCTGGATGTTATATAGTCTGTTAACAAAAGAAAGGAATGTCTCAAAACTTAGAATGGCCCCAGGCCCCTCACCCATAAGATGTATTTTGGGATAATCTTGGCTCTAAATGGTTTATCTTGGGCCATAAAATGATTAACTTGGATCTTAAAGAAGGGCAGATCAACATGCAAATAGTTTCATTTACATAGATTAGAGGAACAATATCGAAGTATAACATACTGGTCTGTCAAGTAGGTTCTGAGCACAAAAGGCGGAACCGACTTGAAGACAGAGTTCGGAGTAAATGCATAGTACATTAGCATGGCTTAAGACAAGTATTTCCATAAGAAAAAGGCAATGGTTAACTTCAAGTGAAACCAGGTATCATTATGGCAACACAGAATTTTAGGAGAAACCTCCTTTTAAATTTGTGTAGAGAAGGAAAAAATATCACTAGTCTTGTTTCCTCCTGCCTCTTAAGAGAGATAAAATGTCTGACACTTGCAGGCTTTTTCCTCCGTTTGGAGATCCCTGGCCTTCCTGCCTGTTACCCTCTCAGTACCACAGGTGAAACAAACAGACCTCTAACCCAATTTACATAGGACAGGCTCAGCGGAAGGAGACAAAACATTTTTATAAAAAGAGGAGCCAAGATTGAGCCTCTGTCCTTTTTGGGTCAGCCTGTCTTCACACCCCCAGGATGTACTATCCTTTGATCGCCAAATAAAACTGGGCTGAACAAAGCTGTAACACTGATCTGCCATTTCAAATCTTTGCATTGACACAGAACCGAGGAAATTACACACTCCCCCGACATTTGGGAATAAAACAAATATCCATACTGATATAAATAAATGATGTTATAAATTTGGAGAATGAAAATCTTCCCTTACAGAAGATTTCCAATTAATAAAGAAGAAAGAGGTGAAATATTAAATCACCAATTGGAATACCACAGTAATAACTGTTACATGCAAGATCCACCAATGAAAGGTAAAATTAGTGGCCAAAACTCTAAGTAGGAAGAGTAATATCTGCGTAACCTCAAAGGTTCTCAACCCAAATTTACTACTAAATGTGGCAGTTTAAAAATATCACCCTAAATTTGAGATGCAGCTTATTTCTGCCCCCATTGAGTGCACTGGACTTTGTAACCAGTGTATACACTGGACTTCTAAGCATAGATTGGAAAGGGAAAAACCCTAAAGATAGTGGAGAAACTTGTCAGACACGACCTCAACAAAGTAACCAAGGCTAATATAAGTTATGTTGATAATCATGTGTCCCTTCATATACAGGAAGGACACATCCTCTCTGAGATATTTCTGAAAATTTAAAACCTTAGTCCAATCAGGAGAAAATATCAGACAAACTTAAATTCAGGGACAATCTTCAAAATATGTGACCACTATTCTTCAAACATCTGAAGGTAATAAAAGACAAAGACCAAGAAACTATTATAGATTGGATGAGACCAAACACATGTGATGACTAAACATACTGTGGTATCCTGGATTGAGTCCTAGATCAGTAAAAAGGGCATTAATGGAAAAACGAATAAACTCTGCAGTTTCATTAGAATTGTACCCATATCACTTTCTTAGTTTTGCTAAATGGTTTTGCAAAATGTTAACAATTAAGAGAAACTGGGTGAAGAGTACATGGGACCAATCTGACCAACTTAAAGTTATCAAAAAATTTTAAACGACGTTGAACAGAGTTAACTACATATTCTTTTATGAAAAGTTCATCATAAACTAACAGGCTTATATGATTATACTGTGTTAAAAATGTCATGAGAATGCCCACATAAAAGAATATATATTTGGTTCCAGGGAAAACATAGTTGGTTAAGTTTAATGTATGAACAATTTTGCATATATGAACAATTTTATTAATACTGAACTGCTAGGTCGCTTTTTTCCTCATTCCAGAGAACAATTCTGCTGCTCACAGATATCATTTTAGTTTACATAAATTTGCTGTCTAAACTGGTAGAAGATAAGTTTATCAAAACTAAAATAACATCTGTTCACTTTCATAAATAAAATTCAGGTACCACTTGACTTGTCTAGTCAAAAATGCACACTGCTTTGACATACATCTATGGGACACGGACAGAATCCAGGGTTCAGGTAGCAGGAGTGAGTATAACAGATAGTAATCTCTCAGTTCAGTCAATAAGGCAGAAACTCTCCAGCCGATTTCTAGAGTGGGCATGGTGTATATTTGGAAAGATAATCTTAAGAAACATACTGAACAATTTATGTGCCGGAACAAACATCCTGGGTCTTCATAAAAACCGTTAGTTAGGTACTGTACTACTATTAGCTTACTTTTACAATTTAGGAGTGAGGCATGCTTCTATAGCTGGAGCCACTTTTCCAAATCAAACTATCAGAAGCTAAATTCCAGCTCTCTGCTACCGCGCCGCGCCGCTCCCTCCCTCTGCGCATGTGCATCCCCGCCTTCTCCGCCTGGCTCGTCCTTCCGCGGCCTCCAGCCCCTCGTGGGAAACAATCCCTGGCCTCCAGGTCTACGGGCGAGGGAGCTGCTGGTGAGCCCCGGAGGGTGGGGGCGAGGGCCGAGCGAGCTCCACGCGGCTGGGAGAGCCGGCCGAGGCAGCGGTGCCGGGTGGTAGGTTGGAGCCCCGCGAACACTGCGCGACCCCGGGAGTCTGCAGCGCCTGCAGAACTGAAGGGACTGCAGGCGGGGCGCTTCTGCCTTAAGGGGCCAGAGTCCCGTGTGGGAACGCGCCCTCTCAGGCTCACTCGGTCTGCAGGTGTTCCGCCCCTCAGCGGAGCGGGCGGCGCTGTCCTGTGGCCGCGGGTGGGGAGTGCGCGTGCGTGAAGTGTGCGCTGGGCCCACGGGGGTGGGGGGCGGGCAGAGGTAGGGGAAGAGCGATTGCGCCTGTGTGACGTCTTTGTGCGCACTTCACGTAGTGACGTATGCGGTTCTCCTGCGCCAGGCTTACGGGGAGCTGGGAGACTATAGAAGACCATTGTCTCCTGCAGGGCCCAGAAATAAATGAATTTCCCGGACCAAATTGCCGCCTGGAGACTTGGTTTTCTTATCTGTAAAATGCAGACCTCTATAGTGCTTGCCGCTTTGGGTTATTTTGAGCGCCCACGTTTTGTCAGCTGCTGTTGTGTTTGTTCCGTATAGGCGGCTGGAGCTTGGACACCTCAGTTAAGTCGTTTGTGAAATGGATTGGAAGGGGCTGGGCCACAGCCACCAAAGCCTTTTCCTGGCTCTGTTAACATTACTCGGATCCTAAGTTGTTATTTGTTATATCTTCATTTGTTATTTGTTGTATATAATCATGACACGGTGTCCTGAAGCCATCGAAGGCTGTGTGATGGTGGAAGGTCTGGGACAAATTTAAGAAGAGAGAGGTGAGCTGGAGATGAGCGGGATGGACACACAGGCTACACAGGAAATGTCACCTCTTTAGAAATTTATGAAGCCATGGTTGGGGTTGAAAGGCTCACCAGCCATAGTTAAAATTCTGTCATCCGTCCCTAGCACCTCTTCCTCTCCTAACTATCTGTTCACTCTTTCCTGAGGTTAGCTGCCCTTGAGCAGTATTCCATTGTTGATGGCATCTAGAGAAATGCTGAGGTTCCTGCTCCCCCTAGCCTCAGACACACACGATGGTGGTGCAGACAGGTCCTTTTGGGGTTATCAGTTTCTTATTGAAAGGTGCAAAAAGAAATGAGCCCGAGAAGATGACTGGCTCTGATCATGCAGGTTGTTAGTGACAGAATCACAGTTGAAAGTCGGGTCTGCAGATTCTTGGGCCACAGCCCATTTTGTCATTTTGTTAGGTCAGAGTTAGTTTTTTATTAAAAGATCCTTTTGAAAATTGTAAGCAGCTTAGAACAAACTTTTTTAAAAAATAAATCTTGCCTTAAACACCCCCATCCCTTTTTTTAGAGGTTTCTTTGATTATCTGATCTCATAGGATTAATGGTGTCAGCAAATGAGAGTCAGACAGGACTTAGTGACTAAACAACAACAGTAAGAAGGTGTTTTTACCCCCTAGAACCTCAGTTTTGACAAATCCCTAGTGTATCTTTTAGATTACTGTTCTATGTTAAGCATCCTCTCATGTTTTTAATTTTTCTGTGTCACAAAACCTAAATTGGTAATAAATCTTCCTAACCTAGGGATCGAACCCAGGTCTCCTGCATTCTTTATGGACTGAGCCACCAGGGAAACCCAGTAATAAATCAGTAAGAAGCAAAAGTTTACATTCACTCAGTGAAAAGTATCAGGTCTAAGGTCAACATAAATGGGAGCCACATGTGAGCAGGTAAGTGTCTTGTGTGTGGAGCTGTGTAGGCTGGTGAATCCAGAAACTACAGGACAAGCCAAATTCTTACTTCCTTCTTTCTCCCTCAGCTCTCCCTCCTCCACTAAGAGTGAAAAATGAACAATTCCCAGGTGAGTTTTTTTTTTCCCACTTTATCTAAAATGAGTTTTCTAAAGTTTTTAAAGGTTTATTAAACCGTGTGTCAGCTCATTTGTGTTTTTAGCTTCAGTAGCAGATAGTTCTGGCTTTTGTTTCTGCATTTCCATTTAAATTTCAACCTAATACATGCAGTCTTGCTCCTTCAATACTCCACCTGAATCATTTCTGGAAAAAGCCACCAAATTGTAGTCAAATCCAGTTTCTGTCTTTGTCTTAGTCTTAGTGGACCCTTTTGCAGCATTTGATACTATTATGTGTAGTCTGTTTTGAAAGTCTCCTCTGTTGTTGTCTATGATGCTATGCTCCTAGTTCTCCCTTTCCTAACTTCTGTGCCTCATGAAGTTGTCTCTGCCTTTTGCCCCAACGTAGCTTATCCCTGGGTTTATTGCTTATCCATGGTTTCTCTGTTCTTAGACAACTGCCCTTCTCAGATACCTGTTTTTCCTGACAACTTTTGTCTTTAAAAATTAAAATACTTTAAAATTGTTAGTATATTAACATGGTTTTTAAAAAATGTAAGTGATACAGAGAAAGTAAAAATTGACATCCCTTCCTCTCTGTACCTTAGGCTTCCTCCACGTAGGATTTGTTTTGCATCTAAACTGTCTCTTTCACTGAGAGTGAGAGAGGTTTTATTAACAATTATGCTGGAACAACTGGCATATATTGGGACAGTCCCAGATGAACTACAGAGTATTGTCACTCAGCTATAGGTATATATTATTTCTGATTTCTTGTTTGTCTTTCCAGTGTTTCTTTATTCAGTTGAAAGAAAGTATGTGCCCTCTTTTATTTAAATGGGAATCTATTATACTTAGGGCTTTTAAGTTTAGATGCATTTGTACATACCTGGCAATGTCTTAAAATGCAGATTTTGATTCAGTAGATCTGGGTGGGGCCTTGAAGGTGCATTTCTAATCAGATGGAGCTGATTCTGCTGCTCAGAGAACCATACTAAGTAGTGAGTCTAAACAGTTTCGCATTCTTTCTTTTTTTGGTTGCTTTTTTCACTTTTTTTTCAGCTTGTCCCAGGGAATCTTTCCGTAACAGTACATAGATTACTTCTTTGTTATAATCACATGGAAATTCAATTCAGAATGTTCCATAGTTTATTAAACTAGTAATTAACTATTGCCAGCCTTTTGCTACATACTATGTTTTAATGAATAACTTTGTGCATTAGGTTTATTCTGTCATATACATTCCCAGAAATGAGATTAATTCTGTCAGATAAATTCCCAGAAGTGATATTTGGGAATATATAAATTCCCAAAGGGTTGACTACTATTGATAAACTTGATCTGTTTGGTGGGATTATAGATACTTTGTATTTACATTGGCATTGCACGAGAGTACTTTTTCTCCACAGCTTCTCCCATAGAAATAATGNTCTTATACACATCTTGACTACTATTGATAAACTTGATCTGTTTGGTGGGATTATAGATACTTTGTATTTACATTGGCATTGCACGAGAGTACTTTTTCTCCACAGCTTCTCCCATAGAAATAATGTGGTTCACTTTTGGATTTTGACATCTGATAGGTAAAAATTAGTATTTTATGTAGTTTTTGTAATTGTCCTAATGCTCAGTGAGGTTGAAGATTTTTTTCACATATCTAAAACACGTCTTGTTTTTGTGTTTCTGGAATCTGTTCATATCTTTTACCCATTTCGCTCTTAGGTTTCTGGCTTTTTTTCTTTTTTTCAATGTCTGGTTAGCTCTTTGCATGTTAGTGATACTGATGCTTATCTTTCATATAAGTTACAGAATTTTATTTTCTTGTATATCATTTGTCTTTTGATAAGTGTTCCTGGTTTCCCTCCCCTCCCCATGCAAGTGTTCTGCTTCAGGATACCACATTTCACTTAGTCATCCTGTTTCCTTAGGCTCTCCTTGGCTGTGACAATTCCTCAGATTTTCCTTGTTTTTGATGACCTTGTCAGTTTTGAGGAGTATAAATCAGGTGTTTCATAGAATGTCCTTCACATGGGAATTGTCTGCTGTTTTTCCTATGATTTTATTGGGGTTCTTGTTTTCTTGGAGAAAGACCACAGAGGTAAAATGTCATTTGGTCATGTCTTATCAGGGGTAAATTCT
The DNA here is from genome assembly GCA_006410875.1 of Neotragus pygmaeus. Lineage (NCBI taxonomy): Eukaryota > Metazoa > Chordata > Mammalia > Artiodactyla > Bovidae > Neotragus > Neotragus pygmaeus. Next base: position 1,566,902 of record SJYV01033058.1, read on the forward strand.
CTCACATGACTTTTCACTTTTGATCACCAGCCTGAAGCTATGTGGTATTAACTTTCTCCACTGTAAAGTTACTCTTTTTTCCCTCTGTTTTCATAATATACTGTTTGGAAGGAAGTGGGGGGTTATACCACACCTCCTTCTCAGTGGAGTATCCACATAAATTATTAGGCATTCTGCACAGGAGATTTTAATATTTATTAACTCAGTCAGCNGTAAATTCTCTCACATGACTTTTCACTTTTGATCACCAGCCTGAAGCTATGTGGTATTAACTTTCTCCACTGTAAAGTTACTCTTTTTTCCCTCTGTTTTCATAATATACTGTTTGGAAGGAAGTGGGGGGTTATACCACACCTCCTTCTCAGTGGAGTATCCACATAAATTATTAGGCATTCTGCACAGGAGATTTTAATATTTATTAACTCAGTCAGCAGAGAAGGCGATGGCACCCCACTCCAGTACTCTTGCCTGGAAAATCCCGTGGACGGAGGAGCCTGGTGGGCTGCAGTCCATGGGGTTGCAAAGAGTCGACACAACTGAAGCGACTTAGCAAGCAAGCAAACTCAGTCAGTGTTTAATATCAATATGAACTCATGGCTAGTTATTTTTGTACTCATTATAGTCCAGTACTACCTTGTTCACTTTGTTGCTCAAATTGTTTGTTCCAGCTTGGTTATTAAATAGAGCACTTTCAAGAAACCCCATTGTTGTGTTTCTGTTTGAGTAATTCTTCTATACTTTCTGATGCTAGAAGATAGTCCAGGCTCATATTTCCTGCCCTAGAATAAGCCATTTTCCCCTGAAGAGCTCTGCTTCCTTTTATTGGAGCTTGGTGTTAGAAACCAAGACTTGGGGGCTGAGTATGCTATTGGTTTGTAATTCCTCATAGATCCTGTCAGCTGACTGAACAAGAAAATACGTTTGTATACTAACGCATATTAAGCTAAGTATTAGTTCACACTAATGTCTCCTGCTGTAATCATTATCACCTGAAACATTCTGACCTTGTCCCCTTGCTTGTCTATAACTCCCATTCCAGCATTTTGGCCACCACCATCCTCATTTCATTTACTTAATTGTTCAATTCCAGCCTACATATATAAGTTATTTCAAAGTTACTAACCTATGGACACTTGGTTCCTTCCAGTTTTTGGTCATTATGAATTAAGCTGCTAGAAACATATGTAGGTTTTTACATAGATAGATGTTTTCAAATAGCTAGTGTGTGAAATTAAAAATACTTGATCGTATGTTAAGACTTCAGCTTTGTACAAAGTTGAAACTGCCCAATTATTTTACAGAAGTGCTGTATCATTTTATATTTCTAATTATGAATGAGAATTCCTCTTGTTCTGCATCTGGACCTGAAATTGATGTTGTCATTGTTTTAGATTTAATGGTTCTAAAAAATGTGTTATGGTGTCTCACTTTTGTTTTAATTTACATTTCCCTAATACACATAACGGGGTTCCCTGGTGACTCAGTGATAAAGAATCCGCCTGCCAATGCAGCAGATGTGGGTTTGATCCTTGGGTAAGAAATATCCCCTGGAAAAGGAAATGGCAGTCCACTGTAGTATTCTTGCCTGGGAAATCCCATGCACAAGGGAGGCTGATGGGCTTCGGTCTATGGGGTCACAAAGAGTTAGACACAACTTAGTGACTGAACAACAACAATGACAAATGATATTGAGCATTTGTTCATAAATTTTTGAACTATCTGTGTGTCTTTACTTGACCTGTTTGTTCACATTTTTTATCCATTTTTTAATTAGGCAGTTAATTTTCTTACTATTAAGTTTTCAGAATTCTTTTATATATTTTAAATGCAACTTCTTTTTTAGACATATATGTTGCAAATATTTTCTCCCAGTCTATGGCTTGTCCTTTCATTTTCTTAGAAATGACTTTTGCAGGGTAAAATATTTTTAATGAAAGCCAATCCATGTATTTTTTAAAAAATGGAATGTGATTTTTCTCCTCTTTCACCTTCATCAAGAGGCTTAATTTCTCTTTGCTTTCTGCCATAAGGGTAGTGTCATCTGCATATCTGGGTTACTGATACTTCTCCCAGTAATCTTGATTTCAGCTTGTGCTTCATCCAGCCCAGCATTTTGCATGATGTACTCTGCATGTAAGTTAAATAAGCAGGGTGACAAAATACAGCCTTGACATACTCCTTTCCCAATTTTGAACCAGTCTGTTGTTCCATGTCCATTCTAACTGTTGCTTCCTAACCTATATACAGTTTTCTCAGGAGGCAGTTGAGATGGTCTGGTATTCCCATCTCTTTNTTCATCAAGAGGCTTAATTTCTCTTTGCTTTCTGCCATAAGGGTAGTGTCATCTGCATATCTGGGTTACTGATACTTCTCCCAGTAATCTTGATTTCAGCTTGTGCTTCATCCAGCCCAGCATTTTGCATGATGTACTCTGCATGTAAGTTAAATAAGCAGGGTGACAAAATACAGCCTTGACATACTCCTTTCCCAATTTTGAACCAGTCTGTTGTTCCATGTCCATTCTAACTGTTGCTTCCTAACCTATATACAGTTTTCTCAGGAGGCAGTTGAGATGGTCTGGTATTCCCATCTCTTTAAGAATTTTCCACAGTTTGTTGTGATCTACACAGTCAAAGGCTTTAGCATAGTCAATAAAGCAGAAGTAGATGTTTTTCTGTAATTCTCTTGCTTTTTTGATGATCCAGCAGATGTTGGCAGTTTGATCTCTGGTTCCTCTGGCCTTTCTAAATCCAGCTTGAACATCTGGTTATTTGTACATGTTATTTGGTAGCTTTGTATAAGTCTTGAAATCAGGTAATGTGTAAATCCTCTTTTTCCTTCTTCCATAGTCCATTGGCTATTCTAGTTGCTTTACCTTTTTATATAAACTTTAGAATCATTTTGTCAGCATCTCCAAAATAGCTGGGATTTTTATTTGAATTGCATTGAATTTGTAGATTAAATTGGAAGGAACTGACATCTTAACAATACTGAATTGTCTTGAGTGATGAATATGGACTGTCTTACCCTTTATTTAGATCTTTGATTTCTTCCATCAGTTTTTATTTTTCTGTATATCCCTGTAATATATTGTATTTTTTTTAATATTTGAGTCCTTTTTTTGGTGGTGATGGGGTTGTAAATGGTTTTTTTTTTTCATTAAAAATATGAAATTTCAGTAATTTATTCTGATATGGGAAAACAGTTGGCTTTTTAATATTGACTTTGTATCATATGATGTTGCTATATTTGCTTATTACTTCCAAGATTTTTATTCTTTTCCTTTTTTCAAAGTCCTTGGGATTTTCTACATAGATAATCATGTTGACTGCAGATAAAGACAGTTTTATTTTTTCTTCCTAATCATCTACCTTTTATTTTAGGTTTTTCTGTTTGTTTTGTTTTAGGTCTTTCTGTACTGCTAGGACTTGAATAATAGTCTTAAAACAGGGCATCTTTGTCTTTCTGTACTAGCTAGGACTTGAATAATAGTCTTGAAACAGGGCATCCTTGCTCTTTTCCTGCACTTCAGGGAAAAGTGTCATCTCCTAACAGTAAGTATTGAGAGAGTAACAGGCAGGAAGGCCAGGGATCTCCAAAAGGAGGAAATAGCCTGCAAATATCAGACTTTTTTGTTTTAATTTCTCTCTTAAGCAGCCGGAGGAAACAAACTAGTGATATATTTTTTCCCCTTCTCTACACAAATTTAAAAAGGTTTCTCTTAAAATACTGTGTTGCCATAATGACACCTGGTTCCACCTGAACTTAACTTTTCTCAAATTTTGAGCTAACAAATACATTTTTCTTATGGAAATGTTTGTCTTAAGCTATGTTAATGTACTATACATTTACCCCAGACTCTGTCTTCAAGTCGGTTCCACCTAAAGGCTTAGAACTGACTTGACAAACCACTATGTTATCCTCATACATTGTTCTCCTAATCCATGTAAATGAAACTATTTGTATGGTAATCTGCCTTTATACAAAATTCAAGTCAATCATTTTATGGCCCCATGAGCCCCCTGGTGCCGAGATTATCTCAAAATGCATCCTGTGGGTGAGGGACCTGGTGCCATTCTCTGAGTTTTGAGACATTGCTTTCTTTCATTAACAGACTGCTAAAGACTAACAGGCGGGTATCTTTCTGCCCCCTTCTGATGTCTATGTCAAAAGCTTTCTCTATCCCTTTTATACTTTAATAAAACTTTATTACACAAAAGCTCTGAGCAATCAAGCCTCATTTCTGGCCCCGGATTGAATTCTTCTCCTCCAGAGGCCAAGAATCCCGACATCTTTCGTGGTTCAGCAACAACCTTTCAGTATGATGTTCTCTTCTTCATCAAGTTGGGAAAGTTCCCCTCTATTCGTAGTTTACTGAGAGGTTGAGAGGTTGGTTTTTGTTTTTGTTTTTCGTTATCATAAATGACTGTTTTTTCTTCATTAGTTGCTATTATTGTGTCATGTTGGATCATGTTGTTCTTGTTTTTTTTTAATGTGACCCAGCCTTTCATACCTGCAATAAATTCCACTTGACTGTGTTTATATTTCTTTTTATACATTGTCAGCTTTGATTTACCCATGTTTGAGGATTTTTGCATCTCTGTTATTGAAAGATGATTTGATCTTTATTTTTCTCATAATATCCTTATCTAGTTTGGTATTAGGGTAATGTTGGCCTCATATAATGAGTTTGGAAGTGTTATTTCCTGGAGGAGATTATGGAGAATTGTATTAGTTTTTCCTTAAATGTTTATTAGAATTCACTAGTGACACTGTCTGGGGTGGTGCTTTCTATTTTGGAAGTATTTTAATTATTGAATTTCATAGCTGTGTCTTTTAATTTCATCTGTGTTACCAATTCTGTCTTTCATTTCTGAGATTCACAGTTTGCTTCTTTTTTTCTGGGTTAGATTGGAGACTTTAAAATTTTTTATTGATCTTTTCAAAGAAGCAACTTTCAGTTTCATTGACTTTTTCTTTTTTTTTCACATTTTCAATTTAACTGAATTATTTTAATAAAAATTCCTTTATTTTGCTTGCTTGGGCTCAGTTTGCTTTTTTTTCCCTTTAGTGTACTAAGATAGAAGGCTAGATTATTGATTTAAAATCTTTTCTAATATATACATTTGATGCTATAAATTTCCCTCTGTGTACTGCTTTCACTGCATCCCACAAATTTTAATACATTATATTTTCATTTTTATTCGATTTCATTTAAAGTAGTTTAAAATTTTTTTGAGACTTCTTTTTTGACCTATATTCTATTTAATTTTCAAGTATTTGGGGGATTTTTCAGCTGTCTTTTGCTTATTGATTTCTCTTTAATTCCATTGTGGTCTGAGAATATATTTTTTATGATAGCTATTGTTTTAAATTTGTTATGATGTGTTTTGTGTCCTAGACTATAACCTTTCTAGGTGAATGTTCCATAAGAGGTAGAACAGAATGATAGAATGTGTGGTTTATTTTTTTGGATGGAATATTATAGAAATTTTAGATCATGTTGATTGACAGTACTGTTCAGGTCATCTATATACTTACTGCTTTTCTGCCTCCTTGATCTCTCAGGACAGTTGGAGGGGTATTGAAGTCTCCAGCTGTGGTTATACATTTGTCTGTTTCTCCTTTCAGTTCTGTCACTTTTTGCTGTATGTATTTTGATACTTTTGTTGGAAACATACGAAACCGTCTAATAAGTTCTTAATTTCAGATATTATAATTTTCAAATTTGGAATGCCCACTTTATGCATGTATGTATGTACATGTACATGTTTGCACACACATTTATCAACGGTCCCCAAGACTATCACTAGGTGCAGTGATTTTCTGGGATGACTCAGCATGTAGTTGTACTTAGGGCTGTGACTTATTAAAGTTAAAGGATACAAAGCACAGTCAGCAAAGGGAAAAGATACCTGGGGTTTAGTCCCAAGTAGAGAATGCCAGGCATAAGCTCCTAAGACTTTCCCCAGGACAGGCTTAAGTCCTATAGCAATGAGATGTAATGACAAATGTGAAATGTCTGCCAGGGAAGCTCATTAGTCCACTCAGCATTCGAAATGTTTATTAGGGGCTAGTCATGTAGGTACTGTTTGCTTAACATATAACAAAATCTCAGACTCCAGAAGGAATGTACATGAGCAGAAAAAAAACATATAGTTCACACAAACAGTTCAGGCTCAGTGAACCATTCTTACCAAGAACTGGTAAGAACCATCATGAACTCCAAATTCCCAGATACCAGCCAGGAGACACTCTTATAGCAGATCTTTCAGAAGATAGCAATCTCAGGCCTGCTCTATTAATTCTTTATCTACAACAGACATACCATGTATCTGTTGACTTCTCCCATCCCTTCATTTATTTTGTTCGTATTTTCCTCTTTTATATTAATTATAATTCATTCTGAAGTTCTTTTGTGTTACAATATCTGAGTCTCTATGTTGTTATTCACTTAGTCATGTCTGAGTCTTTGTGACCCTGTGAACTGCAGCATGCCAGGCTTCCCTATCCATCTCTGACTCCCGGAGCTTGCTCAAACTCATGTCCATTGCATCCATGATGCCATCCAACCATCTCGTCCTCTGTCATCCCCTTCTCCTCCCACCTTCAATCTTTCCCAGCTTCAGGGTCTTTNGGTTGCCAATTCCTACACCAGGGAATCTTCCTGACCCAGGGATTGAACCCACGTCTCTTGTGTCTCCTGCATTGGCAGGCAGATTCTTTACCACTGCACCACCTGGGAAGCTTCTTTCATATACATCTTATATATTGCTCAACGCAGTTGATATTCTCAGTAAATACACAGATTTGGCCATCTAATTTTGTGCCTACTTTTCATAAGCAAGTCTATAAGGGGCTTGCAAGAAATGTTCTCAGCCCTGCCTCACTGCAGCCACAAGCCACTCCCTCCCTTCAGGCACCTTCCCAACACTGGCTCCCTCCCTTTATTCTTTCTCAGGGCCTGTTTTTTTCCCCCTCAGAGGAAGGAGACTTCGAACTTCTCACAATTTAATGTATACGACACACACGTCAGTTGACTTGTTTACTGTCTAGACTACATAATGTGCTGTGTGCCAGCAGGAAACACATCTGTTTCACTCCCCATTGGATTTCTTTCCAATGCTAAGCACAATGCTTGGCTCCAGAAGACACTCAGAGATACTTGTTTAATGAATGATGATCGCTGTTCAGTCAGTCCTTTCAGTGGTAAGATTTTTTAATTTTATATTTCCAGCCCCAGATGATACATACATCTTGAGGAACACTGCTTAAAAGACAACATTAAATGTAAGAAAGGACTTAAAATTGAGAAAGAGAACAAGCCAGCTTATGTCAGCTTTAAGTAACAAACGTGAAATGAAACTTACGAAATGCATATTGGGATTCTCAAAGGTTATTTGCAGGAATAATCCTGCAAGGATTGGGGTGGGGGTGGTTTTAAATCTCAAAACCTAAACAAGTTGAAGAGGGCTCCTCTTGCCCTGTCCTGGTCTCAACTGTTAGGATAAGCCCGGGAGGGGCTCAGTGTGTCCAATCATCTCTTTGGGGGAAGCCCTTAGAACCAATCTCTGGGCAAACACTACAAAGGTCCCTAGGTTGTTTCAAAGCCCACCCATCAGCCACTCCAGCAGCTTCTTCACAGAAAGGCCAGATTCTTCTCTCAACAGTCCTATCTATGCTCACAGTGGTCTGGCCTGTGGCTTTTGTTCACCAAAGAAAAACCAAAGACGACTTAAGTCTTCTGCAACTCCCATAGGGTTTGTCCTTAAATTTAACAAAGTTCTCCCAACACACAGCAGATGTTCTAAAGGAGAATTCAGAATTTAAACTGGGATCAGTACACAGTAAGAGGCTGGGAATGTATGGCCCCCAAAGCAAAGGGAAATCTCACTATTTGAACTGAGAAAACTTCCAGGGCACATGGCTTAGAAGATTTCAAAATGAGGCTGGGTCCACCTGATACAACCACAGAACTCACACTAGGGAGCAACATAAGCCTGCATTCTAGTCCCAGCCATAAGCCCTTGTCCTCGCTGCATGATCTTGAACACATTACTTAACTCTGAACTTCGGCTTTCTCATCTTAGAAAATGATTGATACTAGGGTCTACTATTCGTAAGGGCTTCCCAGATGGCGCAGGGGTAAAGAATCCGCCTGCCAATGGAGACGAATGAGACTGGGGTTTGATTCCTGAGTCAGGAAGACCCCCTACAGTAGGAAATGGCAACTCATTCCAGTATCCTTGCCTAGGAAATTCCATGGACAGAGGACCTGGGGGGCCACGGTCCACAGGGTCACGAAGAGTCAGACACGACTGAGCATGAGCATTCACAGGATGTGAGGTTGAAGGGTGGGGACAGTGCCTGGCACAGAGCAGTTCTCCATAAATGACAGTTACTCTTGTTGTTATATCACCTACCCAGGTTTCTCACTACAAAAGCACTAGCACAAACATCCACCTGAGACTTCAGGAGTCCTTTCCCTTCAAACAAATCCTTAATTCATAAACTCACATAATCGATGACACTGTATTGGAGGGAGCTGGAGGAGGAGACTAAGAAATCAAGTCCTCACTTTGAAGAGAATTTCAAGGTCCAGGCTGGGGAAATGAAGTGCCTAAGACACACATAATAACTGGAGAACCCCCAGGACGGCCAACGGGTCTCCTAATACCAACTGCAGTGCTCTATGCACCTCACTCAGAAATTCAGGGTTCCCGCACTTGCCTCTGAGCACCCCTCTGATGAATGGGGCTGCACAGACACTTCACATGATGCAATTAAGCATCACAAGGAGCTTGGCCAGAGGCAACATGGAATCTTGCACAAAACCCTGAGGTGCTTTAAAATTCACACATAAGAGTATTCACATCAGCCCAGGTTTCCAAACTTCTCATAAGGATAGTTATTTTTAACTTGGGATTTGAAGTTGACAAAGAACTTAATGAACAGGCAGGGAGCTGTCTGTCCATGGCTGGTTAGCTCCTGAAGTTAATGCTTCTCACGGGGACAAGAGTCAGCCAAAGGACAGAGCTCCACACAAACTGGAAAATGTTCCTGCAGCCCACAGATTGTGGATTACCGCCTGGGCTCCGAGTGGCAAATCTTACAAAACGCTCCCTAGCTTTCCTCCAGAGCCACTTACCAGTTAACCTTACATTCTGTCATTCGACAGCATCACGTGTACATGTTCCTGGCTCATGCTGTGCCAGGCACACGAACGACTTCGTGTAATCCTCACAACTACCGACAGAGAACATACTAGCGTGGTTCATCTGGCCTAGGACCCCACTAGGACACCGTTATTTTATGTACGAAAAAAGGAAGTCCTGCCAACTGCAACTGTCAGACCTCATAGATTTAAAAGATACTTTGGCTTCCCTGGTGGCTCAGACTGTGAAAGCATCTGCCTACAAAGTGGGAGACCCTGGTTCGATCCCTGGGTTGGGAAGATCCCCTGGAGAAAGAAATGGCACCCCACTCCAGTACTCTTGCCTGGAAAATCCCATGGACGGAGGAGCCTGGTAGGCTACAGTCCATGGGGTCACAAAGAGTCAGACACAACTGAGCAACTTTGCTGTCACTTTCTTTTCTTTTCAGAAATGTTAAGATGAGACAAAGTGTATTGTCTTACGTTTGTGGAAATGTGAACTCTGTTCCATTTTACAGATAAAGAAACTGAGGTACACAGAGAAAACAGTTTGCCCAAGGTCACAGAGCTGGTAAATAGTAGCACTGGGATACAGACCTGGTAAGTCTGGTCACCTTTTCATGGCAGGAAACTCAAATTTCCCAAGAGTCGTGTGAATTACCCAGAAACACCCCTGACAAAGAGGCAGGGCGCAGGGCGCTAAGCTGCCCTGCCATGAGCACGCCAACTGTGGCAACTCTGAGCCTGACCGTTTACGTGTCCAAGAAGGCCCTGTGCTAGACTAGGATGACCTGCCTTTCTCCTTCTGCGAAAGCAACCGGTATACTACGGAAAGCGTACATCTGGAATCAGAAAGTCCTAGACTGAAGGTCTTATTCCAGGGAATTCCCTGGTGGCCGAGTGGTTAGGACTCTGCTTTCACTGCCGAGGGCCTAGGTTCAATCCTTGGTCAGAGAACTAAGATCTTGTTCCACCAACTAAGCAGCTTATGTCCTGGGCAAGCTACTGAACTGCTCTCACTTTTCTCTCCTGTAAACTGAGACTATGTGTGTGTGCGCCTGCGCACGCCTGCCCGCTCGGTCACTCAAGCGTATCTCTTTGCGACCCCATGTACTGTCCTGCCATCCTCCTCTGTCCATGGAATTTTCTAAGTAATACTACAGCGGGGTTACCATGTTCTACTCCAGGGGATCTTCCCAACCCAGGGGTCGAACCTGCATCTCTCAAGTCTCTGGCATTGGCAGGTGGATTCTTTACCACTGCACCCCCTGGGAAGTCCAACATTGAGGCTACCAGCATCTGTCTCCCTTAGAGGGCTGCTCAAGGATAAAAGAGGACATATTGGGTTGGCCAAAACGTGCATTCAAGTTTCTCCATAAGATGTTATGGGGAAACCCGAGTGAACGTTATGGCCAACCCCATATACACAGAGAAAGCAGCAATGGCAGAGCTGGAATTCACCAAATGCTCTTTCTATACCACCACCTTTTGCTTTGGGACAGAATTAAAGAACAAACAATTTCCTGTGACCTCAGCAGTTCCCCAGGGGGGCACTCTGGTGAGAATAAGGATCAGACAGAAGAAAGCTGACCCTGAGGGCCACTCAGACAAACAAAATGAACTGGAAGCACCTCGAGGGCAGGGACAGCTACCTGACTTCCAAACTTCTGAGTAAACTCACTGACAGAGGGAAGGGTTAAAAAGAACTTAACACCATCAAAAGGAGAAGGCAATGGCACCCCACTCCAGTACTCTCGCCTGGAAAATCTCATGGACAGAGAAGCCTGGTAGGCCGCAGTCCATGGGGTCACTAAGGGTCGGACACGGCTGAGTGACTTCACTTTCACTCTTCACTTTCATGCATTGGAGAAGGAAATGGCAACCCACTCCAGTGTTCTTGCCTGGAGAATCCCAGGGATAGGGGAGCCTGGTGGGCTACCGTCTATGGGGTCGCACAGAGTCAGATATGACTGAATCAACTTAGCAGCAGCAGCAGCAGCAACACCATCGAAAGACACTGGTCAATAGATATGAGGATGAAGAGATAACCAAATTTGACACAGAAAGCAGTCTTGGAAGATCCAGTTTGATACCAAAAGTGGCCTACAGCTGAATTTCCCCACTGTCCTGATTCGTCCTTACGATAAGTAATATTCTGTGCATTTCACCTCTTTCTTTCTTCAAGAGGTTCAGAACATCCTCATAAGTTATGAGCTTTGGGAGGGAAGGTGAGTCATATGGATGCAGAAACAAACTCCTGACCTGCCTTTTTTCTCCACCATACCCAGAATGCCTCAAAGTTTCTGGCACATGGCCAACTCTCAACAAAAATTAGTTGAGTGAATATTTTTTGACTACATGTCATTTCACTGGGACCAGAACTCCCAAACATCCTATACATGTATCCGACTTAAAAGACTAACAACAGTCTTTCCTGCTTCTTTTCCAGATGCATCCCAAAACCATAATCTCTAATATGCAAACGATACACTCAGCAATGCTGTTTCTCCAATCCTCTCACGTGATGACTTTCTACTTGCTCTTCAAACCTCCAACAAGGCCTGGTCCCCTTAGTCCCACCAAAAACCCCTGCACTCTTTCTTCCCCTTCCTCTGTCCAGCCCTTGGGCCACTGGCAGTTGCCTCAATTACCACCATTATCTGAATCGGTTAGTTAATCTCCTTCCTCTCAGGCATAGCACCTTTCCTGGAGATAAAAGCAGGCAAGTCCAGTTCACCCACAGCTTTCCACCACCCCCAACCCTGAGCCCCATGTGAAAAAAAGAAACCATATGGCAAAAATCCCACTCTACCCTCATCATCTCAGGAGGCTGTTTGTTTTACATAAAGTTTAGCTCAATCACCAACCTTTAGAAAAATCTGAAAGAAGCTTTAATGATTTAAGGGTTGGGTAAGAGCTAACAGGGCTTCCCTAGGGGCTCAATGGTAAAGCATCTGCCTGCCAANCCCTCATCATCTCAGGAGGCTGTTTGTTTTACATAAAGTTTAGCTCAATCACCAACCTTTAGAAGAATCTGAAAGAAGCTGTAATGATTTAAGGGTTGGGTAAGAGCTAACAGGGCTTCCCTAGGGGCTCAATGGTAAAGCATCTGCCTGCCAATTCAGGAGACTCAGGCAGTTTGGTCCCTGAGTCAGGAAGATCACCTGGAGAATAAAATGGCAACCCACGCCAGTATTCTTGCCTGGGAAACCCCATGGACAGAGAAGCCTGGCAGGCTACAGTCCATGGGGCCGCAAAGAGTAGAACCCGACTTAGCAACTAGACAACAACCACCAGAGCTGACAAAAATGGCACTTTTGCTTTTTCAATACCTCCCTGGAGACAAGCTGCACTGTGTCACCCAGCTCTCAATCCATAAACCCAGACTTTCAGGAATTCCCTGGCCGGCCAGTGGTAAGGACTTTGTGCGCTCACTGCCTAGGGCCCTGGTTTGATCCCTGGTCACGGAACTAAGATCTCATTAGCTGGGTGGTCAAAAAAAAAAAATCTAAACTCTGCAAACACTCCCCATTCCAGAGTTCAAGGACCATTTGCACCTCCGTTTTTCCGTATTGGCTTCCATATAAAAGTTACTCATTGTTTTCCTTCCAGCTTACATCAGGCTCCTGAAAGGACTCCTTTAAAGCCTTTGATGAAAACCATCAAAATGCGAAAGGCTGGTTCTTTTCAACGTCTGCGCAGAGCAGTCGAGGTGTCACAACCTAGAACTTCAAACATGAATATGGCAGCAGTCCTGCCTTCATGGAGCCTACACTTTTCCTCCAAATAAAAAAGTATGCCCTCCATGGGCAGCGTCTCTTAAAGACGGTAGTGACAAAGTACTTCACGGCTTTGGAGGAAGAGCTAGAGTGAAGACAGGCTTTGCTCTTACATTAGATGCCCTGTAACCATAACAACCGATGGTTTCAGTAACCATCAACCCACCGAGGGGCTAAGTTTTCCAAAAGGCATTTTCAAGAGGGGAAAACTCCCCTGCACCGACTCCTGAGTCAGCCGAGCATTCTGGGGAGCTGTTCAGCCCATCTCTGATCCCACCGATTCCTTCCTGCGCTCACCAGCAACACAGCCTCCGCCGTCACACCCCGCGCTCCGGGCAGGGCACCTGGCGTTAGGCCTCAGCCCAATGTCACTTGTTAACCTTCCAAAACCCCCGGCGTTCGGAACGCCGTCGTCTCAAGTCTAAGGCACGCGAACCACCCACTGCCACCCGCGATTTCCAACAGCTGGCGAAAAACAACCCGAGGAGCTGAGAGCCTCTGAAAGATCCGCTTAAAAGTAACTGCGGTTCTCGACTTCCAGGCTTTTCGCGACGTGATCGCCGGGGGAGACCAGAACCCGGGGCCCCATTCATAAAATCACAAGCTGTTTTCCCTCAGTTTGAGTGTGGACGGTGCTCCCCAACCGGGGCAGAGCCCCCGGAGCCCGTGGACGGCAGGCTGGGGGGCTGGCCGGGGGGCACCTCTGGCGGGGTCAAGCCCAGACCGCCCCACACCGCCCCCAGAGGAAAGAAGGGTGCGCCCGGGGGCCTCGCTGGTAGGCGTTCATGTCAACTTAACCGGGACCGTGACAGCGGGGCGGGGCCCTGGGGGACCGGACCCCCGCGCCCAGCCNAAGAATAAACAAACGTTCCTGACTATAATAATAGAAGGCTGCTCCTGGTGTCACAAGTAAGAAATGTAAATGCATTTTAAAATTACATTTATATCAAATTATACTATACATTTAAATAAAATCATTTCTATAAGCTTTTATAAAAAACTACCACCTCTTAAAGGAATTTAAAAAAAATTGCAACCTCTTGTCTCATAACTCCCTATCATAATGAGACAACTGTTTTCGACCCCATTAACTCTATTGTTTTCATATGTTTATATTTATAAATTAAATGTATTCAATGATTCTGTTATTATAATTGCTTAAATATATTTACAGCTGAACTATGTACTATGAGGTTTATTATTTATGTTACATTTTTGCTACAAGTTCTTATTTTTCCTTTGAGTTACTGATTACCTAATTTTCAATTAGTTTTCTAAGTACCTATTTCATATCAACTTTTTGCCAAAGTATAAATTTCCTCTCAATAATTTTTTTTTTTAATGCCAGGTTATCTATCAGTTCTTTTTTTCCCTTTCTTTCTTCTTCCCTTCCTCTTTCTCCTCCTTTTTCTTTCCTTCCCTTTTTTCTTTTTTTAAAGTACTACTACTGGAGATCTCAATACACTTGCTCAAATTGGGATTGTTTATGTGCTAGACATGCTGCACAGGGGTCTTCCTGGGATTTCCCTTTACCATGATCCTAAGAAATTCTTTTATATATTTCACATATTAGAGCCTTTGATTTCATGATTTCTTCCTTATTGATTTCCTTTCAGGTTTTGTTGGAATATCTTCTTCATTTCCTGAGAAAAGGTGCATAGAAGACCTGTTTGAAAATTTCTTTATACTATCTTCATATATGAGTGATTGTTTAGCTGAGTACAGAATTCTAGGCCAGTATATTAGAAGTCTGATGCAGTCTTTAGTGTTTGACAGATTTAAACCTCACTGTTCCAAGTTCCCCTTCTGTCCCATATTTGTACAAGTTGATGCGCCCTGGAGCTCCATATTCTGGCAACAATAGCAAATTAAAGCCTCATCCCAGCCCCACTCTAACCACCTAAACATCCCATCCCATCTCCTTTTCCTGCTCTCTCAAGCCATTTTCAGTCCTATTCAGGAAGAGAGTCTCCTCTCCAGGCGGCCTCATTATATCAGTAATAAACTTTTCCACACCCTCTTGGTAGGTGAGTGGCATCATTAATCCTGAAATTTAAAACAAATTTTGGGTGAGGATTTATCCTGTCTCTGGAAATCAGTTCTCTTCAGAAAAAGTGCACTTTTCCACCATGTTTTAGCCTCTAGAGTTGCTTCTGATATGTTCAATGTTATTCACAGTCTTGATTGCTTATTTGCAATAGGTAATTTTTTTTCCTCTGAAAAACTGAAGGATTTCTCTGTTTATCCTGAAGATTTTTAAATTATATGACATTGTGTCTTGGTATGGGTCTTTTTCATTCATTGTGATGGGCAGTTGGTGGGCTCTTTCAGTATGTACACTCATGAAGATGGTGGAGAAATAGGATGGGGAGACCACTTTCTCCCCCACAAATTCATCAAAAGAATATTTGAATGCTGAGTAAGTTCCACAAAACAACTTCTGAATNTATCCTAAAATAAGTGTGAATCATTGGGATTCGGTGAGAAACGCACATTTCAGGGATTGAAATGGGTTTTGATCAGGGTGCAATCCTAGCAATGCCCTTCCCTGTCGCCACCTTCTCTTGGGGGGTCTGGCCATTCTGTCACCAACAGTGGAAGGTGGAGAGGTAGGCGTGGTGAGTGGGGTGGACGGAGTGCCCCTAGACACACAGGGACTGCACGTGTGGAAGACAGTGTGGGCCTTGGGGCTCAGGAAAAGGCATCTTTCTGATTATGCCCGAAAAGTTAACAGAGAGAGGACACCGGGGCCAGGAATAGCCACAGATAGGTACCTGTAGCATCTATGAGGGGGCTTCCCTGGTGGCTCAGATGGTAAAGAATCTGCCTCTAATGCAGGAGACCGAGATTCAGTCCTTGGGTTGGGAAGATCCCCTGGAGAAGGGAATGGCATCTATGAGATTAGTTCAGCGTGTTTTCACAGGTGACTAAGGATTCCAGGCCCCAGAGGCTGTCCTTAAATGCTGCCCCTGCCCTTGCTTTACCCAGTCTTTGCACGCAGTGGCTTGCAGGGCTCCGTGGTTCTGTTACGNCCAGCCCTTACCAGCGCGCCGGGAGCGGCCACGGAAATGGGTGTGCGATTGGTCGGGTCTGTTAAAGAAGCCGCCGCCTACGGGGCTGGGGAGAGGGGCGGTGGCCGGGTTACCTAGGAGAGACTGGGTTGGAAGGGATGAGACCTTCTGTTCTCTCCCTAGTTCGACAGGTTCGCTCTTCCCAGCGCTTTGCATTTATTAACTTCCGCTTCCTGAAGTCTAGCAGCAAGTGGGGGACAGAACCTGCCTCCGTCAGAAAGAGAAACAGGTCCCGAGGGTCTCCTCGCTTGGCACAGTGACTGGAATTTGAGTTTCATAGAGCCGTCCGACACAAGTGTTCCCCGTCCAGTCCCAGAAATAGGCGTAAAAATTATCCAGCTTCACCCTGGAGAATTTTGTAAAACATTTAACACACATTCCATGTGTCTGAAATGCGACTGGGGAAAATATGTATTTTTCAGCGCCCGTCCCCCGAGGTGATTCTGATGTAGGTAGTGTTGGTACAAGAGCCACATACAGGCAGTCACGTATTATTTCAAGTCCCTCGTGGCAATGAAGTTCAAGTGCAACTGCCATAAATAAAGATAAGCTATTCTTTATCCTCAAAAACAGTAATATAGTTGGGAGATTTGCTAGTTTGGCTGGAGGTCGCCTACTGAGAAACTTAGGACAGTTCCCTGAGTGGGTCATGCCAAGAACTGAGTCTGAAGGGCACCCGGCTGGGCTGAAGCAACAAGGCAGTCTTGCTCTCTAACTCTCTAGACAATGCTTAAATACTTAAATGGCAAAACACACCCTTCCTTGTTGCCATTACCAGGCCCAGTCATAACCCCAGGAAGGTGCCTGGGTTCCAGTGCCATCCAGCCCTGCCCATTCTCCGAAACACATGCCTCTCTTCCTCCCGGTGTCCCGGACATCCATCTGACCCAGAAGCCCCTGCCTGAAAGTGAGCCTCTTCTGCCTAGACCCCTCCAAAGAACAACCGTATAGCTGCTGGTGGTGGTGGCGGTCATGGTGTTTTGGCTGGTTGGTTGTTTGTTTGAGTTTTTGCTGTGATTTCTGTGGGTGTTGTGTTTGCCAGGAACAGCTCAACACATACATTCATCAGCTTCATCGAGATTAAGTCTCTGGGTTGCAGACATCACTGCCTGGGAACACTATTTGGTTCCCTTGGCCCTTGCAAAGGAAAAGGAATTCTTGTTTTAAATACAGAGGGTTCCAGCCTTGGGTATCTGGAAATGTGCAACAAAGGCAGTTAGCACTAGAGAAACAGCCCAAAGTTCATCTTGGCCACACCTTAAAATCTCCACCATTTGGTGGAGGTGGAGCAGGCAGTGAAGGTGAGGGGCCTGGAGCTGTACCACTGCAAGGGTCCTGGGGAAGCTGGCATTGTGTATCAGAGTGCCCGCCTCCACCTTCCTTGCCCAGGCAAAACCCTACGTAAATATTAGGCTAATTAAGATAGTGTCAATCTGACCTCAAGCTGGAGGCCCATAAGATCCAGCATGAACACTAAGAAGGAGTCCTTCCTTTTGAAAAGTGAGGAATTTGGATGCTTTGAAAAATAAACAAATGTATAATAATGTAATAATATTAACACTTCCTACTGCCTTTAAAAGATTACTCTGGGCCAACCCTATGTCAAGATCTTTGTAGGCATTAATTCATTTGAAACCTTCCAAGAACCGTGTGGGGTGGGTTTGGTTGTTATTTTCTCCATTTTACAGATGCAGAAACAGAAGCTCACAGAAGACTGGTAATGTGTCCAAGGTCACAAGACCAGCTTAAGAAAGAGCCAGCCACCCAATAGAGTATTGTAAAGTTAAATTAAAAAATAAATTAATTAATTAATTAAAAAAAAAAAAAAGAAAGAAAGAGCCAGCCTTCATGACCTCCTAAATGCCTGCTCCAGTGCCTGCCAAAGTGCCCTTCCTTCTTGCCAGAAACAGGACAGCTAACTTCAAAAGGCAAAAGAAGCAAATATCACTGCACTTCTCCAAAAAACAGTGTATTCAATATAGCAGCACTGCCTTGGAGTTTAAGTTCCATTGCTCTAACGTGCCATCTGTTTGACCTTGAGCAAGACATATCATTAAATCCCTATGAGCCTCTGACTGCTCATCTATAAAAGGGGATGATGATAACAAATTCTGCCTCCTTGGACTGGCAAGAAAACCAAATCAGTAAAGAATATATATGAATGTATTTGTACTTTGAGCTTACAGATGAAAAGAGTGATGTTAGAGCTTGGTATCTGTGACTCAGTAAAGTGACCAATGACAAAGGCCAGGGATTGTGATGCTAAATTCAAATATCAAACAAGATTCCTTACTTTGTCCCCCAAGTATCTATAGGAACAGTTTAGTACAAAGTGAACTAAATTTTTTCTACCTACAGAAGAGAGAGAAGTCACAGAAATTCAAATCTAAGTTATCCCTCTGGCATCTGCCTCCCTTCACCCCTGCCCCCCAACCATCACCCAAGTCTCTCTTTACAACCCAGGCTGCAGTTTAAGCCTACAGATTCCAGTATACTTGAATCATTCCCAATTGTGACATTTCAAGACAATCCTTATTTTCTTATGAAACTTAAAAAAAATACTCTAAGATTTTTACTGCAATTTTTTGACACTGCACTTCGGTCTTGGCCGGAGACACGGTTATGAAGTACACAAAAACAAAAAAGTTGATCCTCTTATACATGGGAAAAAAAGTTAGGGCCCCATTGTGCCACAAGCTGCACCATTAATGAACAATTACTGAGAGCTCCGTAAGTACCAACTTGTGTGCTCAGCACTGGGGATGAAGACAGTATTTTTTGTTTTAAGTGCAAAAATGGTGGACTTTTGGCACTAGACCTAGCAGAGAAAGACTGCTATATTGATAGACCATTACTGGCCTCCACAGAGTTAAGCCCAAGAGCTATGAGAGGTAGAATAGACATTTATAACCCCTGGGGAACCTCAATAATGTTTCATTTAAAAAAAAAAAACTTTTATTGTTGCTAGGTTATATATTTATTTTTGTGGCCATGCTGCAGGACACGTGGAATCTGTTTCCTGACCAGATAATGAACCGGCACCCCCTTCATTCAGAGTGCAGAGTTTTAACCAGTGGANCATTTAAAAAAAAAAAACTTTTATTGTTGCTAGGTTATATATTTATTTTTGTGGCCATGCTGCAGGACACGTGGAATCTGTTTCCTGACCAGATAATGAACCGGCACCCCCTTCATTCAGAGTGCAGAGTTTTAACCAGTGGACCACCAGGGAAGTCCTTGATAATGTTTTAAGAGTGACCAGATGAAGGCTATTGAGAAACCAGAAAGGTAATGGAAACCTAAGGACGAGTGTTGTCTGCAGGGGTCAAGTGGGGAGAGATCTGAACGTATACCTTGGGATTTGGAAATTAAAAGGTTACTGGCCGTGCTCAGATGCTCAGCCAACATCTGTTTGTGATCCCAGGGACTGTAGCCCTCCAGGCTCCTCTGTCCATGGGATTCTCCAGGCACGAATACTGGAGTGGGTTCCTCTTTCCTACTCTAGAAGATCTTCCCGACCCAGGGATCAAAACTGCTTCTCCTGCATTGGCAGGTGGGTTCTTTACCACACGTGCCACCATCCCAAGCCCAGGAACTACTGCTTCAGAAGGTTACTGAGGCCACTGACAAAAGCCGTGTGGGTAGGGCTAGAGATGCAGATTCTTGCTAGAGCTAGACTGAGAAGAAGAGCCAAGAAGAGAGAATGAAGAGGCCAGGCAGGACAGGACCGATGGGACAGGGTCCCAGGAAGCCCACAGGGACAGGGAAGAAGCCCTTGGGGAGGAAGAGGGTCTGTTCTTCCACTTAAGCAGGATGTAGATAAGAATGGGTGTGGGTGCAGATTCATTCATAGATGGAGGGCAGGAAGTTGAGGAAATTCCTGCCTGCTGGTTTCTATTATTTTCACTCTGAAGTGAGAAACGAAGTCTTCTCTTGAGAGTGGGTGGGAGGTGGTAACTGGGCCTTGAGGAAAACAGTGAAGAATTGGAAAAGCCACCGAGAGGAATGAAGGAGGAAGCTGCCAGATTGAGAGGGGAAATTCCTGGCAACCCAGGGCCCATGCATTTGAGGCATTCCCCTTGTGGCTCAGCTGGTAAAGAATCCGCCTGCAATGCGAGAGACTTGGGTTTGATCCCTGGGTTGGGAAGATACCCTGGCGAAGGGAAAGGCTACCCACTCCAGTGTTCTGGCCTGGAGAATTCCATGGACTGTAGAGTCCATGAGGTCGCAAAGAGTCAGACACGACTGAGTGACTTTCACCATGACAAGGGTTAGATGGATGGTTACGTGGGGCTCAGCAGCTGGGTCCTGTGTGGAGAATCCAGAGTGAAGAGTTTACAGGGTCAGGAGCAGGAGAAACGCCAAACAGTGCAAGGTATAGACAACAGATGGTCAAAGTGATGGATCGTGGGTTCTAAGTTGGATGGAGATAGAAGGAAATCTGCGGCAGTGGAGGTAGGGGGTTGCCGCTGGACTGGAAGAAACATGTGGAGCAAGAGAGATGGGAAGAACCAGACATGGTGTCAGTTTGGAGTGGGATGGGTTAGGTGAGATGTTCAGAGAAGAGCAATTCTGAGTGATGACAAGGTCAGGTCTGGCCACGGAGTTGGAGTTTCTGAACACACTCGACTCCTGGATTGTCCCTGGTTCCTTTTAGAGAATGATCTGTGGCTGCGTGGCCTCCAGTGCTTTCTGTTCACTCTGCACCACTCTCTGAGATGATGGAGGTGGGAGAGCATCCTTCTCTCATCTGGTTTTCCTTCTAAAATAAAAACCTGTTAATGAACAGAAGGACACCCACCATCATCATGGAGACAGGAGCATTTGCAGGAAGGGATGCCGGTGGGAAGTATTCCGGGGCTTTAGAGGTGCCTCACCTGGTGGGTTGATGTACTTGTGAATAATTCCCAGTCATCAGGGAGTGGCAAACAGCCAACTGATGTCGATTATATATTTGCTAATTAGCATGTGAGACATGAGGTTATTAAATATAAATGTCTCAAAGCTCTGTCATTCTAAGGGAGGACCAGTAGGGGAATGGTGTCTTCTAATTGCTGTGGAATGGAGCTAGAGTGGACTTCTCGGGAGAAATCCTGACCCCTCCCTCCATTTCCCTGCTGACTCTCTGCCCACCCTCTGCTCCACACAGAGAACAAATCCATCACACAGCATTTACTCCCTCCCTTTTCCTCTAACCCACCATCCTCGAAGACTTCCAACGACTGGGTCTTCTATTCCACTCCAGCACAGGAAACTCAGTCTCTAGCTTGTACAGAAGCACCCTGGTGCACAATTTTAACTCCCAGAATGAAGGGTCAGCCCTGCAGCCAACAGGTGCTGGCCTCCAATTCTGTATCTCTTTTCCCCTTAAGTAGCGGAAGTGGGAGGACTCAGCTGGCTTTTGGGGGGTGGGGGATGCTCAGCTTGTAGTTTGTGGAATCTCGGTTCCTTGACCCAGGCCATGGCAGTGAAAGCCAAGAATCCAACCACTAGACCCCACCCCCAGTGAACTCCCCCAGCTGGCCTTTTAATGACAGATGTACGTGTGTGTTAAGTCCCTTCCGTTGTGCCCAACTCTTTGCCACCCTATGGACTGTAGCCCACCAAGCTCCTCATCCAGATTCTCCAGGCAAGAATACTAGAGTGGGTTGCCATGCCCTCCTCCAGGGGATTTTCCTGATGCAGGGATCAAACTGGTGTCTCTTATGTCTCCTGCACTGAAGGTGGATTCTTACACTAGGGCCACCTGGGAAGCCCTTAATGACATACACATCCACCCACACATAGGGGAAGGTTGTTTTCATTTTGAAAACGTGATTTACATACCCTGATATAGAGTAGCTAGAAGTCAGAAATATCCACTCCCAATCAGGTTAAACAAAATGAGAAGTGGTAGAACTGCTAGCCTCTGCCATGTCCATGTGGCTGCTCTGCTCAGCATCTGTGTGATTCAGTAAGAGCTTAGGCAAAGAAAGTATTTCAGTCTGTTTTGGACAAAGTTCTCCCAAAAGCAGAACTTGAGACAAAGCTCACATGTGAGTACATTGCTCAGGAGCACGAACCCAGGGAAGATACCCAGGGCTCAGGAACCCAAGCAGGGATGGGGGCAGAGGCATTTGATCATGCGTTACTGGGGTGGCCACTGTCCGGACTGCTCGATTAGGAGATACTAAGAAGCCCTGCGAGAAACATGTTAGGATGCACCTTCTAGGACAGGGAAGACGGAGGAGGCATTTATCCAGTGGTTTCTGTCCCCATTGGCGAAGACCTATGCACAGGGATCTGAGCCCTGCTTCCAGGGAGTGCTGGCCTGACATCTAATGGGCATCAACAGAGATGCCCTGGGTGCGATCCAGAGACAAAACTCTGTCAGATTGTACCTGCTGGGATCTGGTAGGAGAAGACACAGAAATGGCCACTAGAGTGGTGGCTGAAGATCTCCAGTGGTACATAAGAGGTTTCCAATCCAAAGCCCAGTTTTTAAACAGGGTTTCCCTTGTGGCTCAGTGATAAAGAATCCACCTTCCAGTGGAGGAGACATAGGTTCCATTCCCGGTCCAGGAAGATCCCAGACGCCGTGGGGCAACTGTTGCCCCTGTGTGATCTAGAGTCTGTGCTCCGCAACAAGAGAAGCTGCCCCAGTGAGAAGCCTGCATACTGCAACTAGAGAATAGCCCCTGATCACCAAAACTAGAGAAAAAAGCCTGCATAGGCATGAAGACTCAGCACAGCCAAAACTAATTTTTTTTTTTAAGAGAAGAACATCCCACTGTTCCCAAAAAACTTGTCATCTGAAGTTAGGCTGGAGGGACACAAGATTTCAAATGTCTTTTAATGTCATTATAATGTTCTCTTTAGGGAAGCAGCGTTAGGCTGGTGGCTTTGGGGTCATTTGGACTGGTTTCAGGTTTTGCATCTGTCATTTCTGAGCCATGTGACTTTGGAAAAGATATTGAACTTACTTGAACTTCCTTGAATTGTTTCCTCATATATAAGTTGGAGATATCCATACCATATGTTGTTTTAAAGATTAAGAGTATGCATAAATCCTTAGTGNAGGTTTTGCATCTGTCATTTCTGAGCCATGTGACTTTGGAAAAGATATTGAACTTACTTGAACTTCCTTGAATTGTTTCCTCATATATAAGTTGGAGATATCCATACCATATGTTGTTTTAAAGATTAAGAGTATGCATAAATCCTTAGTGTAGCATCTTTTCATAATAAGTGCCCAATTAATGGAAGCTGTTGCTTTTTACTCTAGGGCAAATTCCCAGCCATGGAATTTATCATGTACAGGAAAACAATGGGGTGATATGCCTATGCCTCAAAAATAGAAGTGAAAGAAGATATCACATGGTTGAAGGCAACGAAAAAATGTCTAATACTATGAAACAACCAAACAGCTTTTATCTACAGTGGCTAAATATCTTGGAGTTTTCAAGAAAGCTCAATTTCAAATGTTCTCGTGCGTTAATGTTCAGTTGTGTCCAACTCTGTGAGACCCCATGGACTGCAGCATGCCAGGTTTCCCTGTCCTTCACCATCTCCCGGAGTTTGGGCAGACTCACATCTGTTGACTTGGTGATGCTATCCAACCATCTCTCCTCCTGCCCTCAATCTTTCCCAGCATCAGGGTCTTTTCCAATAAGTCAGCTCTTCATATCAGATAGCCCAAGTATTGGAGCTTCAGCATCAGTCCTTCCAGTGAATATTCCAGGTTGATTTCCTTTAGGACTGACTGGTTTGATCTCCTTGCAGTCCCAGGGACTCTCAAGGCTTCTCCAAGACCACAGTTTGAAAGCATCAATTATCCTCTTGTGTTGCCCCAGTACAAAAACGCCTGTTTGAGGGGCAATCACCTTGACCTTGGATCGGAAAATAGCATTATTTGTACATCCCACTAGGAAGGGGATCATCAGTCCTCCAGTTTCTTTTGCTCTACCAATCCCTGGAGTGTGGGAAACACAGTTCTTCTTCTTACTTAAAATGTGTATTTATCTCTTTCTTTGGGGGATCTGCTCATATCAGGGATTGAACCTGTGTCTCTTGCATTGGCAGGTGAATTCTTTACCACTGAGCCACCTGGGTTTCCCTGGTGGCTCAGACGGTAAAGAATCCGCCTGCAATTTGGGACACCTGGATTTAATCCCTAGGTTGGGAAGATCCCCTGGAGGAGGACATGGCAACCCAGTATTCTTGCCTGGAGAATTCCCAAGGACAGAGAAGCCTGGAGGGCTACAGTCCATGGGGTCGCAAGAGTTGGACACGACTGAGTGACTAAGCACAGCACAGAGCCTCCTGGAAGCCCTCCCTTTACTCTTGTAGAAAGACTCCGGTGTCCTCAGTCTCTCTCTCATCACACCAGCTCCTTCTTCTTTCCGTCTGTGGTGCACACACACGCCCCAGGCCCTTACAATGCTCTCCTGGTGATCTCAGTCATGAGGATGTGTAAGCTGCCAAGAAGAGGTTAGCAAAGGCCCTTCACCCTTACAGAGAGCACCTGCTCAGTTCAGCCAGGGGAAACTGGAAACACTCTCATCAGGTCCCTGGGGCGCACAGGCAAAGAAGGGAGCAAATGCAGACAGAACTGCCTACCCTCTCATCCTCAAAGCTAAGTCCTAGCGTTATCTTTGGGCTAGAAAATGATTGGCTTCTTTTACAGTATCCAGGGCCCCGCTAAGTCTCCTGGAGAGGACATCAAGTCTCTGCTTCTGAGAACTTGCGCTCAGCTTCTGGTTTACTAGGTGCCTTTGATAGCCATCAGTTCAGTTCAGTCACTCAGTCATGTCCGACTCTTTGCAACCCCATGAATCGCAGCACACCAGGCCTCCCTGTCCATCACCAACTCCTGAAGTTCACTCAGACTCATGTCCATCGAGTCAGTGATGCCATCCAGCCATCTCATCCTCTGTCGTCCCCTTCTCCTCCNTTTGGCATAGTCAATAAAGCAGAAATAGATGTTTTTCTGGAACTCTCTTGCTTTTTCTAGACGCTCTATAATTTTATTAGTGGTGCCTACAACCATTTGGGGTGATAGATCTCTATCACAGCCATAAAAAACCCAAAGACAAATTAAAAGGAAGGAAAAATCGAGTAGTTAGCCTGAGGCTCAAAGCAAACCCCGCTTACTGGTGGAATCAGAATTGCTTCCCTGCCATTTTCCCATCAGGCTTCCTAGGGTGCGCAGTGGTAAAGAACCTGCCTGCCAATGCAAGAGATGCAGGAAATGCAGGTTTGAACCCTGGCTCAGGAAGATCCTCTGGAGGAGGAAATGGAATACCCACTGCAGTACTCTTGCCTGGAAAATTCCATGGACAAATGAGCCTGGCAGGCTACAGTCCAAAGGGTCACAGTCAGACACGACCGAGCAACTGAGCACACAGGCATGCATTTGCTAATCACCTTTCCCACCCGCCTACACCTACCTTAGTCTCTCGTGGCCCTCTTAGCAATCACGGTGTGACCCACTTAAAGGATTATTCAGAAGAGCAATTGGTCTCTCCTGGCTATAAGTCATCTCCTAGTCATCGTCATCATTGTTATAATTAGTAAGACTTCTCTCATTAAGTTGTGAAGGCATCTGTCCCAAGCCTTAGAAGGCCACCCAGTTTCCAGAGGCTGGGAGAAACCATGATGCTATTCATTCATCCCAGGCCCAGCTCATGCTGTAGTTTTCATGCTTTTCAGAGCAGAGGAGGAAACACTCTCTATGCTCCATCCTCACCTCACTGCCTGCTAGGTCTCTCCTGGATGTCTGATAATCATCTCATGTTAAAAGTCCTCAAAAGGAATCCTTGGTCCTTGTCCACCCCCATCTTAGTCAATAGCGCCACTGCCCACCTACTAACTTGCTGGAGTCAAGAACATCAACAATAGTTAGTTGCCAGAAGGGAGGGGTAAACTGGGAGTTTGGGATTGACACATACACCGACTACTATACGTGATAGTACTGTTTAAGATTCACAGAACTCTACTCAATACTCTGCCCTGACCTATAGGGGAAAGGAATCTAAAGAGTGGATGTATATAACTGATTGACTTTGCTGCATGGCAGATGCCAATCTGTTAGCATCTGTTAATCAACTATGTTGTTTGCTAAGCCATGCCGGACTCTTTTGCGACCCCATCGACTGTAGTCTGCTAGTGTTCTCTGTCCATGGGATTTCCCAAGCCAGAATACTGGAGTGGGTTGCCATTTTCTTCTCCAGGGGATCTTCCCGACTCCGGGATCAAACCCAAGTATCCTGCATTGGCACGCAGATTCTTTACCACCAAGCCACCAGGGAAGCCTGCTTTGAAAAAAACAAAACAAAACAGTGAGTTATCTGAGATTCCATCCATTCCAATCCATCAGTATACAAACTTGCTCTAGCATCTCTCTTCTGAAAGAATCTCGTCCCTTTTGTCCAGGACTCCTCCTGCTGTCCTTTATAGCACAACTTCTCAAAAGAATTCCCCTGTTCCTCTCCCATCATCCTCTTAAAGTGGCTCCTCCAACGGATTCCACCTCTGCTGCTCCCCAGAAACTGTTCTTGTCACATCACTGATGACCTCCACTCTGCCAAGCCAGGAGTCACTCCTCTGACCTATCTGACCCTTACTTATACTTTCACAACATCTACTGGCCACCTCCCTACGCATCCAGTCCTCATTCCCTTAGTCCATCTCTCATACTACTTCTATGCCATTTGCAGTGGTCTGTTGCTTGTCCAACAGATCAGACTTCAGACAGGACCTCAAACTGTCCCTAGGGGCCAGGCTGGTCAGGGCAGGCCCTGGGATGTCCTCAAACAACATCCCCATGAACCTGTTCTCTTTGTCTCTTACACAGAGCTGGAAATGGAAAACTTAACATGTTGGCAGAGGAAAGTGACAGCATTGCTGTGTGTGTTTTTTTCCCCTGTCTCACTTTCCATTACTGCTGTTACAATGGTGTTTGCGCAATAGAGGAAAGTTGGGTGCCCAAAAATAAAATGCCTGATAAGAAGATTTGGCTCTCATACGTGGATGGAGTTCTGGGGGGAGGTGCCAACAGTGGGCAGCAATCCAGGTAGTGACAGCCGGGGGTCTGGCTGGCACTGCTCAAACCTCCCTTGCAGCTGTGATGCTATCTCAGTGACCTTTCAAGAGCTTGGCGGTAGCCTTCGTATGTCTGCTGTAATCCTGGTTCATGTTTATGCTGACGGAGCACCCAGGGAACAACCTGGAAAATTCCTTGCCTTTTTTTCCCTTTCTGGAGGTTAATCCATATCAAATTGCAACTTTTTTCATCAACATTACTACCTTCTTTTCAAACCTCTTCAGTCAGACTCTTGCTTTTCTTTTTCTTTCTTTCGTTTTTTTTTTTGTCCACACTGCCCGGCTTGCAGGATCTTAGTTCCCTGACTAGGGATTAACCAGCGTCCTTGACAGTGAAAGCGTGGAACCCTAACCACTGCACTCACTGCTGGGGAATTCCTCAGACTCTTCCTTCTCTAACGATGAAATTGAGCCCTGTCACCCTGGCAACCCATTTCCTTTGGCTTTGGGTTGTAAATCGGCTTGGCCTAGATCTTTCTGGTCCTGACTGTTTCCTTTGTGACATTTATCCAAAGAGTGATTCAAGAATTATTAGCATCATTGCCCCTGGATGGTGAGTTCCAGGAGGGCTGGGATGAGATCTGTCTCTCCCTCCTTCTGCAAGACCAGGCCCATCACAGGCCCTCAGTAACACTCGCTGAAGGAGTGATGTCCAGTAAGAGCCAGTGAAGGGCCCTCCCTGGACTGGGGAAGCACGTCTCAGTTCTCCTCTCCAAACGCTTCCAGCTAGAGTTCAGACAGCTCCCGACTGCCTCCAGCCTGGTCTGCCAGCAGGAAAGAAGAAAGTTCCTGCCTGCTGAGTTGGGATATTTTTATTTTTATTTATTTGACTGTGCTGGGTCTCAGTTGTGGCACAGAAGTTCAATCCCCGATCTGGGAACGTGACCCTGAATGTTGTAATTAACAGCCCATATCCCACAGCTATACCTGGTGCAGCCAAATAAATTTTAAAAGGGGGTAGGGAGAGAGCAGAGACTTCCCTGGTGGTCCGATGGTTAAGACTCTGTGCTTCCATTGCCGGGAGTGCAGATTCAATCCCTGATTGGGGAACTAAGATCTGCTTGCCAGTAGTGAAACAAAAAAAAGGGAGAGAAAGTTAGAGAAGAAGCAGCAGAAATAATAGCACAGCACCAGGAAAAAAAAAGAGAGAGTTAGAAACCCTCTAGTCTCATCCTTAGGATGAAGTTTCCAAAGCCTGGGGGAAAATACAAAAATCCTTCCTATACATGGTGGGGCAGGGTGGTGGCTCCAATGACTACAACTAACATCCACTGAACTTAATAAAACTCTGCGGTTGTGGTATTTAAGGGAGTGGACTCTCTCTGCCTTAAAATACTTTATTTCCTAAATCACACGTAATATATAAGAAAGCTGGAAATTCCCATTTCTATGGTTAAGTTGGAGGGACAGAGCAGGAGAGGGCATGCTAAATTTTGCTAAGTTGCTTTTTCTTAAAGGCTTAAAGAAAGAATATCCAGGGTTTATAATAAAATTTACATTTCTAATTTCTCATATAGCAAAAGCTGAAGACACCTGAAATTTACTAAGCACCTATTTCATCCTTTCTTGACTAATTTAAGGTTGAGATATAATTGACATATAGCATATTAGTTTTAGGTGTACAACATAATGGTTCTATATTCTATATTTCTGTTTTGCATATATTGCAAAACAGTCCCACAAGTCTAGTTAACATCCATCACCACATATCATTATAAAATTTTTTCTTCTTGTGATGAGAACTTTTAAGATCCATTCTCTTAGTAATTTTCAAATGTACGTTACAGGATTATGAACTCCAGCACAGTATAGTACTATAATGCTATACATTATATCCTAAGGACTTATGTATTTTATAACTGAACGTTTGTACGTTTTGACCCCTTTCACCCACCCTTAACTTTGCCTTTGGCAACCACCAGTCTGTTCAAACTGTGGTGCTGGAGAAGTCTCTTGAGAGTCCCTTGGACTGCAAGGAGCTCAAACCAGTCAATCCTAAAGGAAATCAACTCTGAATATTCATTAGAAGGATAGATGCCGAAGCTGAATACTTTGGCAAAGAGCTAATTCATTGGAAAAGACCCTGATGCTGGGAAAGATTGAAAGCAGAAGGAGAAAAGGGCAGCAGGGGATGAGACGGTTAGATAGCATCACCAACACAATGGACATGAATTGAGCAAACTCAGGGAGATAGTGGAAAACAGACGAGCCTGGTGTGCTACATGGGGTCGCAAAGAGTCGGAGATGATTTACCAACAACAAGTGTGTTCTCTGTATCTCTTAATTATTTTGCTTGTTTTATTATACTTGTGTCTTCACATGGGCTTAGTTGCCTCTCTGCATGTGGGATCTTAGTTCTCCAACCAGGGATTGAACCCATGTCCCCAGCATTGGAAGGTGGATTCTTAACCACTAGGCCACCAGAGAAGTCCCCAGTTCCTCTGTATCCTCTTGAGTTTGTTTTTTGTTTGTTTGTTTTTGATTCCATATATTAAGGACTCTTGAAGACTAAAAAAAAACCAAGACCTCTGGTCTTGACACCATGCTGTTCCCAGGCTTTCATCAACATCCTCTTCCGAGTTTACCTCCCTGGGAACCAGCTGTCCAGAGTAAGTGCTGTGTTGACAAGCCTAGACCTGACTGCTGGCAGAATTGTCTGGGTGAGGCCTGTGTGTCTTGCGGAAAGAACACAGGAGGGTGGATAGAAGGTGCCAACCCACAGGAGGAAGAGCAGGGAGGGCGGGAGGGTGGAGGGGATTTGGATAAAACCACAGTGGGGTGTGAATGCCAAGTGCCAAGCAGTATAACTGTTTCTTTTTGATGCCATGACCTTCCCCAGAAGACAGTCTCCAAAAACACCTGTGTCCATAAAACAAAACATATGGCTTTTTAGACTTAAAATGATGGATGAGGGACTTCCCTGGTGGTCCACTGGTTAAGACTCTGTACTTCCACTGCAGGGGGGCATGGGTTCTACCCCTGATTGGGGAACTGAGATCTGTCATGCCACACAGTGTGGCCAAAAATAATAATGAGTGAATTTCCCCCCGTGAAAGGGAATGCTGGCCAATTCCAAAAACTTTACAAAGGCTGCACCAAATGATAGCTAAGAAGTGTGTGTGTGAAATTGTCATAAGAGGATTGATTATAATTCAGAAGACGATTCTCAGAAGTTTAAAAAAAAAAATGAAGACCAGATCTCTAAGACTCTTTCCAGCTCTATAATCCTGTTAAAAATAAAATCTTAGCAAAACTTAACTTCTGTTAAGTTTGATGGAGAGAGGGATATGAGCAAAATTATTCTGTTGGTAGAAAGCCACCTTTTTCTGCCTTTCTCACTAATTGGGTACAATAGGAGATAAAAGGCTGTCTTCTCTTGTCGATTCCAAGATATTTTTATTGCTATGTTTTAAACTCTTTGTCATAGGACTTTTCAAACACATACAAAGTAGAGAGAATAACATCATCGACACCTCTCATAACCCAGCTTTATCAACCATCAACACACACCTAATCTTTTTTTTAATCAATCCCCACTCCTCCCTTACTTATTTTAAACTACATTCTATACAATATTGTTTCATTTGTAAAAGCTTTACTAGTATCGCCAGGAAGGGCTCTTTAAAAGTACATAACCACAGTACCATTAGCACATCTAGAAATAGCAACAGCAGTTCCTTAGTGCCATAAAATATCCAGCTAGCAGCCTATTCGGGAGGGGAGTTTGGGAGAGGATGAATACATGCGGATATACAGCTAAGCCCCTTTGCTGGCCACCTGAAACTATCACATTGTTAACCGGCTACATGCCGATATAAAATTAAAAGTTAAAAAAATAAAATACCTGGTCAGAGTTCAAGTTTTCCTGAAATTAAAAAACTTATATGTGGGGCCTTCCTCGTGGTCCAGTGGTTAAGGACCTGCCTTGTAATGCAGGGGACATGGGTTTGACCCCTAATCTGGGAGGATCCCACATGCCTTGGGGCAACTGAGCCTGTGCACCGCAACTACCGAAGCCAGGGCTCAGGGGCCCACAGGCCACAACTACTGAGCCCACGCGCCACAAGTACCGAAGCCCGAGTACCCTAGAACCCGTGCTCTGCAGCGAGAAGCCACTGCAAGGAGAAGCCCTCACTCCGTAACTGGAGAGTGGCGCCTTCTCGCCACAGCTGGAGAAAACCCGAGCGCTGCAACGAAGACCGGCACAGCCAAAAAGAAACAAATAAACTTTAAAAACAAACACAAAAGTATTGTCTCTCAGTCGTGGCCAACTCTTTGTGACCCTGTGGACTGTAACCTACTACGCTTCTCAGTCCATGGGATTCTCCAGGCAAGAATACTGGAGTGGATTGCCATTTCCTTCACCAGGGTATCTTCCCGACCCAGGAATCAAACCCGGGTCTCCTGCATTGGAGGCAGACGCTTTAACCTCGGAGCCACCAGGGAAGCCCATGTATTTGTCAAGAGCCTTAAAATGTTTAGACTTGGTAACTTCACTTCTAGAAAGTTTCCTAATCCAGAAAAAGCTGTATACATAAAAGATGTTTTCTGCAGCTTTATTTATAATAATGAAAGTTGGAAGAAGTGAAATGGACACCATAGGTGAATGATTGAGTGTGGGTAATACCCAATGAACAAGCATTGTGATTAGAGAAAGACAGTGTTGTTAGACATAATACATTTCACACCACCATTTACTATCAAGTTTTCTTGAAGCATCCTCTTTGCTCAAAGGTAGAATATGAGTAATAACAGTATCTACCTCATGGAATGAGGACTAAGTAAAAATACACATAAAACAGTAAAGTGTTTTCCTGGTACCAAGTGAGCCCTCAATATATGATCACTGTATAATATGCAGCAATAAACGTGTTTTTGAAGAACTTGTAGTAACAGAAAATTATTACAGTATTAAATTTAAAAGCTGGTAAGCAATTTTACCACCGTATAACCTCAACCATGTTAAAAAAGTATACAAAGATAGTATACCAAAGTAAGTTTATCAGAGTGGTGATTCTCAACTCCCATCATTCTTATTTTGTAAAGGCAAAGTAAGTTCATTGCAGAAAAACTGTTAAGTGCAGAACAGAAAAAAAAATTAAGTTTTGATGGATTAAGGAGGGAGCAATCTTGAGATTTCCTTTTTAAAGCCCTCAATGTTTTCCACGCCCCCAACCAGAGGCCACCAAGGTCGTTAGCACTCCCTTGTGGTCAAACAAAGCAACTGCTCTTAGACAAAAATCCAGTGAAGCATTAAACGGATGATTGTATCGCCCCACAGGGAGCGGAAATGTCACGCTGGGCCTTGGGCCATGGAACTTCCAACCAAGCTCTATCTGAATCATGGGGCCAGGGGCAGCTTGGGGACATCGTGTGATTGTCCTCAGGTGAGAAACCTGGCTCAAGGATTTCATATGATTCACCAACCCATCATACTCGCCCCATGAATCCAGCTCACCCATCTCAGAACTATCGTATGAACCATTCTGAAAACTCGTCTCCACTGTTTCTAACCTTCAGAGAGGAGACCCCCCTCCCCTGCCCGAGGGCTTCCTGCCTGTGCAGAAGAAACCTAGCCGGCATCTGCCCACCAGAAGATCAGCAGAGAGAGAGAACCCAAGAGCCACACCTGAGTTTGTCATAGCTCCACCCACTTCAGATCCTCTCTGGGTCAACCCTGTTTTGCAAGGGGCGAAACCAGCTGCAGGACCTCGTTAAAGTCATCCAGCTCCACCAAACCCGTTTCCCTTCCTGTAAAGTGGGAGGAGCAGACCCGAGGTTCTGGGTTCCCGGCACCTGGATCAACAGCATCAGAACCACTTCGGGAGGAGGTGTTGACTTAATGAATTTTCATGCTTCCACCAAGAAATTCTGATGCAGGCAGTCTGTGGGGGATGAAGGGCTGGGAATCTGTAACTGACGAAAGCTCAGCAGTGTGGGGACCTGGGACTCTTCAGATGCTCTTCTTTTCGGAATTGCCGGTCTCTGTCTTCTTCCTGCGGAGTCTGGAAAACTTCCTCCTGACTGTGGCATTGCTTCAAGAACATCCAAAAGGGACACATATGTCCTCATGGATAAGAGCAGGACTCTGGAGGTGGATTTCCTCCGATATCTGCCCTTTCACCTCTCTAAGCTTCAGTTTCTTCCCCTGTGAGATGAAAAAGATAATGTTAGTATCTACTTTACAGGGTTGTTGTACAGGGAAGACTAAATTATTTATTATAATTATTTAATTATATTTCCATTTAAGTATAATTATTTTAGCTACCAGTAAGTGGCTTAGATGGTAAAGAATCTGCCCACAGTGTGGGAAACCTGGGTTCGTTTCCTGGGTTAGGAAGATCCCCTGGAGAAGGGAATGGCTACACATTCCAGTATTCTTGCCTGGAGAATTCCATGGAGAGAGGAGCCTGGCAGGCTACAGTCCGTGGGGTCACAAAGAGTCACGACTGAGTAACTAGTACACACACACGTAATTATTTTATATATGCAAAGCCCGAAGCTCTTAAAACAGTGTGTAACACACAAAGGCTATTATTAGCAGTGATTATTTTAACTATTTATTATCGTTACTGTTCCATACAGATGAGTATCTTTTTTCAGAATTTTTAAATGCTGAAAATTTTTAAAAGTCCATTAATGCTGCTAAGTCACTTCAGTCGTGTCCGACTCTGTGCGACCCCATAGACAGCAGCCCACCAGGCTCCCCCGTCCCTGGGATTCTCCAGACAAGAACACTGGAATGGGTTGCCATTTCCTTCTCTAATGCATGAAAGTGAAAAGTGAAAGTGAAGTCGCTCAGTCATGTCCGACTCCCAGTGACCCCATGGACTGCAGCCTACCAGGCTCCTACATCCATGGGATTTTCCAGGCAAGAGTACTGGAGTGGGGTGCCATTGCCTTCTCCATTAATAGTTATTGTAAATATTGGCTATATTCCCTGTGTTATACAATATATCTTTGTAGTTTATTTTACACCTACTAGTTTATATTTCTTCGGAGAAGGCGTGGACCACACTATTATTTTTGACTCTATCCATGATGGGTCAGCTGACATGGATGCCCAATGCTTTGCTGACCCCTCCCCAAGGGCATCCAGTGAGTGTCCTGAGTGCTCATTCATCACCCCTAAAACTCAGAGGGGCTACCTGAGCCTACTCAAGACCTCAACTCCATCCTCCTCTTTCTTCACCTTTTTCTTTCTCTGCCAGGACATTCCCCTCCCAACTCTCAGTCCCCAGATCCTTGGAGGATAGTTAGCAGATACATGAATTTATTCAGCCATTGGGATATGCTCAGAAATGATGCCCCAGAATACACACACATTTGAATCCCTGGACCTATGGATGCTCCTTCTGTGCAAAAAAATATCCTTGCAGATGTGAAGAAGTGAAGGTTCTTGAAATGGAGAGGCTATCCTCATTTATCTGAGTGGACTCTCTATGCGTCAAAAGTGTCTTTATATGATAGAAGCAGAGGGAGATTTGACCTGCAGAGAAGAAGGTGTCAGGAAGACAGGATAGAGAGAGACTTGAAGACACCATTCCCGGAGTGAATGTTCTACAAGTGAGGGAGGGCTTGGGAGTCAGGAGATCCAAGTTCAAGTCTCACTCTCCTTACTGGGGGATTTGAGGCAATCCTAATCTTTCGTTCCTTTGCCTGTAAAACTCCTACAGTGACACAGAAGAGAAAGATTCCCTCCTGCTGCAAATGCTATTAGATTTAAGGGAAATGCTGGTGAGAACACCGTGTATAAACATATGCTACTGTTACCTCTGGGGCTGTGGGTGGGGTGGCCTCATGGTAGCCCTCAGATTCTGCCACCAGTAGCCACCCTGCTTTGAATTTTAGGAATAAGTTATAATTGGAGCATCTTGACTGCATGCCTACTATGTGCCAGGTGCTGTGCCAAGCATCTTATTTGCATCCTTCAGAGACACGTAGAAATGGGATAGTGGAGTTTGCACTTTGGTGTTTTTATTATTATTGTTTTTGCACTTTGGAAGCAGAAGGACCTAAACTGGAATCTCAGCTGTGCCCTATTTAGTTATGTGACCTCAGGCAGGCAACTACACCTCCTAAGCCTCAGTATTCTCACAGACAAATAGTGCTTTCTTTTCTTTTTTTTTTTTTAATAATTTGACCATGCCTTATGGCATGTGGGATCTTAGTTCCCTGACCAGGGGTTGAACCCGTGCCCCCTCCATGGGAAGCGCAGAGTCTAGTCTTAACCACTGGACCACCAGGGAAGTTCTCAAAATGGTGCTGTTTTGACATGTCTTCCTGGGAGGTCACGAGGATCAGATCTGCCCTAAGCAAGCTGTCTGGCGTGGTCCTCTTATTACCATTTGCTCTCTATAATCAGTGGCGGCTTCGTGGTGAGCACACAGGTTCATAGTGGGTACACTGCTGTCTTCCAGTGTGGAAACATCTATGTGCCACTGGCATCCATTCAAAAGGCAGCATTTCCACTCCCGCCCCACGCCTGTGGAACCACAGAATCTTCCTTCCATGACAGCACCTAGACACACTCATACGTGGTAATTTTCAGGCCAGAGCTGAGCAACTAATTTTCCCACCTAAAATTTATTCTTTCTTCTTTTGTTATTACAGGCTGGGAAAAGACATAATAAAAACCCTCTGAGTCTGGCAAAGAAAAACAACAGTGAAATGCAATTTGAAACCGGGAGTAATCATTGTGTCTACAATTCTAAAAAAATAAATAAATCAAGGAGTAGCTTTTAGAGACAGTTTTAAATCATGCAGAAAAGTCAGAGTTAGAAAAAAAATTCACTGCACTTTGGAAGTAGAAAGACCTAAATTCACTATTTTCCTCTCTAAAATGCTGCTCCTCCTGGACTTTCCATCCCCGCTCAAAGCCCCACGAACCCTCAGACCCACTGGTCCCAAACCCCAGGATGCTGTCAATATTCCCCTTTTAACTCCATCTAGCCACCCAGTCCCTTGATTTTCTACCTCTTGCAGCCACAGGGCATTTTCATTAGTCCCCTGCCTCCAGGCTTGAACTTGGCTGGCAACCCTCCAAGCCAGCCACCAAGGGATCTTCCTGAAACACAGATGAGAAGATTATCAGGATGACTGTCAATTACTGGGAACATATGGGGCATCTACCACATAGCCATCTACCACATAGCTGGTATTCTTTCACTAACCTACCAAAGCCTCTCTCTCTCTCTCTCTCTTTCTTTAGTCGCTAAGTCGTGTCCGACTCTTTCAGCCTCATGGACTATAGCCTGCCAGGCTCCTCTGTCTGTGGAATTCTCCAGGCTAGCACACTGGAGTGGTTTGCCATTTCCTACTCCAGGGGATCTTCCCGACCCAGGGATCGAACCCAGGTCTCCTGCACTGCAGGCAGATTCTTTACCGACTGAGCTATGAGGGGAGCCCCATTATTAGTCCTACTTCACGAATGACGCAATTTGCTTCTGTAACTTGCCCAAGATCACTGACCTGGTAAACAGTGAAACTGGGACTTGAGCCCAGGTCTGGTGACTCCTGAGGCTGTCACTGAGCTCTTCCCATGTTGCTGCTTTCTCTCCTGGGCTTCTTACTGACCACAGCCAAGTTCCCCAAACCACGCCCTGGGGACATCACTATATAAGATAGAATAAATTTTCTTTAAAACAACAACACCAGTAAAATGTACGTGGAGGGGAGAAGTGACCAGTTTGCCTTAAATAAACTTGAGGCATGCTCCTTAGGCTGCCCAGCCTCAGAGAATCCCTGGCATATATTAAAGGCTTTTGTGTGTCCTACAATTATTTTAAAAAGAAAAAAGAAAAAAAAACCACTTTAATCTAGAGTTTTCCAAAGTTATTTGCCATGGAACCCCTTTACTCTGAGCATCCAGCACAGCCTGAAGGAGGACAGGTGTTCCTCAGCACACAGTCTGGGAACCTCCTGCCTTCCAGCTCAGGCCCCATAAGCCCTGGGGCTGGGCTCGTCTGCCTCTCCAGTTTCACCTCCTCTTAGCCTTTTGCTCCAGCCCCTCCTCAATGCTCAGGTTTCCTCTAACATGCCAGGGCGTTCCTGCCTGTGTACCTTTACACGAGCTATTCCCACCCTGAGTCTGCAATGCCCTTTCCTCCTCCCCTCCTCGAGGCGGTCTGGCTGAAATGTCTCCTATTCCAGAAGTGATTTCCTGGCCTTCTAACCAGAGCTAATCACTCCTTGTACCTCGAACTTACCTCTAGTACAACACATTTCTCCAAAAAACATTTGTCTCCCCAAAGCTGTTTCCTGTGGTGGTCTGTGAGCTTCTAGAAGGGCAGACCGTGCTTGCTTTATTTCAGAATCAACACCGCGCACAAGGCCTGGTACACATCAGTTGTTTGCCAGCCGAACCGCCTTAGCTGCCTTCTAGTCTATTTTCTTAATACAGCTTTCTGATTATACATGTCACTCAAGCCCACTGTGAGATCTGAAAAAAATACACATGTATATGATGATATATATTTAAAGAAGAAATACCCATAATCCTGACGGGAGAGACTGACTGAGGGGGAAATTGGGTCTTGTTCTGATGGGCGGGGCCATGCTCAGTAAATCTTTAANATATTAAACAAAGAAGAAGAAGAAGTGAGATCTGAAGAAAGACTTGAGGAAGCTGATGGAGTAGGCCAGACAGAAGCATACCTGGGGAAAGAGTGTGCAGGCAGAGAGGACAGCTAGAACAAAGGCGCTGTGGCCAAGAAGCACCAAGGTCAAAGGGCCGGGGGGTGGGGGGTGTGGGCAGGGAAGAAAGGAGGGAGGGAAAAGGCAGGAGACAGGACCAGATTCATTGCTGGCTCTGACAGAAAAATAAAAGTTGCCTCACTGATGGCTCAGATGGTAAGGAATCCGCCTGTAAGACAGGAGATGCAAGAGACAGGTTTAATCCCCGTGTTGGGAAGATCCCCTGGAGGAGGGCACGGCTACCCATCCAGTATCCTTGTCTGGAGAATCCCGTGGACAGAGGAGCCTGGGGGCCCCCAGTCCATGGAGTCATAAAGAGTCATGGACACGACTGAATGACTAATGCTTTCACTTTCACATTTCCAGTGTAAATAGATATGACTCTTCATATGCTTGTCCTAATCCTGCTCCTCCAGGTGTGTCCCCCAATCACAGTCACCCTGAAATTTGTTAGAAAGGCATAATCTTAGGGCCTACACTAGCCCCACTGAATCAGCATCCTGATGAACAATATCCGGGTGTTGCTGGGAGGACATTCTTGAAAGGATGTTGTTGTTCAGTCGCTAAATCACATCCAACTCTTTGCAACCCCATGGACTGTAGCATGGCAGGCTTCCCTGCACTCCACTATCTCCTGGAGTTTGCTCAGGTTCATGTCCATTGAGTCGGTGATGCCATCAACCATCTCATCCTCTGTCGCTCCCTTCTCCTGCCTTCAATCTT
Source organism: Neotragus pygmaeus (assembly GCA_006410875.1). Taxonomy (NCBI): domain Eukaryota; kingdom Metazoa; phylum Chordata; class Mammalia; order Artiodactyla; family Bovidae; genus Neotragus; species Neotragus pygmaeus. Next base: position 1,605,406 of record SJYV01033058.1, read on the forward strand.
TTCCAATGAGTTGGCTCTTTGAATCTTGTGGCCAAAATACGGGAGCTTCAGCTTCAGCATCAGTCCTTCCAGTGAACAGTCAGGGGTGAATTCCTTTAGGACTGACTGGTTTGATCTCTTTGCAGTCCAAGGGACAAGAATCTTCTCCAGCACCACAATCCGAAAGCATCAAGGTATCTTGAAAAGATACCACAATTATAAATATACAGGCATTTTATTTTCTTTTAATTTTTATTAAAATACAGTTGATTGGGACTTCCCTGGTAGTAAAGTGATTAAGACTTCGCCTTCCAGTGCAGAGGGTGTGGGTTTGATCCCTGGTTGGGCACCTAAGATCCCACATGCCTTGTGGCCCAAAAACAAAAACATTAAACAGAAGCGATATTGTAAAAAGTTCAATAAAGACTTTAAAAAATATTCCACATTAAAAAAAAAAAAGAAATACAGTTGAGGTACAATGTGTGCTTCAGGTATATGGCAAAATGATTCAGTTTTATATGTGCACTTTTTGTTTTGTTTTCAGATTCTTTTCCATTGTAGGTTATTGCAAGATATTGAGTATACTTCCCTGTGCTATACAGTAGGTCTGTGTTGATTATCTATTACATATACAGTAGTGTGTATCTTTTAACTCCAAACTCCTAAATTATCCCTCCTCCCAATATACAGGCGTCATAAACGTGCTTTACCTAGTAAGCGCCTTATTTGGGTGAGACAATCAATCCTTCAAACAAGGATCTTTTCATAAGGGCTGTTGAAGGGCAAGAGCTGCTAAGAGCGTCACCTAGTGGTAGCATACGAAAAATTGTAGAATTCAGTATTGCATTTAAAGTAGTGGTAGTTTTAACACAATTGGCTTGGACTTCTAAGTACCTCCATATCAGAAAAGACCAAAATGGGCTGAGGAACTTCTCGAGATTAAAGGGTACTTAAAAAACACTGGACAACTAAATGCAACCCGTGATCTTGGATTGGATCTCAAATCATTTTTTTTTTTTAAAGGAGTTACTCAAGGACAATACAGGGCCAATTGGGAATATTTGAATATGAAATGTATGCAAGAGAATAGCAAAGTGTTAATGTTCAGTTTTCCATGTGTGATAATACACCATGGTAATGCAAGATATTTTCTTAGTATTAGGAATAAAAAGTCATGAAGTCTGTACCCAAATTTCAAACAATTCAGCAAAGATTACAATTAATACATAAAAAGAGAATGAAATAAAGCAAACATGCAAAATGTTAACAACTAGTGAATCCAGGTGCAGAATATATAGGTGTTCATTGTATTACTTACTTGTGACTCTTCTGAAGGCTGGAAAGTTTCCGAAATCAAAAATAAAAGGAATCGCTGTCATACATGGACACATTTAAGTCACAAGGAACTCCTCCAGGAGACCTGGGACCAGTGGACCAAGTGGTAACAGCTGGGGTAAACTTGAACCCTACCCCACAACATTCCTCTGCTTCTCTGGCTGATTTCTCTGGAGAGACTGAATTCAGACCAAACCTTTGGGTGGATGGAGAGCAAAGTGATGGAGTCCCAAGGAGCAGAGGTGAGAAATTAGCTCAGGCCTGGGTCCCCCAGCCTGGCTGTATCATGGACTCTGTCTCCCTGCTATTTCATGTTTTCGTTCTATATTATTTTAAATTACAAATGTGGTGCATATTTATTGTGGAAAAAATCCAAGCAATATGGAAGGATAGAGAGTAAAACATGAAAACTCTTCTTAAAGCCATTTCCCTGCTCCTGTGCACTCTGCCTTGAAATAACCAGGGTGAACAGGTCCTTCCAGGCTCCTTTCTGTTTCGTGATAAACCCTGGTTATGCACATCCATGTAGGCAAGTTTCGTGTGGATTTACCTATTTATTCACAGTGTCTGGCATATGAGTGAGTGCGTGTTAATCGCTCAGTCATGTCTGAGCCTTTGCAACCCCATGGACTGACTGTAGCCTGCCAGGCTCCTCTGTCCATAGGATTTTCCAGGCAAGAACACTGGAGTGGGTTGCCATTCCCTTCTCTGGGGGAATCTTCCCAACCCAGGGATTGAACCCCGGTCTCTTGCATTGCAGGCAGATTCTTTACCCTCTNCCTGCCAGGCTCCTCTGTCCATAGGATTTTCCAGGCAAGAACACTGGAGTGGGTTGCCATTCCCTTCTCTGGGGGAATCTTCCCAACCCAGGGATTGAACCCCGGTCTCTTGCATTGCAGGCAGATTCTTTACCCTCTGAGCCACAATAGGTCCTTATTAAATGCTGTTTAAATGATTTCCTTTCACAGAAATGAGATCATTCCGGACATGTGTTTTTTCTCCTGCTGTTTTCATTTAACAGTCGATATCCTCCCACCGTCTATATAGGTTTAGTCTTTTTTGCTTCTTTGTTTTTTTTAAGATCTCTTTATTTACTTTATTTTTTGACTGTGGTGTGTCTTAATTGCTGTGCTTGGGCTTTCGCTAGTCACAGCGAGTGGGGGCTACTCTTCATTGCGGTGTTCAGGCTTCTCATTCCAATGGTTTCTCTGGTTGCAGAGCATGGCTTCTAGGGCACACAGGCCTCAGTAGTTGCGGACTGAGGGCTCTAGAGTGCTGGCTCAGTAGTTGTGGCCCACGGGCTTAGTTGCTTTGGAGCATGTGAGATCTTCCTGGACCTGGGATCGAACTCATGTGCCCTGCTTTGTCGGGCGGATTCTTATACACTGCACCACCAGGCAATGGCGCTTAACACCACCATTCTGGGTGGTGGGCAGTCAGCAGCCCCCTGCCCACCAGGTGGGTGCAAGCATCTAGCGTAAGGGAACCTGCCTGTTACCTGAGACTCCGGAAAAGAAGAAACTAAACCAAATGTCTACATACCTCAGTGAAAGAAAGAGAGACAGGGACACAAAGACAGGGAAAGAGAGTGTGCGAGAGACTGAAGCTCTTCTAGGAAAACAGACAAGCAGCATAAGCCCTGGAAAGCAGATGAAGTGATGGGTGCTCACAGCATTCATTGGCAAAATTACTAAGCATGCACAAAAAGAAACTAATGACTGTGCGCTCCCAGGCTTGATTAAACAGCAATTATACTTCAAAAGCTTGCTAAATGTCCCTCTTTAAAAAACCACCCAGCTAGGCAATTTTTCTTTCACATTTAATAGCAACTATTCCTGTATTCTTTCTTGTCCAAAATGGCCATAATAATGGGGGCGTGGTGGGACAAGCATCTTCACAAGCTGCCGGCGGGAGAGGGGAGCAGCACCATCTTCCCAGAGAATAACTCCTTCGAGAGCTTGAGAAACCTTCCTGCTTTGGCGCCATCATTCCATTTCCAGGAATCTTTCCTAAGGCAATCAGTAGACCCATAGATGAAGATTTACATACAAAATTGTTCATCACTGTCTTGTTCATAGTCCAAAGACATGGGAAATCACCTAAGCAGTGATACTTGAGGTGGGATTCATTTTTTTCTTTTTTTGACTGCGCCATGTGGCTTTTGAGACCCACCAGGGATTGAACCCTGGCCCTGGCCATGAAAAGTGCAGAATCCTAATCAGTGGATTTGCCAGGGAATTCCCAGTGCATTTTATTTTCTTTATTTTTAAATTTGGCTTTACCACATGATGGGGGCTTCCCTGGTGGCTCAGACAGTCAAGAACCTGCCTGCAATGCAGGAGACCCTGGTTCAATCCCTTGGGTCAGGAAGATCCCCTGGAGAAGGGACTGGCAACCCATTCCAGTATTCTTGCCTGGGAAATCCCATCAACAGAGGAGCAGTCCATGGGGTCGTAAAGAGTCGGACACCCGTGCACACGCCATGTGGGATCTTAGTTCTCCGACAATGGATAGAACTCTCGGCCTCTCCACTGGAAGTGTGGCCGGACCTCCAGAGAATTCCCAAGGGATGTCTTTTAGAATCAACTGGAAGTTTATTAAATATGTGTGTGTGCATATAAACACACACTGGGACAGAAGCTGGATGGTCCAGCTGCAGTTTGAGTATCTCTATTTTTAACAAGCTCATATAGACCCTTCTTATGCTGTTTTGATGTAAGTTTTTGAGAATCATTCACCTTGATACCTCTAGGATTATGGGTTAGTTCAATCAGTTCAGTCACTCAGTTGTGTCTGACTCTTTGCGACCCCATGGACTGCAGCATGCCAGGCCTCCCTGTNTATATATATATATATATTTATTCTTGGAGGAGTTCTTTGTGAGGCCAGTGAAGCCCCAGCAAAGATGATTGTCAGTTTTCTAAGCCCCTACCCTGGGATTCCATTCCAAGGAGTAAATCAGCTGAGGCCATGTGGGAGTGTTTCTCATTTCATCTTTGTACCAGGATCAAGATTGTCATTCAGTCATGTCTTGTGACCCCGTGGACTGTAGTCCACCAGGTTCCTCTGTCCATGGGATTTCCCAGGCGAGAATACTGGAGTGGGTAGCCATTCCCTTCTACAGGGGATCTTCCTGACCCAGGGATTGAACCTGGGTCTCTTGCATTGCAGGCCGATTCTTTACCATCTGAGCCGCCACCAGATTTTTCACATCACTCACTCGACATCTCAGGATTTTCCACCTCTTACTATCACCAGGTTACCTCTCTGCAAATTATAAACATATTTATAAATCTTTACAGAATGTTTCTTCCTCTTTGTGTTCTGTTTGTTGCCATTGACCTTCTCCTTTTTTTTTTTTTTTTTAAATAGTCTGGCTGCTTTGGAGAAACACAAACATTTAGAGCATCTACTTCTTGTCTCTCAGAGCTCCCTTCCTTCCTGGGCAGCGCAGGGCTGAACTTGCATTTTCTAGCCTCTCAAGGATCTCTAACGGCCCTTCGTGCTGTCATCGGTCTCCAGCTATCCATGCTGGTTTATCCTTGGTGATGTGCAGCCGTTGAATGGAATTCTCGGAATCCTTCTGATACCTGTGACCTAATTTTATGCTGAAACGATACTGAAAGCCTTAGGATCAGATACAGTTTTCTTGTCTGTTGTAGTCGTTCTGTTTCTATGGAAGCCTTCTACCCACTGAATGTCTGAGACTGTCCTGAGAGCTGAGGTTATGAAATGATGATGTCATACAAACAGAGGCCATGGTACAAGGTGCCTCTTCCAGGGCCCCTGGGGTCACCTCATTGCTGGCATCCAGCTGCACATAACGTTGGTAACAATCTCCTGGGCCTGTTTCCCCAAGTACTGCCGGAGTGGTATGCATCTGCTTGTTCAGGCAAATACAGTCTGCAGACATTTCTGTTCACACATTTAGGACAACAGAAGATGGATGAAGGTACCAGTCAGTAGCAGAAATTTTATGAGAAATGGAATGTGCGTGGCTTGGCCAACAGAAATCATGACCTCTTTGTCTGAAACCGTAAGCTTCTTTGTCTTTCCTCTTTGTCAAGGATACGTTTTAGTTTTCAAAACGGAATTCTGCAATGAGCTTATTATTTCTGAGAAAAGGAGTATTTTCTTAACCAATAAGAGGTGCCATTTCCACATGAACCAAACTTGTAGTTTGGTTTAGATGGAAGTGAGCTGCTCCGGATTTTGTCTGTGGTGTTGGGTCAGGGTATTTATTTATCGACTTATTTATTTTTAATGGCAGAGATGTATAAGGGTTGTCTCTTCAGCATAAAATAAACAAATACCCACTCTCAGACATTTGTGCTCATAACAGAATTTTTGGTCTGTGAATTGGGTCCTGGGAGATTAAAGACAGCTGGCGCCCACCACAGCAGCCGAGAAGGAGCGAGTTTCTGGGTAAGCGTGTTGAGCGAAATCTAAACAAAGCTAACTGGTCACAGACACTAATTAAGGAGTCTGCCAGTAGCTGTGGGCTACTCCAAATGAAACATCGTCTTCTCTTCACTCTGTTGACATAGAGATATAAATAAGGCTCCAGAAAGATTGAGGAGTGTGGGCACTGGAATCTTGTCTTCCTGGTGAATCTGCCAAAATCAGATAACGCCGAGGAGGAACTGGCTCAGAGCAGCGAAGAGACATTGTTAAATGAGAGCTGGACTGTTTTTTCCTTAAGGAGGCAAAATGTCATGGAATTCAAATCCCTCTAAGCTTCAGATTCTCCACCATCATAATTTTATATTATAACAATCAGGAGGAAACTTTGACCAAGAATTGTTTGCCATGTTTTACGGATGACTGCTTGTTGAAAAGGACCCCTGGGCCTCCTTGCTGGCTCAGTGGTTAAGAGTCTGCCTGCCAGTGCAGGAGACTCAGGTTCAGTCCCTGCTCGGGGAAGATCCCACGAGCCACGGAGAAATTAAGCCCATGCACCACAGCTTCTGAGCCCATGCCCTAGAGCCCGGGAGCCACAGCTACTGAGCCCACGTCTGCAGCTAATGCAGCCCAGCGCCTGGAGCTGACGCTCTGCAACGAGAGAAGCCAGCACACTGAGAAGGCCATGCACCGCAGCTAAGAGAAGCCCCCACTCGCTGCAATTGGAGAAAAAGCCCACACAGCAACAAAGACCCACCACAGCCAATAAGCAAGTAAATAAAATTGCAAAAAAAGGACACTTAATAGCTGATTCACTTTGCTGTACAGTAGAAACTAACACAACACTCTAAAGCAACCGTACTCCAGTGAAAATTAATTTTAAAAATAATAAATATTTTCTGTATATACTTACATGCAAAGGACGCTTAAAAATCTCTACTAAGAGAAATTTCCGAAGATTGCTTTATAAGCTGATAAAATAATTTAAGAATAATTTTTTTTTTAAAGAGATTGCCCAGTCTGCAAAACATTGCAGGTAAACTCTTTTCAGGAAGACTGGGGTTGTCCTTGAAGGCTGAGAAGAGAGCATGTCTCCTGGCCAGTTGGGTGAGGGCTTTTTGACCTCTTTTTGGCACATTTGATTAGGCTCGAGGAGTTGATGGAGGCGGGTAGGCGCAGGGAGAAGAACCAGCCCCAGTGGAGTGGAGGCAAAGGAAATGAATACGCCATCCTCAGCTCTCAGGAGCTCTTCTTTCAGGAAGATGTTAATGCTGTCCTCTAAGAAAACTGGATCCACTAGGTGAGAAACTATTTTTAGGTTAAAAGGATGAGTAATGGTGATGATGTATATCTTTGCACCTAATAGCGTTTCTTCTTGTCATGGAATAGGAGCTTGGTTTTGTGTGTAGGTTAGAAAGACAGTCTCGGTCAGGCCCCTGTCTACTCCTCTCCTCCAGTGACAGCATTTTCCTTTGTTAAGGTCTCTATGCTTTGAAATTTTCTCTTTTGGATCCTGGCTTGACATTTTAGACCAAAGCTCAATTTACTTTCTCCAAAACAAACAAAACAACAACTACCACAACAAGCTGACTAAATAAAGGAGAGGTTCTGGTTACTGCAAGATAAATTGCAAGATGGAGTGCTTTATTCCTAACATGGAGTTTAGTATTAGAAAAAAACACACATGTAGAGAAAAATATACTCCATGTTAAGCAAAATCTCCATCTTAATGGTGAGTAGAGTTTTATTTAGTCACATAGAGAGGTAAGAGTCTTTGAAATACAAAATATTAAAGTCCAAGTAAATTAAGCTGGTTATTCAAGAGTCAAGGTTTTATCAGGTGTTTGTGTGTGTGTGTGTGTGTGTGTGTGCACCACACAGTTTGCAAGATCTTAGTTCCCCCAACCAGGGGTCAAACCTGTGCCTCCTGCAGTGGAAGCACAGAGCCCTAACCTCTGGATCACCAGGAAATTCCCAGGTTTGTTTATTTCAATTGCAAGTAGCCAACACTGACTTGTGTTAACATAACCAAGGGAAATTAAAAATATTTTGTAATATTATAGAGAGCTTACTGAGTCTTAGAAAAAGTGAAAATGGGATCATCATATCTGTGGAAAACTCCCCAACCACTCATGGCCTCAAGGAAAGACACAGACCATGGAATCTCTTTAGAGCTTCCACGATGAACCAGCTCCAGCCGTTCTCCATGCTTGGTTCATGCTCACTACACTCCAATACAAGGAGTCTGATTGGCTGAGCTTGAATCTAGAGCCAGGAGAGGGCGTGACACCTTGATTGACAGAGCTCCCGAGACTGGACACGTTGGGTGTATCCCATGGAAAAATTAGGATGCTTCTAGCAAGAGAAAAGGAACGCTGGCAGGCAGAAATAACAGAGGGTCTGCTACCTACATACACACAGAGAGAAGACCAACACACAGAGAGAAGCTCAAAGGGTGGGAAGAAGCACAGCGGCTCAGGTTCAGGGCGGTTAAAAATGCAGTCAGGTCATGAGCAAATCCAAACTGTGTAGAAGTTTCTTATTTAATTGCACAAAATCTATAGCTGGAAAGTCAGAAGCATCCATTTGGCCCTCAGTAATGGAAGAAAGGCAGGAGGTGAGGGGAAAACAGAGGAAGACAGGAAGGGGAGAAGGATGAGTGAAGGTTTATGCTATGGTGAGGCCTGGGTCCAGTTAAATCCTGAAATAATCACCTTTTTTTTTTTTTTTTAATAAATGCTGCAATGCTTTTGACTAGCACAGTGACATGAACAAATGGGGCCACCTTAACAAACGGTCACGGGGGGTTGGGGACATACAGATGTCATAGTCTTCATCCTTCCTTTACTCTGAGTCATGTGGCTGGGTTTATAACAGCAAGGACTTTAAGACAAAGAGGCTTGGCGTAAAATCTCACTTGCCTAAACTTGGGGAAGTTACTTAATCTCTGTTTTCTCCTCTGTAAATTGGGGATTTTTGTATCTCCCCTGTAGAGTGCACATCTGTCTCAGTTGCCTAGGACACCTGGCAAGCCCTGGCCCCCATCACCACTCAGAGTCCACCTCCCTCCACTTTCTTCTTTCTTACTCAGAATCATCCACACTGGCCATGATGTTCTTCAAACAAGACACAATCTGAATGGAGAGAGAGATGACCCAAGAAAAGAAACTGGTCAAACTGGTTTGCCCTAGGTGATCCCAAGAGATTAACCAACTTGCCAGTGCCTGTGTGTCCTGAAGCCCAAGGGTGATGCTTCTTCGGGAAGTTTTTATAGATATGCTTGTGTTGATTTCCTATAGACTTTGAACAAATTGCCACAAACTCTGTGACATAAAGGGTGCTTCCTGGGTGGCACCAGTGGTAAAGAAAGAACCTGCCTGCCAATGCAGGAGACGCGGGAGATGTGGGTTTGAGGCAACTTAGCATTCATGCTTGTGCTGTGACATGAAAGAATACAAATGTATTACCTTACAGTTCTGTATGTTAGAATTCTGCCTGGACTAAAATCAAGGTTTCAGCTGGGCTGTGTTCCTTTCTGGAGGTTCTAGGCGGGAATTTATTTTCTGGACTTTTCGTTTCTAGAGGCCACTGTACTCATGGGCCAATGGCCCCTCTTTCCATGTCAGATCCATGAATGGACAAACTCTCACACTGCCATCTCCTTGGTTCTCTCTTTTCTGCCTCCCTTTTGTAATTTTGAAAGTGAAACTGAAAGTCGCTCAGTCGCGTCCGACTCTTTGCGACCCCCTGGACTATACAGTCCATGGAATTCTCCAGGCCAGAATACTGGAGTGGGTAGCCTTTCCCTTCTCCGGGGGATCTTACCAACCCAGGGATCAAACAAACCCATGTCTCCTGCACTGCAGGCGGATTCTTTACCAGCTGAGCTATGGATAAAGACCCTGAATGATTACATGGGCTCACCCGGATAATCCAGGGTAGTCTCCATTTTTTAACATCAGCNTCCCATGGCCACTGCTCAGTGAATATCTAGATTCATTTTTGCATCCAGATGTCCAGTTGTTCCAGCACTATTTGTTGAAAAGACTATTTTTCTCCATTGTATTGCCTTTGTTTCTTTGTCAAAGATCCGTTGACTTTCTATGGTCTATTTCTGGGCTCTCTATTTTGTTAAATTTGTCTGTTCTTTTGCTAGTACCATACTATCTTGATTACTGTAGCTTCATAGTAAGTCTTAAAGTTGGGTAGCGTAAGTCTTACAAGATTGTTCTAGTTCAGTCTTATGTTGACTATTCTGGGTCTTTTGTGTCTCCATGTAAACTTTAGAATTGGTTTGTCAATATCCAAAAATAACTTGCTGGAATTTATATTTGGATCTAACTGAATCTATAAATAAAGTTTGGAAGAACTGACATCTTGCCAATATTGAGTCTTCCTCTCCTTGAACAAGGATATCTCTCCTTTTATTTAGTTCTCTGATTTTATTCATCAGAATTTTCTCATTTTTCTCTTATAAATTAACACAATATGTATATATACATATTGTGTTAATTTATATACAAGTATTTCAATTTGCAGGTGCTAATGTAAATGGTATTGTGTTTTTAAATATCACTTGTTAATTGCTTGTCTATAGGAAAGTGATTGAGTTTTGCATCTTAATCTTGTATCCTGCAAACTTGTTATAATTGCTTATTAGTTCTAGGAATGTTTTAGTTGATTCTTTTAGATTTTCTACCTTGACAATTATGTCATCTGCAAAGAAAGACCGTTTTATGTCTTCCTTCCCAATATGTATGCTTTTTTATNATTGAGTTTTGCATCTTAATCTTGTATCCTGCAAACTTGTTATAATTGCTTATTAGTTCTAGGAATGTTTTAGTTGATTCTTTTAGATTTTCTACCTTGACAATTATGTCATCTGCAAAGAAAGACCGTTTTATGTCTTCCTTCCCAATATGTATGCTTTTTTATTTTATTTTTTGTCTTACTATATTAGCTAGGACTTCCAATACAGTGTTGAAAAGGAGTGGTAAGGGGGCCACCCTTGTCTTGTTCCTGATGTTAGTGGGAAAACTTCAAGTTTCTCACCATTAAATGTGATGTCAGCTGTATGTATTTTCATAGATATTCTTTATAAATGTTGAGGAAGTTTGTTGTTTTCTGATTTATTGAGTTTTTTAAAAATAGTAAGTGATAATCTCTGTCTTTCAATTGGTTCACTTAGAATGTTGATGTTCAAATACTTTTTATATAGTTGGAGTTTTATCTACTGTTACTTTTTTCTGCTTCTTTCTGTTTTTCCTGGTTCCAGGTTTGTCTTGGTTCCAAATTGTCTTGAACTCTTTTTCTGCCTTTGGTAGTTTTAACTGAGTTGTAATTGTAATTTATGTGATTCCATTTTCTCTCCTTTCTTAGCATATTATTTATGCTTTTTTTTTTTTTTTTATAAAATGGGTACCCTGGAGTTTGAAATATACATTTAGAACTAATCTGAGCCCTGAGAGAGACCATGTCTTACTCCTCTTCTATTTCTTTTTAATATAGTAATTAGAAGGACTGACTCTGGGATTCAAACTTGGAAATTCAAATGTGACAGAGGGCACTGGGGGTGAGGTATATTTCATTAGGTAGAGACTTTTAATGCCTTAAATTGGGCCCCTGATGATCCCTCCTTTGCTTCCTTATAAAGGTCCCTCAGTCGTGTCCAACTCTTTGTGACCCCATGGACATGAAATTCTCTATCTTCTCTGGAGTGGGTAGTTGCTCCCTTCCCCAGGGGATCTTCCCAACCAAGGGATCGAACCCAGGTCTCCCATATTGCAGGTGGATTCTTTACCAGCTGAGCCAGCAGGGAAGCTCTTTACTACCTTATTGCGTGGAATAGTTGGTGCTAGAGCTGCCTTTGTTAAGCCTTTCTGTTAATAAAACTGCCTTTGAGTAGACTGATATAAAGACACTGTACTAGTTTTCCATTGCTGCCATAACAAGTTACCAGAAATTCATTAAAGAACACAAATTTATTATCTTATAGCTCTGTAGGTCAGTAGTCTGAGTGGGCATATGTGGCTTCTCTGTTCCAGGTTTCAGGCAAAATTAAGCTATTGGCTGGGATGGGCTTGTTAGCTGAAGGCTCTGAGGGAGAATTTACTTCCAGGCTCATTCAGGCACTTGATGGAATTAAGTTCCATGTGGAAGCAGGACCGAGGTCCATGTTTCCTCTCTGGTTGTTGACTGAGTCTCTCTCAGCTTCTGGAGGTCATCCATACTTCACATCATGTGACTCCCTTTCACCATCTTCAAAGTCAGCAACCATGGATTGAATCTTTCACGTGCTTTGAATCTCTCTGGCTTCTCCTTCTGCCTCATCTATCCTGCTTCCAGCCAGAGAAAGTCCTCTGCTTTAAAGAGTTTCTTTAAAGCTTAATTATAACGTGATCTAGTTTCATTTTTTTTACAAGTGGTTGACCAGTTTTCCCAGCACCACTTATTAAAGAGATTGTCTTTACTCCATTGTATAGTTTTGCCTCCTTTGTCGAAGATAAGGTTTCCATAGGTGTGTGGATTTATCTCTGGGCTTTCTATTTTGTTCCACTGATCTATATTTCTGTCTTTGTGCCACTACCATACTGTCTTAATGACTGTGGCTTTGTAGTAGAGCCTGAAGTCAGGCAAGTTGATTCCTCCAGTTCCATTCTTCNCTAGGTGATCCCAAGAGATTAACCAACTTGCCAGTGCCTGTGTGTCCTGAAGCCCAAGGGTGATGCTTCTTCGGGAAGTTTTTATAGATATGCTTGTGTTGATTTCCTATAGACTTTGAACAAATTGCCACAAACTCTGTGACATAAAGGGTGCTTCCTGGGTGGCACCAGTGGTAAAGAAAGAACCTGCCTGCCAATGCAGGAGACGCGGGAGATGTGGGTTTGAGGCAACTTAGCATTCATGCTTGTGCTGTGACATGAAAGAATACAAATGTATTACCTTACAGTTCTGTATGTTAGAATTCTGCCTGGACTAAAATCAAGGTTTCAGCTGGGCTGTGTTCCTTTCTGGAGGTTCTAGGCGGGAATTTATTTTCTGGACTTTTCGTTTCTAGAGGCCACTGTACTCATGGGCCAATGGCCCCTCTTTCCATGTCAGATCCATGAATGGACAAACTCTCACACTGCCATCTCCTTGGTTCTCTCTTTTCTGCCTCCCTTTTGTAATTTTGAAAGTGAAACTGAAAGTCGCTCAGTCGCGTCCGACTCTTTGCGACCCCCTGGACTATACAGTCCATGGAATTCTCCAGGCCAGAATACTGGAGTGGGTAGCCTTTCCCTTCTCCGGGGGATCTTACCAACCCAGGGATCAAACAAACCCATGTCTCCTGCACTGCAGGCGGATTCTTTACCAGCTGAGCTATGGATAAAGACCCTGAATGATTACATGGGCTCACCCGGATAATCCATTTTTTAACATCAGCTGATTAGCAGCCTTCATCCCATGTGCAATTTTAATTCCCCATTGCTATGTAAAGGAACCTAGTCACAGATTCTTGGGATTAGACATGAACTACCCTCAGGGGGCCATTATTCTGCCAATCATACAAATAATATCTAATTTTCACTTTATCTCAGATTCAGTACTCTCTTTAACATTCTTTCAAAAAGTTGTTATTTCTTTTCTTTTCCTTGTTGTGTTGACCCAAATCAGCGTTGGTTGCCTTTGCCGGTATCATCCTTCCCCCACGATACAGCATGGGCCCCCCTCTTACTCTCCCTGGGTTTCTTTCTTTTTTTTTTTTAATTAATTTTTTGGTCTTTGTTACTGCGTGGACTACTATCTAGCCACCGGGCACGGGCTTCTCACTGTGGTAGCTTCTCTTGTTGAGGAGCTCGGGCTCTGGAGTGCATGGGATTCAGCTGTAGAACACACGCTCAATCGTCGTGGCACAAGAGCCCAGGGGCTCCGTGGCATGTGAGATCCTCCCGGACTAGGGATGGGACCTGTGTCTCCTGAAAAGGCAGTCAGATTCTTCACCGCTGAGACACCAGGGAAGCCCCTTCCCTGTGTCTCTTAAAAAGAATCTTCTCAGTGAGATCTGGGGACCCCATCCTTGCCACACTGCAGGATTCTGGAACCCCTTTCTTCTAATCAATTATTTCCATAGCTCTTCCACTTCCTACCTCACTCTATGGATTACCTGTTCGTTATATTCATTATATGTCTCCATCCACTAGAATAGGGTGTCTGGGACATAGAAGGCCCTTCACAAATGCATACTTAATAACAATGAAAGCGCTGTTGCTAGGATTAAATAAAATTAACCGAGATGATTTATATACAACAGGGAAGCAAATTGTAAGCGCTCATGGAGTGGTGGCTCTTATTTTGAATCCCCCAGTCTTTGGCTTCTAGAACTCTCCACGATACATCCTTCAGCTCCAGTTTGAAGCTGTCACAGGTGTTGCTAACCAGCCCCAAGAAACTTAACCTTGAGTGTCTCTTTGACTGGAAGACAAAGCTTGAATTCTTTGAAAGCCACAGACATCTTGGAGCAAGGCACAGGAACCACGCTGGCCTGGGCTTTCTGGAGCTGTCTGGCATGGAGGGACAAATTGGGAATTTACTCACTGATGGTTCAGTTTGCTTCCCCTTTAGGATGATGGCCCTGTGCTCCTGAATGCAAGATATCCCGTCGCCTCCTTGGGATTCCGGGTAACCACTCCAGCTGTAGCAAAGCAGGGGGTGGCCACTGAAAGATGCGGTCCAGAACCCACCAAGTGAAAAATAGGCCGGAAGGAGGGGACAGCCGTGGGGTCCCGGGGCTCTTGCTGATCAGCCTCGGAAGGACCCCTTTCCCCAGCTCTGCCCCAGCCGTGGCGCTTTGACCCCCACCGACCTGAGAAGTTCAGGTTTACACTTGAGGCAGCCGAGACGGCCGTCCAGCGGCTGCAGAACCCAGAAGTGAAAGGAGGAGACAATGGCTACCCTTGCTGGGTCTGTGGCGCCAGGGCCTCACAGGGGTCAGGGCCCCCAGAAGGAACCAGGGCTGGGCGGCAGAGCTGTCAGTCATCCCGGAGAACGCCCGGGACGCAGCAGGAAGGCTCCCATTCATTTCCTCGGGGTTGTGCTGCAGCCGCCAAAGGCAACGGTTCCACGCAGGAGGCTTCCTCTGCTGCTTGGCGCCNTTTTACTGAAGTCTTCCCTGGTGGCTCAGATGGCAAAAAAAATCTGTCTGCAATTCAAGAGACCTGGGTTTTATCCCTAGGTCAGGAAGATCCCTTGGTGAAGAGAATGGCAACTCACTCTGCAATCTTGCCTTGAGAATTCCATGGACAGAGGAGCCTTGCGGGCTATAGTCTACGGGGTCACAAAGAGTCAGACACGACTGAGTGACTAACACACACACATAGTTGATTTACAATGTTGCGCCAATCTCTGCTGTACAGCACAGTGATTCAGTTATACACATATAGACATTCTTTTTTTCATGTTATTTTCCATTATGGTTTATCACAGGGTATTGAATATAGCTCTCTGAGCTATACAGTAGGACCCTGTTGTTCTTTCATTCTATATATAATAGTTGACATCCGCTAATCTCACACTGCCAGTCCTTCCCTTCCCCTCCCCTCTCCCCCTTGGCAACCACAAGTCTATTTTCTATGTCTCTGAGTCTGTTTCTCTTTCATAAGTAGGTTCAGTTGTGCCATATTTTAGCCAAATCTCACTTCTTATCGAGGTTTGCCCAGACTACCCTATTGAACGCTGCACCCTGCCCCCAGGGATTTCCTCTCTCCTTCAGTCTGCTCAGTTATTTTCCTATAGCCCTTGCCATCTTTTCATGTATCACGTAATATGCTTATTATATTAATTGCTTATTTCTCTCTCTGTACTAAGTTCCACGAGGGCAGATCTCTCTATTTTCTTCACTGATATACCCCTGCTACCTAGAACAGTGTCTGGCACATAGTAGGTTCACAAGAAAATATTTGTGCTCCTTAACGAGAGCTTCAAGGTGGCAGCTCCCAATCCCCTCATTCAGTTGGTGAAGAAATGAGCTCCAGATCTTTAAGCATGACAAAGACGTGCGCAAGGGTCACAGGACCTTAGGGAGATTGTCCAGTTTGTCTAAATGAATATAATTTAAAAGCAGGACTTGTTTGTATCGGTCAATTTTTCCTTTTTTCTTTTTCCGTTTGTTGTTGGTTTTTTTTCCTATCAGTTAAATTTTAAGCTGCCATCTTAATTGTCATTATTTGTGTTCGGCCTTTTCCCAAAAGGATCTGAAGCCGCTGAAGAGATGAAATGTCATATAAAACAGAACGGTTAGGAATCAAGTTGGAAGCGATAGCATCTAAAGGAAGAGGGAGTTGACTTTAACAAGCCCTTGATGGTAGTTAATTGCCCTAATGGGGTATAGAATTTGGCTCTGAATTCTTTGGCAGCCGAGTCAAACGGGAAGCACGTGGGGCTGCAGAGTATTCCTTGTCTGTGCTAAGAATGTCTGAACACTCAGCAGGGACGCACTTCCAGGAGGAATTCAGTACAAGCCCAGAGAACTCTGTGTGACATCCAGTGGCCCCAAGTGGGCTCCTGTTTACGAAAACCCCCAAAATCCTCATTGAAGAATGTGATCCTTTTATCCGGGAACACTAAGAGCGTGACGTTAAACCACATAATGATAACGTTTATGGTTCCTGTGAGTTGTTTTCTGATGCTCTACCTGAAAATAAAGATGAAAACCAAAGAATCTAGAAGAAAACATAGATAAACATGTCTGTGTGCTCAGTCACTTCAGTCGTGTCTGACACTTTCTGGCTCTATGAACTGGAGCCTCCAGGTTCCTCTGTCCACGGGATTCTCCAGGCAAGGATACTGGAGTGGATTTCCATGACCTCCTCCAGGGGATCTTCCTCACCCAGGGATCAAACTCATTCCTCCTGTGGCTCCTGCATTGCTGGCAGATTCTTCACTGCTGAGCCGCCTGGGGAAGCCCAGTAAACTTGTATGTCTAGGAATACCTTTTATAAATATTTGCTGTCTCAGATCTTTAACAAACATTGAACCAGAGGCAATTCATGGACTGAATTTTCATATGTTCAGTGGCAGGGATATATTTATTTTCTACTGGATGGCACAGTGTGAAAGAATCAATGCAAGAGACGAAGGTTTGATCCCTGGGTTGGGAAGATCCCCCGGAGTGGGAAATGGCAACCCACTCCAGTATTCTTGCCTGGAAAATTCCATGGACAGAGGAGTCTGGCAGGCCACAGTCCATGGGGTCACAAAGTCTCAGACTCAACTGAGCAAATGAGATAGAAGCATGAGAATACACCAAGCACTATAAATAGAATCCTCTTTCTTTTTTTCTCAGAGGGTACCCCGCTTTAGACCCAGCTAGTTCAAGGACAGAGAGGACAGGAGGGAAAATCACTTCTGTTTATTTAAGTTGCAGAAAGTATTTGCTAGGGTGTATTTTGTATCCAAAAGAAGTATCCAGCAAACTCACCTCTTGGACCACCAGGAAGATGTCCTCCACCATCAAGTAAGCACAATCGCTCTCTGTGTTCTGCTGATGCTTTTTCAAAACCCAGTTCTTTTACAAAGCTGCTGAATATCCTATATTTTAATAAATTATAATACATTTTTTCTTATAGATTCTTTGTCTCAAAAAATTATTTAGATTTCCCCTTTAAAGTAATTCACCGTCTAATGACAGGAATAAGCACACCTTAACAAATACCTACCAGAAATGTGACGAGTGCCATACTCATCAGTACATGGGTGAGAGTGGCTGGACCATTTCCTTTAACAACAACGTACTTCCTCTTTTTACCTTCGTACATCATTATATTATGGATTGTTCCACTGGGATCAGTCTTTTTATTATTTTTTTAAATATTTATCTATTTATCAAATAAAGAGCTGTGCGAGATCTTGGTTGCAGCACGTGGGATCTTTAGTTGCAGCATGCAAACTCTTAGTTGTGGCATGTGGGATCTAGTTCCGTGATCAGGGATCAAACCCGGGCCCCCTGCATTGGGAGTGCAGAGTCTTAGCCACTGGATTACCAGAGAACCATCTGGTAAACTTTTAAATAGAAATTACGGGACTTCCCATGGCCCAGTGGTTAAGAATCTACCTGCCAATGCAGAGGAAACAGGTTTGATTCCTGGTCCAGGAAGCTTCCATATGCCATGGGCAACAGAGCTGGTGCCCCACACCCCCTAGAGTCCATGCTCTGCAACAAGAGAGTAGCCCCCACTCCCTGCAATTAGAGAAAGTCCGAGCAACAGCAAAGACTCAGTGCAGCCAAAAATAAAACAATTAATTCAATTTAAAAAAAAGAAAAAGAAATCATCTCCAACTGAGCCCTACCATCTCTGCTTCTGCCCATCACAGCTGTGTTACACACACATAGAATGTTCTTTCTCCTCCTGGCATTGGTTCTGTCACACAACCCTGGGCTGCGATATGTCAAGTGGTGGGCCCACCTGGGGCTGGATTCTACTCCAAACCAACTCTGGGCTTTTGCCTGAATGGCCTGGAATCCTCTGCTTCCACTACACGGATTAGCTGTATCCATCTTGAAAGAAGAGACCAGCTTGGGTTTGGCAAACAGCCAG